>ML661887.1:3067406-3110268 GCA_007570785.1 Antilocapra americana | reverse complement strand
CTTACTTCACTCTGGATAATAGGCTCCAGTTCCATCCACCTGAGTAGAACTGATTCAAATGAATTTTTTTTAATGCTGAGTAATATTCCACTGTGTATATGTACCACAGCTTTCTTATCCATTCGTCAGTTGATGAGCATCTAGGTTGTTTCCATGTCCTGGCTATTGTAAACAATATGGCGATGAACATTGGGGTACACGTGTCTCTTTCAATTCTGGTTTCCTCAGTGTATATGCCCAGCAGTGGGATTGCTGGGTCATATTAAGCCAGCTTTTTCACTCTCCTCTTTCACCTTCAGCAGGAGGCTCTTTAGTTCCTCTTCACTTTCTGCCATAAGGGTGGTGTCATCTGCATATCTGAAGTTATTAATATTTCTCCTGGCAATCTATCTGATCGGGGGCTAATATCCATACTAGATAAAACAATTATACACTCAATAGCAAAAAAAAAAAAAAAACACAAACAACCCAATTAAAAAATGGGAAGCAGATCCAACTAGCCTTTTTTTTTCTGAAGAAGACAATAGACTGCCAATAGATACATGATCATCAGGGAGATACAAATCAGTATCCCAAAGATACCATCCCACACTTGTGAGAATGGCTCTTCTCAAAAAGACTAGAAATAATAATTGTTGGCAATGATATAGAGAAAAGGGAACCCTCATGCATGCTAGTGGGAATGTGAGTTGATACAAGTCACTATGGAAAATGGTATGGAGTTCTGCCAAAAAATTAAAAGTAGAAATGCCATATGATCCAGCAATTACACTTCTGGGTATTTTTCCAAAGACAATGAAAACACTAACTTGAAAATATATATGCATCCCCATGTTCAATGCAGCATTATTTACAATAGTCAAGATATGGAAACAATCTAAATGTTCACTTCCCTGATGGATGGATGAAAAAAAATCCGTTATGTATATATACATATATATACATGCACACACACACACACACACACACATATATGACACATATACATACACTTCCTTGGTGGCTCAACAGTAAAGAATCCACCTGAAATTCAGGAGATGTGGATTCTATTCCTGGTTGGGAAGATCCCCTGGAGGAGGAAATGCCAAGCCACCCCAGTATTCTTCCCTGGGAAATCCCATGGATGGAAGGAGCCTCGCAGGCTATAGTCCATGGGTTTTCAAAAAGAGTCGGACATGACCTAGTGACTAAACAACAACAAAATCTATCTACACACACTAAACAACAACAAATCTATCTATCTATATACATGCACACATATGTGTATGTATCACAAACACAGTGGAATATTATCCAACCATAAAATAAAATGAAATCTTGCCATTTGCAACACCATGGATGAACCTTGAGGACATTATGCTAAGTGAAATAAGTCAGATATAGAAAGATAAATATCGTATGACCTCTCTTATATGTAGAATATAAAAGAAATAAATAAATAAAAGAAAACAAGCTCTTAAAAACAGTAAATGCAGGGGAAGCATTTATATGGGGGAAATAATGCATACAGTTTGGATGTATTACTAAAAGAGTTGCTACAGGAAAAGTCAATTTAAGTGGGAGGAAATAACAGTGTGTGTTGAGTTTGAGGGATCTGTTGGGTATCCAAATGACAGTATCTAATGAGAAGCTGAATATCTAAATCTGATCTTGATAGAGTTCTGAGTTGGAATCTAGATTTGTGAGTTTTTAGGATCTTAGATGGTGATTGGAACCAAGGAAATATGGGAGATCAAACAGTGTATTCAGAGTGAGAAAAGAAAGAGCCATTGCTTGATATCTGTGATAAGCCAATATTTGAAGGTCAGAGGATAAAGACCCTTGAAAAAGACAAGAAGGAATACAGCCAGATAAGTAGAAGAGACTCAGCGCTAGGTGTGAAGGAAGGACAAGGTGGGTGACAGTGTTGAGTGCCAACCATGACTCGAGGGGATAAGATCAGAAATGAGTTTGATGGATACAAAAAAGAGGGTCTGTTTGTGATTTTAGAAAAAAGTAAGTTCAATGGACTAGGGAAAATAGTAGTCTGATCACAAAGAGTAGAGCTGAGGATGAGAGGAGAGAATGTGGAAATAACGAAACATTCTTTTCCTCAGGACACTTGTCTGTGAAGGAGAAAAAAGTGTCAGGTGGTGGCTGGAGCCTCTTTAAAAACAGAGCTTATGGGATCATTTGGCCCCCAGGTTGCAAAAGAACTTGCAGACCAGGAAAGGTTTTAAATTACATGACCTTCAAAGTTCTTTCCACCTCAGTGTTTATTATTCCATGATTCTCTACTTAATAATTTCCAAGGTTCAGCTTTTATTTTCACAGGGTGATACCTGTACACAAATCATAAAATCTGTCTTATCCTAACAAATTTAAGTTAGAATTCAATTTGATCTTATGAGTCTTTGGGGATTTACATCTTCAAACATAAATCCATACCTAGTATATTTATTAGTAGGGCTCTCAGTTTTTTAGCGTCACATCATTTAATTCCTTTACAACCTACCTCTTTAATTGGTTACTTTTTTCAGCCAGTTGCTTATGCATATTTGCAGTTCATCTTTTTGACCGTTATTTTTTCATCCCTATGTTTCCAGCTTTTTGCAAAGAATAATTATTGAATCATTAGATCATAACTTTGGATGAGGTTTACTGAATGATAATTCTTTTCAAAGACTTTAACATTTTCCCCCAAAGCTTTAGTTGGATTATTGACTAGACTAAAGCAGTTAGTTTGCTACTAGTGGGATAAGGTAGACGAAGCATCTGGAAATGTTCTACCAGGAGGAGCCAATGGCCTTGTTTTTAAAAGGTCCCAGGTCTCCCATCACTCACCTCCAGTCTTGCGAGGGCATAAGAGAATGAGAATTTATGGCTTCATCATTATTCAGGACTGCTTCCTTTTATCTGAGATCTTCTGTTTGGAAAGTCTCTTCAAATGTTTTCTTAGCCTCAGGGGAAAAATTTCTCCCAGAGATACCTCAGTTTCGATCAAGAGCATTCAGAAATCTCCTTTTAGTTTTTTCTCTACCAATTAAGTTCCTCTTAAACTCATAAACACAGTTCCACTGGTTTATTAGAAAGCTCATGTTAGTTTGAAGAGTCAAAGTTGCTTGTATGGACAGACTCTAGGGAGCTAGGGAAAGATTATTTTCCTCCAAAGAGTTTGAGACATGTAATTTAATTTTCCTCTGGTTTTGACCAAGCTCGTATTTTTGCTGACTTCATATGTAACAATGTCACAAACCTCCATCCATAGTTCTTTAGGCACTCTGTCTTTTAATTTCATGACTGCAGTCACCATCTGCAGTGGTTTTGGAGCCCCCCAAAATAAAGTCTATCACTGTTTCCATTGTTTCCCTGTCTATTTGCCATAAAGTGATAGGACCAGATGCTATGATCTTAGTTCTGAATGTTGAGTTTTAAGCCAACTTTTTCACTCTCCTCTTTCACTTTCATCAAGAGGGTCTTTAGTTCTTTGCTTTCTACCACAAGAGTGGTATCACCCGCATATCTGAGGTAATTGATATTTCTCCTGGAAATCTTGATTCCATCTTGTGCTTCATCAAGCCTGGCATTTTGCATGCATGATATACTCTGCATATAAGTTAAATAAGCAGGGTGATGATATACAGCCTTTCTCAATTTGCAACCAGTCTGTTGCTCCATGTCCAGTTCTAACTGTTGCTTCCTGACCTGCATACAGATTTCTCAGGAGGCAGGTCAGATGGTCTGGTATTCCCATCTCTTTCAGAATTTCCCACAGTTTGTTGTGATCCACACAAAGGCTTTGGCATAGTCAATAAAGCAGAAGGAGATGTTTTTCTGGAACTCTCTTACTTTTTCGATGATCCATCGGATGTTGGCAATTTGATCTCTGGTTCCTCTGCCTTTTCTAAAACCAGCTTAAACGTCTGGAAGTTCATGGTTCACATATTGCTGATGCCTGGCTTGGAGAATTTTGAGCATTACTTTGCTAGTGTGTGAGATGAGTGCAATTGTGTGGTAGTTTGAACATTCTTTGGCATTGCCTTTCTTTGAGATTTGAATGAAAACTGACCTTTTCCAGTCCTGTGGCCACTGCTAAGTTTTCCAAATTTGCTGTCATATTAAGTGCAGCACTTTCACAGCATCATCTTTAGGATTTGAAATATCTCAGCTGGAATTCCATCACCTCCACTAGCTTTGTTTGTAGTGATGCTTTCTAAGGCCCACTTGACTTTGCATTCCAGGATGTCTGACTATAAAGAAAGCTGAGTGCTGTAGAATTGATGCTTTTGAAATGTGGTGTTGGAGAAGACTCTTGAGAGTCCCTTGGACTGCAAGGAGATCAACCAATCAATCCTAAAGGAGATCAGCCCTGAATATTCATTGGAAGGACTGATGCTGAAGTTGAAACTCCAATACTTTGGCCTCCTGATGTGAAGAATTGACTCATTGGAAAAGATCCTGATGCTGGGAAAGATTGAAGGCTGGAGGAGAAGGGAGTGACAGAGGATGAGATGGTTGGATGGCATCATCAACTCAATGGACATGAGTTTGAGCAAGCTCCGTAAGTTGGTGATAGACAGGGAGGACTGGCATGCTACAGTCCATGGGGTTGCAAAGAGCCAGACAAACTGAGCGACTGAACTGAACTGACATATGTAACACAGCCTATCCATTTCAGTTAAGGACTGGTCTCTGTTGTTCCCATTTAATTAGAAATTTCCAAATTGTTTTTATTGTTTTATTTTTCATGCAGGTATGTAATGCCTTTTCATAATTATGGTATTAAAATATTCTCTTTGTTTAACTCCAAATAACATTAGTTGAAAGATACATCTTTGCAGTAAGAAATTTTCATGAGAAAAAAAATAACTCTGAATGTGTATGTTGATCATAATTCTATTTTAAAAACATTAAATGTTAAAAAATATGCTATTATAATTGAAAAGTTCTGGTATTAATGATCATTTCACTTGACTGAGCCTTTCCATCTGAGGGACTCATCATTACTTAACATTCTTCCATCCATTCTTCATGCATCCGTTCAACCTGTGGTTATTGAGAGCATTTAGGTCTTAAGCTCTGGCTAAGCAATGGATGATGAATGTTACCTGGGGATAATTCGAGTTTTGAATTTGTAAAGTCAAGTCATTTACCATATGTCTTAAGCTATTACATTTCTTAAAAGTGTATTCAACACCTCTCTCTCAATATTTTAAAATGAAAATTGAGAAAAGTAGAAATTACATGGTGGCTTTCTCATGTTATCTCCATCACCTCCATGCTTCTGCTTATACCTTTCCTTCAGTCTTACACTGTCTCTTATTGTCTGACAACCTGAGTTTAATCCATTTGCAGCATGCCATGCTACCCTAGTCGTCACAGGGTGGCATCATTATGGTGGAAAAGATTTGAAAATAAGAAAGAAGTATGTTTAAAATCTTCAAAAAATTAAAGATTAAATAGCATTCATTAAAAAAAGAACAGATAGTTTACAAAATAATAACTAAATAGTAGAAACTAGAGTGAAACTAAATGTCCAGATACAAAACAGAACCAATTATAATTATTGGAATTAAAATATATAGTCATTTAGATTTTCTAAAAAAAAATTCTCAACAGAAGGAGTAGTCAGAGAGTATAGTTTGGAACAGTTAAATTAGAAAATTACCAAATTGTGTAAAAAAGAGAGAAGAGAATTGAAAATATTAAAGATTTTAAAATATAACAAATTCTAGTGTACATTAGTAAATATTCCCAATAGGAGAGAACAGATAGAAGATGGCTGAATATTTTCTGAAATTAAGGCAAGACATGAGTATTTGTAGTCACAAAATTTCAAGGAATGCCAAGCAATATTACATTTTGAAATAGTGAAGTTAAAGAACATCAAGGACAAAATGTTTACTTTTCTGAATGAGGAGATGTGAAATAATACTGACGCTTTCCTTGTTACTGAAGGTTTCTTCTGGCGTTCTCCTGCGATAAAGCTTTCTTTTCTATTTACTTAGTTGTTTGCTTACTGCCGTGTAGTCATTGTGCTCTCCTCCAGCTGTTTCAGTTTGCTTTATTAGACAATCCAAAAGCTGTATTTATGAAGAAACTTTCAATAGTTGATAAATACGAGTGGTCTATGGAACAAAGGCTAGGCTTACAGCAGCACATAATCATACTAGAGTAACGATAGCTTATATTTATAGAATGTTTACTATTTATGAGACACTTTTACAAGACCTTTCTCATATAATCTTCAATCATGATATCCACATAAAGCTAGTACTACTGTATTATCCTCATTCTCCAGATGAGAGCCCTGGATTTTAGTTACAGAAGCTGAGTCACTTGCCCAATCGTGTAGCTTTGACTAGTATGCTCAGTGATACATCCTAGATTTTAAAAGTCAGTCTAGTTCTAAGCCCCGTTTCTTTTATGAAAAAGAGAAGCCTTTAGGAAATCTACTGGCTCTCTTTCTCAGCAGCCTTTTTCCTGTGGGGGTTGTGTTCTAGAACATTGACACTGATGAGTTCTGATCTCCAGACAAGTGATTGGTTGTTTTATAGATGGTTCACTTTTTCAGATCCACATATGGCCAAGATCATCCAGGCTACATAGTCATAAGTACTCTCTCAGCCAGTCTAGTTACCACTGTGATATATATTTTTGGGGAACCCTTTAGATTCATGAGGCATAACACTTACTTGCCTTTTATAGATTCCAGCAAAAGGGCATTTTCCCTCTATGCTTTTGTATTTTTCCTGAAAGCAGGCACTGGTTCTACTTCTGAATTTTATAAAGTTTAGGTGAGAAGACAAGTTGAGTTTTCCATTCGGGTTGCAGGAAAGGTAAGGCTAGGAAGCTAAAAGCTCTATGATTATGGGCACTGAATATTGTATCTTAGCTATTGTATCAGTAAAATTAATATAATCATTTAGGCACTGAAATTTGGGGAGGATCAACTGAGAAATTAATGCTAAAACAATTTGAGCCACCTCAGGGCACTGTATACAGTTTAGTCGTTAGTAATGAGAAGTTTTTGTTGTAGGTGAATATATTTGTCTGCAATGCTTTGCCTTTCCTCCCCATGACTCTGACCGCTGTAGAGACTCACACACTCCTTCAGGCGTGCTCCTTGAAGCCTGGGCCTTGACCTTTTCTTCAGTGGTAACCAGCCTTGCTGTTCTTTGAGACCCCAGCACTAGATTCCCACCTATGGCTTACTTCTCTCATTTCCTGGGTGGTCTCCTGCTATAAAATTCAGTCTGACATTATCTGCTGGTTTGTCAAGTGAATCTGATGACTAAAGTATTTAGTAAGGACCTGGCATGAGCCTGGGTGCATATTGATAGCTTCTGCTTGGTAGGGGCCTTTGAAATTACACTCTTCTTCATGATGCCAAACCAAGTAGGCGGGGAGTAATTCTAGTTGTTAGCAGGGACATACCTGGAGCATTTACCTTAAACCTTATCACTCGGTGAGACATGTTATTTTGTTGATGATCATCATCACGCTTATCTAGGATATGTGCACCTATCTCTATTACTCAGACTTAGGAAGGAGTTTTGGCATGTTGAGCAAGATTGAATTTATAATATTAGAGAACTGCATTTTGGATTTAAATATTCTGACATCTTTTTCTTTGTCTCATAATTCATTTTTATTATGTGGTATCCAAAACCACCCTTTGAAATGTTAACAGAAAAACTGAGGATTAAGAAGGACAGGTAGTAAAATCACAGAATTGAATTCACAGTACATGAAAGAATTCCAATAAAATTATAGCCAATAATATCCCTAATATATAAAGTATCCACACAAATCAATAAGAAATAAGTCCTAAGACTGCAATAAATAAATGAGCCAAGAACCATAATATATAATTCACACAACAAAAATTTAACATGTTAGACCTCAGTAGCAATCAAATACATGTAATTCAAAGCAATGAAATAACATTTTTGCCTTTTAAATTAGTTACTTTAAAAAAAAAGAACCCTGGGGCTTCTCTGTTGGCTCAGTGGTAAGAATCCAGCCGCCGACGCAGCAGACGTGGGTCCGACCCCTGATTTGAGACGATCTCACATGCTAAGCCCGTGTGCTGCCGCTTCTCAGCCCGCGTGCCCTGGAGCCCGTCCTCCTCCAGCGGAGAAGCCACTGCCATGAGAAGCCTGCTCACTGCACCTAGAGAGTAGGCCCAGTCTCGGCGCCTCGAGAATAGCCCTCACAGCAACAAAGACCCAACACAACCAAAAACAAATAAGATCATATTTTAAAAAAGAAGACTGGTAAGAACACAACAAAAAGACGTTTTTATACACTGTGTATAGGAGTATAATTTGATACTAACTGTCTGGAAAGTGATTTGGCAATATATAGAAAGAGGTGAAATTACCCTTTGACTAATTCTGCTTCTCATAATCCATCCTCAAAAAAATCAAATATCTGAGAAAGCTTTATGTTGAAACTAATCATTGCAATATAATGTATACTATTAAAATTTGGAAATAAATGAAAAGTATAACAAGTGAAGAACAGTTAACTTGCGCTTCACCCTTACAATGAAATATTTTGAAGTAGAAGTAGAAATTTACAGAGATAACACAGGTTAACATCCAGGTTGCAATGTAAAGTGAAAAATGTTCACGTGTAATGGATCAACTTAAAGCATGGAAGGGACTTCCCTAAGGTCCAGTGGCTGAGACTCCAGATTCTCAATGCAGGGGCCCTGGGTTTGATCCCTGGTCAGGGAACTAGATCCCCCATGCAGCAAGAAAGACTGAAGATCCTGCGTGCTACAACTAAAGTATTGGAGCTTTAGCTTCAGCATCAGTCCTGTCAATGAATATTCAGGGTGGATTTTCTTTAGGATTGACTGATTTGATCTCCTTGCAGTCCAAGGGATTTCTCAAGCGTCTTCTCCAGCACCACAATTTGAAAGCATGAATTCTTTGGCACTCAGCCTTCTTTACGGACCAACTCTCACATCTGCACATGACTACTGGAAAAGCCATAGCTTTACCTATACAGACCTTTGTCAGCAAGGTGATGTCTTTGCTATATAATTGCATATCACTACATATAAATGGTACTGATTACAAATGAACCTCATCTATTCATTGAAGAGGTTATCAGTTTAATAGGGTGAAAACTAAATGTGTGTTTAAATAGAGTTGTGTTTTTTTGGTGGGGGTTTTGTTCTGAATATAAAATTTCTGTAGTCCTTCAAGGCTAATCTTCCCACTCTGGAATTATTGATCCCCGTGTGCATACAGTGTTGCCCTGAATACTGGGAACTTTAAAATTTTAAAAATTGCCCATTTCATATGCTGCATAAATAACCACCAGTATCCCAGGTACCCTCCTCAGTTTAGAATCCTAAGAAAGTCCTCAGAAGTGTATGATGTGGAAAATATAGTCTAAACAAGCCCAGTGGGGCCCTAACAGAGGCCTTTAGTTTCAGGGAGCTGAGTCTGTCACTGGGTTTGAAATCCTTGTACCTGTGGGTTCTTGAGGGATTGTTTGTAATTATCAGAACGTGGCTCTCAGAATTTGAATAAAAGTGAGTAAGCAATTTTGAAACCAAGAAAACCGTTACAGTTTGCAGAAGGGATAGAAGTGAGATTGAATAGGAGTGAAAGATTCTAAAAGTAGAGTTGCCTTTTCTGCATCTCTTCTGTATACGTGTCCTGCTGTTCCTTAGCTTTATTCAAACCTGACCCAGAAAAGGGTGTCAGGAGTTTGACTCCCGCAGTCTCATAAGCCCTGTTACTCTACCGCACCTGTCACCATCCGTGACTCGGGCAGCAGGGAATTGTTCTGCAAGGGGCGTGAAGGGACTTTATGCAATGTACATTTGTTGCCTTCCAAACATTTGTCCTGTTGGGAGAAAATTCCAGCTCAGATTTCTTAGACCAAATGGCAGTTCAGCCCAATGTAGCTGCGTCTACCCTACATGCGTTGATTAGAACTGTGTCTCTTCCTTTCTTAGAACCCCTGGGAACAAACAAGAAAAAGTAACAACAAAATATTTATTAACATGCAAATATCATGACGGGCTCCTTGATGCGAGGCAGCCCGGGAGGACCCAGGTGCAGAGGGAACCAACTTACCTGGTCGCAGAGCAGCAGCACTGGAAAGGAACAGGCTCTGAAGGGAGCCTTTTGTTGCCTGACCTCGGCGGCGGGTTGCCAGCTCGTTCTCCTGCATGGAATAGTTGAGACTTGCCTTTCAACTAACCAGAGTATGTGGGGGCAGAGAGAGAATCTTTTTCCCTTTGGCAACCTAAGTAAATTAGAAAAAAAAAAAAAAAAAGCCAAATAGCAGGAAAGCAAGAAAAATGCTTTATGGAGAAACAGAGAGAAACATAAAAGAAAGCCAGAGGAAAGCTTATTCAGCCTTGGTCATTAAAAAGCACACTCCTGCGCCCAACCCTGTCTCCCCCGCCCCACCCCCCGCACCAAAGTTGGTTTGAAGAGTCTCTTCTGTAGAAGAACAGACGCACCCCAAGTACCCCGATGTCTGTAACAGCTGGTTCTGGAATGAGAGGGGCTTCTCTCAAGAGAGGTAGATCTTCTGTTTCATTTGGAGTTTGAACACAACGGTTTTCTGTGTGGCTTCGTTTTTGGCATCCGACTGTGTTGCCAGAAGCTGTGTGGGGTGTTTTCAGCCAGATCGTTGAGAGCTAGTGTCTCCCCACGATGCCCTGGCAGCTGATGAAAGCAGGCCCACCCTGCAGGAATGCCACAGGTACTGCCCAGGATAAAATGATACACAAAGGCTGCTGAGAACTTGCTTGCCTCCTGACTCATGTTATTTTCCTTACAGAGGCTGTTTGCAAAGCCTGCTGTGTCTGCAGCCAGGTCATGGAAGATAACAATTAGCATCCCAAACTGGGAATCACCATGAGGCTATCTGACACTGTTCTTAGAAAAATCCTTCTCTTGCTCAATAGCCAAGGCAAAGCACTATTTCTAAATGACAAATGTGTATACATTTTTAAAAGGGATTGTGATTTCTCAGGCAACCAGAACACAGTTTTGCTGTACAGTCTAAGGTGATCTAATTCTTGAAATAAGCTTCATTTGGGGCAATAACATGCATTTTCTAGATGGGAGGAAAAAATGTTACTGTTTATAATAAAGAACAGGCTGTTTTTCTTATTTGGGAACCTCAGGGGGATGAAGCAAGTTTTAATACCATAAAGAAGTGGGCTGTGAAACACTGGGATAAGTCTTGTTTATTTAACATTTAATGCCCGTGGTCTGTTAGGTGCTGGAGAGAGTCACTGAGGCGCTGTTATTTAATACTGGAACAGTAAAACAGTCTGACTTAGATTAGGCAGTTGACTCAAAGTAATCCAGGTCCAAGGCTCAAAAATGAATACATCAACATGGTTAGCACACAGAGTGTTTGAACCAACGTTGGTGTGGCTGGGTGATGGGGCGGTGAGTCATCCCCCCTCCTCAGGTCTTTGTGAAGTCCAAGCCTTGAGGAAGTGGCCTAGCATCTCTATATTTCAAAAAAATCTCTTTATTGCCAGCTGTCATTTGAAGAATTTAGAGACAAAATTATGTACCCAGAACAAAGTGATGCCTTGTGCCACTGATTCCCCAGCACACAGAAATAGATTTAAGCATGTGGTGAGTCAGACCAAGGAGAACTGGGAAGCCGGATCAATAGCCCAGCAGACTCTGTAATAATGTGTTGGTTTATACTTGGGCATTTTAGACTGTCCACTTACACAAATGTGTATACATGTACCTTCAGCTTGCAGCCAGCATGGGCCTAGTGCCAAGAGATTAGCTCTTGGCCTTGACTGGGTTCCCCACTTTCCAGTTTGGTGACTAGATGAGAGCGTAGTTTTCTTATTGGAATCTTGTGAGTGTGTATCAATGATATCATGTTATCATCTTCATCAGATGTCTATGCCCCTTCCTTTGAGGACTAATCCCTATGTGAGTCAGCCCTGGCCCACCAACCAGCCTCACTGAGGGCGCCCTGGGCAGGCTAAATCCACGGGTTCTGGGGTTCGAAGGGCCTGGGTTCAAGTGCTGCTTCTGCCATTATTATATATATGACCATGACTGAGTTGCTCCATTCACCTTCCTCAGCCTCAGTTTCCTAGTCTGTAAAATAGGAATAATAATAACACTTGTATCCTTGTGTTACTGTGAGGATCAGTTGAGAAAAATTAAAGGAACACATAAAATGCTAACAGACAGCAAAACTGCCTTAGCACCTCCCAAATACTCAGTAAATGGTAGCTTCTTTTTGATTTTACTTCGTTAGCAAACATCTCTATCCTCTAGTTAGTCTTCTCCTGTCCACATCAGGGTGAATGTGACACCAAATCTGTCCGGTTTGTATTTCAGGTGTACAAACATAGGAATTTGAAATTTTTATAGAATACACTCCAAAAAAGTTACTATGAAATATCGACCATATTCCCTGTGTTGTACAGTGTGTGTGTGTGTGTGTGTGTGTGTGTGTGTGTTTGCACGTGTGCGCTCAGTCACTCAGTCATGTCTGACTCTTTGCAACCCCATGGACTGCAACCCGCCAGCCTTATTGGTCCATTATGGCCTCGTAACTTATTCCCCTCTTCACATGCTGACTTGGTGAGCTCCGTGTCCGGGCTGTGGCCCCAGCTTGGGGTGCGGCCAGTCCTGCGCACAAGGTCTCTTGACTGCCCAGGGTGGGAGCCTCAGGCCCCCACTGATCAGCGCCGGGGCACTTGTTCACCATCTGCAAGGCTCCGTGCTGGCCTGCAGCCACCACAGCCCACCTTCCAGGCCTCAGAGAGCCAGGCCAGATGGCATCTGCATGTCGGGGCTCTTGGAGTCTCAGTTTGACAAATTCCAGCATTCTTTCTACCCCGTCCCGACACTTTCTGCCTCATCTCCTCCACGTCACATCTGATTTTTCCTCATCTTAGAGGATGGATGCAGAGTCTGAGGAGTGAGTGTGACTTGCTCACAGCTGCTCCAGCCAGGGTGGTGCTGGCAGGAGGGACTGGGAGGGACAGAGAAAGGCATCCACATCTTGAGTTTGTGACAGTGTTGTTTATGGTCAGCAGTTTTTATTTAAGGAATTATTTATCTGCTTGGGGGGAAAAAGATGTTCTTTATTCTGTATAAAAAGAAACACAGGTTACCATTTGATTTTCATCTCTTGAAATGGGACTTGAGAATGAATGTCTGTATCATATCTATATCATTATATCCTAGTCATTTGCTTTCTTGGTTTTCTTAAATCTCAATTAGTTTTCTTTCTTCTTTTCTTTTATTCTTTTGTTTGCGCATTCATTCATCTGCTCATCCATCCATTAAACCAATTGAGAGATCTGGCCCCGCTAAATGATAACAGAAGGTAACAACATTTCTCAGAGCACCCTGTACAGTGCATAGTGGAGAACAGTGATGTGATGCTCAGAGCCTACAGCTCCCAACGCAATCTGTCTGTATCATTTCTATGATTTCTGCAGGCAGCAGGTTGGTAGCGTTTAATTGGCTGTTATATTTTGTGTCTGTCTTTGTACCACTTCTTTCCTTCCCTACTCTTGCATTTATCTCAATCTTTGTTTTTCTGTGGAAGGTTGCTCTGGAAACGTGAGGGATTTGAAGGTAGAGACCTAATAGAGATGAATGAAGTCAAGTATTACTCACTCAGTCATCTCTGACTCTTTGTGATCCCAGGGGCTGTAGCCCACCAGGCTCCTCTGTCCGTGGGATTGTCTAGGCAAGAGTACTGGAGTGGGTTGCCATTCTCTTCTCCAGAGGATCTTCCTGACCTGGGGATCGAGCCCAGGTCTTCTGCATTGCAGGCAGATTCTTTACCATCTGAGCCACCAGAAGACATGTAAGCAGGCCCCGTTCTCGACGATGGTGATGCCAGTAACCTAACAGTGATGACTCCGTACACAGTGGACTCAGTGAAACATACACTAGGGAGCAGGTCAGTTACCTCGACGTTGTACTGAAGTTCAGGTCCCTGTGGTCTCCCTATGGCTTCTGTATTTGTCCTAAGTTATTTTTGTCTTGTTTGTCGGAGAATATTCCTACTGTAAGAGAGCCTGAGTCAGGGTGGTCTAGTTAGTGTGGCATGGACACTGGGTTCATATCCAGCCTCTAGTTCTTACCTGCTCTGTGACATACTGCAAGTCATTTGCGTTCTTTTAGCCTTTATTTCTTATCCGTCACTTGGGAATAACAGCCCTAGGTATCATCATACTCCCAGGTACTATAGGATTGCTATGAAAATGAAGTGAGATCCTG
Source organism: Antilocapra americana (assembly GCA_007570785.1). Classification (NCBI taxonomy): domain Eukaryota; kingdom Metazoa; phylum Chordata; class Mammalia; order Artiodactyla; family Antilocapridae; genus Antilocapra; species Antilocapra americana. The sequence goes on along the minus strand of ML661887.1, from coordinate 3,096,022 downwards.
TCTGGAAAGAACTTAACACGATGTCTGGCGCAATGGCTAATATCCAGTCGACCCTGCTCTCCGATCCCCACCTCCCCATTTCACCGCCCCACAGCTGGTCTGCTGTCTCTAAGACAGGAGTAATGGAGCTGTAAATACTTTCACTCTGACGGAATCACTCTCTGCCACTCCACACTTTGATCACCTCCTGCCCCCACTCCAGGTGGTCCTAAACTCAAGGACCAGGTCTTAAACTCAAGGGAAGGCAGTAGCATGATGTGGTTAAGAGGATGGAATGGGCACCAGACAGCCCCACACTGGAATCCCAGCTCTGCGAGTTACCAACTATGTAGTAAATACACACAGTGACTCTCCCTCTGATGAAATCTCCTTCACAAAGAGAGTGAAATCTTGATGCTTAAAGAAATCATTTTTCTTGCGAAGAACTTAAAGCTCCTAGAATACCTTGCAAGTGTTTCTTTTACAATAGGTTTTATTACTGACAGTAAAAATATATTTACATTTGGAGTTTATATTTCACAATAATCTTGGCGGTGATACTTTCTGATTTTTGCAGAGCCCTCTGATTTTTGTGTGCAGAGAAAGGATCTTGTCTAATTTATCTAAGCTAGGCTTCTAATTTTTTAGATTTCATTTGAATATTTCGGGAGCTCAGGTCCCCAAAATGCAAGAGACTCTTCAGCACCCCACACAGAAGTTAAAGTATTCTCTTTGTCACCTATTTATTTTGAGTCAGTGGTGGGTTTTGGACCCAGCACTTCATAAGACTTTCGTCACTGCTCTTGCTGTAAGTCTCAGTCCTCGGGTGCTGTTCAGTTTCTGCATGTCTTGGTATCTTGCTGATCTCTACTGGCCTAGAAAGCGTCCTTCTTTGCACTGGTCCCAGCCCTCACTCCTCCTGACCAAACGCATTTACCCAGCCAACTATTTATAGCCGTATTCTTTCCACTCTGTCTCTTGAAATTGAACAGTTTTAGACGGATTTTGAAGACCCTTAATGTGGACCTCTGAGTAATGGAGAGATACAGTAGCTTTGTTAGAGTATATTATTCTCTGACATGAGAGTTTCGCCTAATGAAGACTGAAGGCGGAGGGTGCACGGGACAGGTCAGCTCTTTCCATGAAGCTAACTGCTTGGGAAGGCAGCAGCATGCTGTGGTTAAGAGCATAGGGTGGGCATCAGACAGCCCCACATTGGAATCCCAGCTCTGCTGGTTACTGACTGTGTAGTATTGGGCAAGTGATAACTTTTGTGTCTCTTGGTTTCAGTATTTGTAAAAGAGGAAGGCATTATTACTCGCTCTGCAGAACTAAATGAAGTCATGTTCCTGAAATCGCATGATGCAGTGTCTGACAGCGTCTCGGCAGGGTCTGGTAGGGCGCTGAGAGCCCATCGTCTTGGGCCCCTCTTCCCGCATCTTGTGCTGAGTGCTGGCCAGCTCTATAATCACGTCTGTGATGCTGTCATTGCTCTCACTACTGCATCATTTTCTCCCCCCGTTCTTTTCTTCATTACCTTTCCACCCTATCTCCCAGTTCTACCCTTGAACCTAGTTAAGTCTCCATCCAGAGCAACGATAACTTAATTTTTAAAAATCGGTTTTCTTTAGACAGATTCAAACTACCTACAACAATGATTGATGGTGATGGCAATAATGATAAGAATAAAGTTGGAATTTCTTACTCACTTTGTCTTTTTGATTGTAAGTTTCAAAGAGCATGACTTGTCTTTTTCAGCCCGAAACTCCTTGCTCCTGGACCAGGAATGGTTGTTGAATGAAGGAGTCTGATATTTCAAATAGCTTTGACTATGCCGTTTAATCTTCTTGATTTCTGTGCAGTTAGTCCAAATAAGTATTTGTTGATTTGTATGTTCACCTCTCCTATCACAGAATGTTAGTTTCCTCTTTTATGGCATGGAATTCTTAAACAGATGCTTGTACGTCCAAAGATGGACCGTGCTGTGTTTTAGGAAGCATTATATGTATACATTAAATATCAATGACAGGAAATAATGTTCTTGAAATGTCAGTGTCTACACAGGGAAAAAGAATTCTAGTAGGTTGATTTTAAGGTTTAAGGACAAAGGGCCCTGGGAAAAGTTCCTAGATCGGAGGCATCACATTCCTTCCCACACTAAGCACATAACTCTGCATGGGTTTGGTTTCATTTCAGAAGCAAAGTGTCCACAGACTCTGAACATGCCCTGGGCACTTGGCCCTGGGATAGAGCAGCTAAATTCGGAGAGTCTTTCTAAGACGACAATCCCCTGAAATCTAAAGTACATTTTTACAAATGCCTATAAATACTTCAACAGAATATATAAAGTCTCTCCCTTGCCCTAATGGCTTTTATATGTAAGATGTGACGTAATGACCTGGAAAAGCAAGAGGCCCACAGGGTCAGATAATCCATTACCTTGGCAACATGGCATGCATAGATTATGCGGTTGATTTCATGGAAACACCCTGAGTTTTCTCTAAGTTTTCTTTCATCTGGAGAATATAAATGGGTTCACACTTTTCATAATTGAGAAATGGAAGTGTTTGAGATAAACAACACATCTTATGTAAGGCCAAATACTTTTCTTGAGAAAATGTCAGCCTCACATCCATGTGGGTGGAGCTCAGTATTTGCAAAGTCATCAATCATAATATTCTAGATCTAACAGAGATGCAAAGATTCCAGTCTGTTTCCATGTTCCAAACCTGTCCACGCCCAGCCTTATTTCCAAGCTTTACTCTCCGTTAGGCAACTGTAACTGATAACTGATTTAATGCCCAGTGTCCAAAAGTTTTTTGTTTTTTTTTAACAGATCTAGTCTATATCTGTCTTGTTTCAGTTTAAAACAATTTCCACTAGATGTGCTAATCCATTCATCAGAAATACATGTAGGGCTCTTCCGTTGACCAGGGACTGTTTTGTGGAGATCAAGAGCAGGAAGTATTAATACATTAATCATGATTAATTGCCAAATGCGTAAAACAGAAAATAACTGCTTTGGAGTTCAGAGGAAGAAGAGAGAGAAGCTGGAGGTCTTAGAACTGAATTTTAAAAGATGGTTGGGATATGGCTAAATCAAGAAGGAAAAGAAAGGGCAAAGGGGATGGGATAAATGGTGTGAGGAAAAGCACAGAAGTAGGAAGAACATGAAGAGACTAGTTTACTGGAAATGAGACTTTGGGAAGGGGAGAAGTAGAGGCAAGTCTGGAGGGGCAGATTGGAACCCATCTGCGTAGGCTCTTGAATGCCATACTAACTAACAGGACAGACCACACTATAAACCAGTGGCCATCAGGGCAAGGTGCTGTGTAGGACCATCATATGGGTACAGGAAAATATTTATTCTCTGTCTAAAACAAGACATTAATTTCTTGCTAATATTTATTGCACATTAGACAATACTGTATGTGTCATTTATTCATAAATATACATATGTGGTGATGCATGCTCAAATGTTTTACTGGAAGGGATGCACGTTCAAAAAAGTTGGAGGCAGACTCCTTTAGATGATGAATGATTAAAGATTTTCCTTTAATCAGTGACATAGTCAAAGCAGTATTTTAAGATAAATCTGGCAGCAGTTCTACAGAGAGAAGCAGTTAGTTGGCGACCACAGCAATTCAAAGGATTTAAATAATGGTGGCCATGGTGGGAATGGAAAGAAGGGGGAGAATACCAGTGACATATTGATAATCCTATTTCTTTCATAGTGAGATTTTCCCTTAGCAAGAGCAGTCACCAATCACTTTGGGAGCCAAGAATGAAGCAGTACTGACGAAGATGAGTTTTTTTGTTCAAAATGGATTGCAAAAATTTATTGATACGACCAAACATTCTGTGGTCTGAAAACTGAAACAGAAACAAAAAATAAGAATTATAATTAATTATTGGTCAAAAGCAAGTTTAGATAACTTTACAGATCATTTTATACCCAGAGAAAATCTTTGAAAATAGAGGTAGCATCCTCTCCTCCCCACCATAACCCTAAAAACTAGCATTTGAAAGAGTAAACGGGAGCAGCTTAATGATGGCACCTTCAATATATTGATAAAACGTCCATGCTTCCTATCCGCTGTTTGGTATTGAAAAAGGATTCCAGAAATCTTCCCTGTCAGTTATTTGTTGGAGATGTATTATTTGTTGATAATCCTTGATTGAAATACAAATACTCTCAGGCTTCCTCACACAGCACCATCTTCACAAGAAATACAATTTAGAGAACCATATTGGCAAACCAGGGCTTCCCTGGTGGCTCAGAGGGTAAAGCGTCTGCCTGCAATGCAGGAGACCAGGGTTCGATCCCGGGTTGGGAAGATCCCCTGGAGAAGGAAATGGCAACCCGCTCCAGTATCCTTCCCTGGAAATTTCCGTAGACAGAGGAGCCTGGTAGGCTACAGTTCAAGCGGTCGCAAAGAGTCAAACACAACTGAGGGACTTCACTTTCTTTCTTTCTATTGGCAAATGTGAATTTCCAAGAGAGGTAGGTTTTGGTACTTGTACTTTATTTGCCATCATGTTTTAAAAATCACACTGTTTGTTTAACTTCCCCATTTGATGTTGTTGCAAGGTAGAACTCTTAACAAAAGTGTGATTCAGAGTTCAAATCTGTCATTAAGCAGGCTTCTTGACTTCTCCATGCAGATAAAAACCCTCTGAATAATGATAGGGAAAAAGAAATTGTACGTTTTAAAATGCCAGCTAGATCAAGCTTGTGATCCCTACAAGACATAACATTATCTTAGAAATATTTTGATGAAAGAGCTGTATGATCAGGCATTTTAAACAAGAAAAACAAATTCATATATTTTAACTCTAGTCAGGCATCAGATGTAAACTTAACATTTGTCTCAGTCAAGTTAAACTAGACTACAGCTTGAGCTTGAGTGTACATGTGTGTGCGTGTGTGTGTGTAATTATTTCAGCTGAAAATGAGAATGTGGTATAGAAAAATATAACATATTGACAGAAATAAGATGAGAAGTTCCACATTAAGTGGAAGTGAATATTCTCATACACTGCTGGTGGGAATATATATTGATAAGCTTTCCTTAGGGCATTGCAGACATGTTTCAAGAGGCTTAAAACTTAAAAATATTTATAATATTTAGACTCATTATTTCTACTTTTAAGAACTTGCCCTAAGGATAAAAATCTTAAATATGCAACAATAAGAGACTAGGAAAAAGTTTAAGAATTATTTTCTTGAAAGTTGTTAATTATAATAAAAGCCATATATGTCAAGATTTTTAAGTGGAAAAGGTAGAATAAAATTAAATATAAAAATAACTCTTTGTATATGTATACAAATACAAGCATACAAAAATTAATAAGGAAATACCATATGCTTATAGGTTCTGTTTTCTAATTTTTATTGTTTTTCATATTTAAAGGATATGTTGTTTATAATCATAAAGAAATTGAAGTGAAAAATTAGAGTTATCAAAGTCTAAAATGTAAATACCTATAATTTAATACAATTAGCTGATAGAATGATTTCTGTGACCATAATATATTTAGTCTATATTTAGTGACTTGATAAGTAAGAGCTGTTGATTAATAATTTTGACTATTAATAGACCCACCTGTGGTACCAAAGTAGGTAAATGTATCAGTGACTGAAGCAGATTCAAAAGTTGAAACCATCCCAGTAGTTTCACCTGTGTTATTTCAATTTTGGTTTCACCAAAAAAGCACATCCTAACTTTCTGAATTAATGAGTAACTAGTATGCTTTAGATGAAATGAAAAGGCAGTAGCTATATTTATACTTATGTAAATATGTTTATTCATTCATTCAGTCAGTCAGTCAGTAAACAGTTATTCAGCACTTGTTGCATGTCAGGTACTGGGCCAGGATTAGGAAAAAGAGAAACAAGTAAATCTCAGAAAATTAATGATCTAGTGGGGAGATCAACATGTAAGTGTGGTTGAAAATGAACAGAGAAGTCTGTAGGAAGTTCTAGAAGAACACTGAGAAAGGAACAGCCAGCTTTTCCCTAGAGTTAGGGGCTCCTTCTTAGATAAAGTAAATGTTAGCAATGGACTTTGTCAAATGAATAGGGCCTTGCCAGGTGGAAAAGTTGAAGGAGCATTCTAGATAGAAAGAAGAGCATCAATCTACAAAGGACCAGAAATCTGAGATAGCATGGCATCTCGGGTCAGGGACTAGTAGGAAATATGATGTGGCTGGAGCTTAGGGTGAGAGGTAAAAGCAGGATGAAAAGAGCGGAAAACTGGATAAGGGCCAGAAACAGCCTTCACACCCTGGTGGTCACTGCGTTTCTACTTCAGCAGTGATTAATCGTGATTTTCCTGGCTAATAGAATCCTAATCTTTATAATGAGGTAGGACTGTTCCCTTTGAATTATGGAAATTATAACTATCATGACCTACTCCACAAACACGGGTTATAAATGTGATCACATCCTTCAATCTTCTTTACCATTAATCATCCAAGCCTCCGTAGACCTTATTAGCAGGAAGTCTATTATCTCCTCCAGAGGTTCCTGGGACTTAACTCAAGACAAATGGGTCACTTCTCCTCCAGAAACCTGTGGCTGGATCCACTTGTGACTGCTATTCTTTCTGTCTGCCACACAGCACTGTTCACAGTCTTAAGTTATAGTGGTGCCCATTTTGGGGAACAAGGTTACAACCCCCTTTGTTGATATTCCCATCCTCAGCTGTTCTCTAAATCATAACCTCTACTAGAGTGGCTGGATCTGGAGGAGCTTCTGGACTTGGCCTCATGCCAGACTAAAATTTGCCTTTCCCCTCAATCTTAGTCCACAGTGTTGAGCCCAGGACAATAATAACCCAGATTCCTCTCTTCATCAAGGTCATTTTGTTTTAGTGGTTTCCAGGACCTTCTTCACCCTGGGGCCTTTAGTCACGGTCACCCTGACCAAAGCTCTGGTTTCCCCAGTGGTCGTGTATGGATGTGAGAGTTGGACCATAAAGAAGGCAGAGCGCCGAAAAATTGATGGTTTTGAACTGTATTGCTGGAGAAGACCCTTGAGAGTCCCTTGGACAGCCAGGATGTCAAACCAGTCAATCCGAAAGGAAATCAACCCTGACTGTTCATTGGAAGGACTGATGCTGAAGCTGAAGTTCCAGTACTTTGGTCACCTAATGCAAAGAGCCGACTCATTGGAAAAGACCCTGATGCTGGGAAAGATTGAGGACAAGAGAAGGGGACGACAGAGGATGGGATGGTTGGATGGCATCACCGACTCAAGGGACATGGGTTTGAGCAAACTCCAGAAGCAATAAAGGACAGGGAAGTCCATGGGGTTGCAAAGAGTCGGAAATGACTTAGTGACTGAAGAGTAACAGCGCTCTGACTCAACAGTTCTCCATCCACAGTCCTCCATGCAAGGAAGCCACAGTCAGAACACAGGGTCTCCTCCCAGAAGGCTCCTTTTACACTCTCACTTATCTCCTGCCTGGTATCCAAGTTGTTCCGTCAGAGAGCTCAAGAGGTAGGAACTAGCAAGATGGAGTCTTACAAGTTTGTTGCCCTGCCCCAGTGCCCAAGAGTGCCTAACTGCTTTATATTTACATGACTACGAAAGATGCCAAGTGACTCTTCTGAAAACAAAAGATCTTCCTGCAAGTGATTTTCTGCTCCTGCCTATAAAGAGTAGTCACAATTTACTTCACAAAAATAATTAATCTTTATGTAACCATGCCCCCCTGTTTTAAAAAATCAGTGTAGTGTTTCCATATATAATGGGCTAAGTTAAGTTGTCCAAAATGGAAATAGGTCTCAACCCCCAAACCTATAAGCTTCACCACTATGTTCACTGCCTCATCTCATTCAGTTTATGTACTAATATATCATTGTAGGCTTCCTTGGTGGTTCAGATGGTAAGAATCCACCTGCAGTGCAGGAAACCTGGGTTCAATCCCTGGATTAGGAAAATCCCCTGGAGGAGGGCATGGCAACCCACTCCAGTATTCTTGCCTGGAGAATCCCCATGGACAGAGGAGCCTGGTGGGCTACAGTCCCTGGGGTCGAAGAGTCAGACACAACTGAGGGACTAAGCACAGCACATGTCATTATTTATTCTTTAATTTAGATGCTATGCTTTTACCAGTCAAGTTTATTACAGAACTACATAATAGATGCAATCACAGCCAACTCTTTGCAGCCCACTAGACTCTTCCATCCATGGAATTTTCCAGACAAGAATACTGGAGTGGGTTGCCATTTTCTCCTCCAAAGAATCTTCTTGACCCAAGGATCAAACCCAAATCTCTTGCATTGGCAGGCTTATTCTTTACCACTGAGAATTAGACATCTCTAAATATTGAATTGTTGATAAAGGGGAGCTGGACAACAAGTGTATTTATGACCTAAAACTGCATATATGTAGAAACTGATTATATTTACTATAAGAGAAAATTGTGTTTTCTCTGCAAAATTTGGGCTTCCCAGATGCTGTTAGTGGTAAAGAGCCTGCCTGCCAATGCAGGAGACATAAGAGACATAGGTATGATTCCTGGGTTGGGAAGAACCCCTGGAGGAGGGAATGGCAAAGCACTCTAGTATTCAGGCCTGGAGAATCCTATGGACAGAGGAGCCTGGGGGGCTACAGTCCATGGGATTGCAAAGAGTTGGACACGACTGAAGTGACTTAGCACGCATGCATGCTGCAAAATTAGGTCTCAGAACAGAGAAGAGTACTTATATAGTTTTGGTAGGATTGAAGCGGAGTAGTAAACAGGCATTTGGTTTAATGCACTTTGTTTATAAAAAGTGTTCTTTATAATTCATAATTTGGAAAATCTCTCTACAAGGGTAGATTAATCTAATTTTGGCTCACTCCTCTTCCAAGTGTAGGACAGTCAGTTGACCTTTCCAATTTATCAGTTTTACTCTCAGCCTTCTTTAAATTTGATAAAAACAAAAAATAAACTCCTACCAGATTATTTTCACCCTTTCTAATAGACACTGTTTTCCCAATAGCATTATTACTCTCCTCAATAAAATGAAAGTGGAGGGCATGTATGTCATATTTCATAAACAAAGGCGAAATGCTGACATCTTATCCAAAGTCTATGTTCTTTTTTTTTTTTTATTGTTTTTTTCATACATTGTCATATCACCATGGGTTTACATATGCTTCCCCTCCGGAACCCCCCTCCCTCTTCCCTCCCCCCCCGGGAAATCTCGCTGCACCAGCCCCGAGCATCAATCCTGGGCTGGCGATTTGATTAGACATATGAAAATTAACATGCTTCAATGCCCTTCTCCCATATCATCCCACCCTTACCCTCATCCACAAAGTCCACGAGTCTATTCTATACATCTGCGTTCCTTTTGCTGTCTCGTATGTTGGGTTCTCGTTACCGTCTTTCTAAATTCCATATATATGCGTTCTTTTAAAGGAAAATTGTAATGCCATATAATGTTTCTTATACTCTCTGAAGTTCTTAATTAAAAATTCCAGGAGGTCAAGAGATCTCTGGGCAGTTTTTTTACATTTATGGGGGAACTAATTGCTTATCTTCTGACAAAACCTCAATGAGACCTGACTCCAAGCCTGTTCAGCCCAGAGTCCTTCCTCTCAGCTCAAAGACTTATTTCCTGTGCTTGCCTTTGTCTGGTGCTGTGAACCACTGAGCCAGGGCCAGAGCTGTGAGCTAGGACTCCTAAGGAGCCATTCCTTTACCCTAGTTTTGCTACAAGATGAGAGCCCTGCCTTTGACCTAGAATCACTTTGTTGCATTGCTGTCAATATTATTGCTTTATTATTGTTGTTGTTATTTTTGTTACTTCATATACTTAAAATTCCCAGCTTTTAAAACCAGTTTGAATTTGAGGGGGGGAACTAAGATGTCGGAGGACTAGGACGGGGATACACAGTAAATTCTGTTATTTAAAAATGATAAATATAGACATCCCTCATGAAAACTTCACCCAGCTTTCAGATTTATTGTGGTTTTGTTTTGTTTTGTTTTGTTTTTTACTTTATCTAGAAACTAAAAATTCTGATTGTCTTCAGTTTTTAAAGTGAGGAAACAACTTCTGTTTATTTGGAGGTAGACATGCTCTGTGTTGGAATGAGGGAATATTCCACACTCAAAGAGATTATGTGTTTTTCCACAAGCTAAATGAAACTTGTATCTTCCCTTGGCTGCACGCGCATTCTGTGTAAACAAAGATGTTCTGCGGCTCCTAGGGAAGAGGAACGAGGAAGACGCCACTTCCCTGGTTCTCGCACAGGCGCTCCGTGGAAGTCACTGGCACAGGCTGGAGCTTGTGGCGTGATGTAGAAAGAAGCTAACACACGATTCTTGAAAGCCTACTGTGTGCCAGGAGCTGTGCTTCATATTTACTTAAATGCCTGGTCTCATTTAATTTTGTTAACAAGGCCATGAGGCAATTAACCCTTTTCTTTACCGTGTAGATGAAGAAACTGAGGCTCAGAGAGATTGGGCAAGTCCCTTAAAGTCACGGAGCCAGAAGGGGCAGAGCAGGGACTCCGAGTTTATTGGGATCCCATGGCCAACACCTCCCTGTGCCCCACACTGCCCTTCTGTGGACTCAGGTGGCCTGGGAGCTCGAACTCCAGGCTAGAGTCAGGGTCTAGGGCTGAGTGAAGTCTCTTTCTCTTAGGTTCTAGGAACAATCAGAAGGTCAGAGCAGAAAAGAGACTTTGCAGCTCAGCCAAGTATTGCTTAAGCACTGGCTTCCTACCCTCTTCTGTTGGGCCTTCACCTTGACTGTGGAGTAGAATGGGGACTGAATTTCTCCAGGGGTGGGGGATCTCTTTGTCTCCTCGGGCCAGCTGTGCACTAGCATGCTGTTGTTTGCAGGTTTTAGCATTCCTCACTTCAAACGAATCACTTTTTTGTTATCTTAGTGGAACATCATTGGCCACCTGGCTGATTTGAAATGTGAGGGAGACTAATTCTGTACAGCAGTGATTTGCAAGTTAGAACACCAAGTCTATGGGGATATTCAGAGCATTTGCTTTGAAAAATTAATTTTTCTCTAAGTCGTGCTAAACTGTCACTTGATCCTTATTTAAAGAATTCCATCATTTTAATAATTTGGTACTGTTTTGCTGGTAAAGGCAGAGATATGTAAACAGAAAGATTTTTCCCCTTTTTTTATAGGTTTAAAAAAATGTTCAGAATTTTCATTTGCGGCACTTTATCCTTTTTTCTTTTACTTTTTTCTATGTTGCAAGCAAAATGTCATTTGGTTTAAATTGACATTAAGCACATTTCTCTTCGAGGAGCCAATGATTGTGATCTTTAGATAGACTGATCAGGTTTCTTTCTCCAACAACAGTTTGTGCTATGAAGGTGAGTAGGCAGTTTGACTCTGTGGAGCAGGCAGTAGGCCATCAGGATTCTTTTTCAGCAGGGACTCAGATGACTTTGGAAGATTGTCTGTACTGAGTATTTAGATGCCCCTTCTTTCTATGGGTAAAAGCGTATGCTCTGTGCCTGGCTATCCATTATGTAGTTTTAAAATTCGTTCATTGAGTGTCTGCCATATCCCAGACACAGAGTGTCTTAGATACATCATCACATCTCATTTCATCCTCACAACCACCCTGGGAAATTGTTATGTTATGAACATGTAATATTCCCTCCACTTTTCAGATAAGGAACCTTCTTAATAAGGTTTAAGCCCTGCTTCATGTTTTCCTGCATTTATTATTTCTCAGAAGCAACATCATCAGGTCCAAATCAGAAACAAGTTTCAAGTCTTGGTCAAAGAGTAGAACTCCCTGCATACTGTTTGACCCTTATAGTTAACTTTTACGGAGCTGACACCATCACTCAAAAATGGTTCTAAATATGCCAGATCTGCCAGTAACTTCAATGACTGCAGGATGTAAGTGTGTGTTTCCCAAGTCAATGAATGCAACATTGTGTTTTCTTCATGATCATTCATCACTAAGGATAGCATGGACAGTTGGCTATACACCTGGATTTAGACTAAGAAGCAACCCCTTACATACCTTATCTTGAAGTGAGACTAATCACTGGGTTTCAGTTAACCATGGGAAGGAAGGCCTGAGGATCTGCCTAGAGTCTTCCTAACTACATCTTCTGGATGAACTCTAGTGGCCCAGTGAACTTGGCCATAAATTGTGTCCTACTGGGTACATTGTCCAGTTAAAAATATGAATAGAGGTTCTCACTTCCTGGGCTGCAGACAGCATTCATCACAGTCCCTTTCATCATCAACCTGCCCTGGAGATTTGCTAGGTCAGCCACACCGTGAATCACGCAGCCACACCAGCAAGAGATGAAAGGACATGCCTCTGATTCCCTCCTGCTTCCCTCCTGCAGAATTCAGACAAGAGGCCCTGCCACTTTTTTAGAAAAAAATTCAAAATCAACTGAAGAATCACTTGTTTTATTATTATTCCCAGGGCTGCGTCCAAAGAGAACCCTGCGTTTGGTGCTGTGGACCGCGGAGGAGCAAGGTGGAATTGGTTCCTTCCAGTATTATCAGCTGCACAAGGTAGGAGAGCAGCCATGGACTGCTGGGCATTTGCACATGTAATATCAGTGTAAACACACCAAAAGCACTGACGCTTTTTTTTTTAATTTTTATTTTTATTTTTTTTTACTTTATTGTGTTGGTTTTGCCATACATTGACATGAAACCGCCATGGGTATACATATGCTCCCCCTCCAGAACCCCCCTCCATCCCCCCTCCTGATTCCCTCCCCTTGGGTCATCTCGGTGCACCAGCCCCAAGCATCAACCCTGGGCTGGCGATTGATTTCACATATGATAATTAACATGTTTCAATGCCATTCTCCCATATCATCCCACCCTTGCCCTCTTCCACAGAGTCCACGAGTCTGTTCTATACATCTGCGTTTCTTTTGCTGTCTCGCATGCAGGGTTCTCGTTACCATCTTTCTAAATTCCATATATATGCGTTAGTATACTGTATTTTTGTTTTTCCTTCTGGCTTACTTCACTCTGGATAGCACTGACGCTTTTGATTTGAGAATTTTCTCTATTGTCCTGAAGACTCAATAGTACTCTGTGGTAGGCTGACCCTGGCAAACACCCCTTGCAGAAATCTTCTTCATTCAGCCCCATAAAGGAGAACACCCTGGTGAGCTGAGGAATTTTCTACTTCTACATTAGTCTGTGGCATTAAGAAAATTCCACTTGCTATGTAGCCCATTTTCATTGACTCTCCAGTTCTGCTATGCTCATGTATGCCAGAGAAGCAGTAATGGGTTAACAATCCCTGTTCCTACTGAGCCCACCCCCATGCCCAATGTCCCAAGTGCTGGTATTTGAAAGCCACATCCTGAGACCTTGAGTCAGCCAGGAGCATTGGTAATGGCCGTGGGAATGGTAACAACCAGAGGTCTCAGACCTGGGAATGTGGAGGGCAGTGTGGTTTGACACTGACCAAAATAAGGCAAAAGTGAAGCTTGAAGCAAGAAGGTGATAGTGGAAGATCATATATAGAAATACAAGACCACATTTAAGACAGGGAACAGGGACTCTCAAGGCAAAAGAAATAAAATTAAAAATAAACAAAGGAGACCTAGTCAAACTTAAAAGCTTTTCCACAGCAAAGGAAACCATAAAGAAAACAAAACGTCAATCAATGGAATGGGAGAAAATGCTTGCAAATGACTTGATCAACAAAGATTTAATTTCCAAAATATACAAACAACCCAATCAAAAATGAGCAGAAGATTTAATAAGACATTTTTCCAAAGAAGACATACAGATGGAAAACAGGCACATGAAAAGATGCTCAACATCACTAATTATTAGAGAAATCAGATCAAAACCACAATGAGGTATCACTTCACATCAGTCAGAATGGACATCATCAAAATGCCTGCAGATAATGCATTCTGAAAGAAAAGGGAACCTCATACCCTGTTGGTGGGAATGTTAATTGGTTCAGTCTCTATGGAAAACAGTATGGAAGTTCCTTAAAAAATGAAAACTAGAACTACCGTATGACCCTACAATCCCACACCTGGGCATATATGTGGAAAGGATGAAAACTCTTAATCTGAAAAGATACATCCACCCCAGTGTTCATGGCAGAACTAATTTACAATAGCCAAAACATGAAAAGAACCCAAGTGCCAGTCAACAGACTAATGATGTGGTATATATATATACATATATACATACATACAGGGGGTATTATTACTCAGTCATAAAAAAATTGACATTTGCAGCAATATGAATGGACCTAGAGAATATCATACTAAGTGAAGTAGGTTACACAGAGAAGGATAAATATTTTATGATATCACTTATATGTGAAATCTGAAATAATACAAATGAATGTATATACAAAACAGAAACAGAACCACAGAAATAGAAAACAAACTTACGGTTACCAAAGGGGAAAGGGAGTCAGGGTGGTGGGGGATAGATTAGGAGTATGGCATTATCAGATACAAACTACTACATAAAATAGATAAGCAATAAGAATTTACTATATCAGAGAAGATGTACAGAATCTTGTAATAACCTATAATGGGCAATATCCTGAAAAAAATATGTATATGTAACTGAGTCACTTTGCTGTACACCTAAAATTAAAACAATATTATAAGTCAACTGGGCTTAATTTTTTTAAAAAACTGAGGGGCAGGGAGATTAATATCAAGAACAGCCTTTGAGAAAGGGGAGAAGGGGCAAAATGTACAAGCTCAGATACCCTCTGGCTCAAATCAGAGGTTAGTGTAAAGAGGAATTCCCCCGTCAGTGTTTGTACTGAGCAGTGAGTGGAATCTGGTCTGCTGGATTGTTCTCCCTGCGTCTCCAGACTAAAAGGAACACATCTTGCAAATTTCAGTTATCTAAATCAGAGAGAGGTCTGTTGTTTTCCAAGTTCTCTTTATATCCTTTTTGATATTTGACAAAGTCAGTCTCTGTTATCCTATTTCAGTTACATAGAGCTTAAAAATAAGTTCAGGGTCACAAATTTGGTCATTAAATATCATTGCTTTCTGTACAAAGGAAGACCATGCCTTTTGCCCAACTCTTTCACTACTTTAGTTCTTAAGGCCTCAAGTGTTCATGGAGAATAAGATTATTTCAGATTATGTCCTTTGGTTGGTGGATCAGTAGCATCATCTACTCCATGCTGTAGTGGACAAGATCAGACAGGAGTCATTCTAGATCCAGCAGCATTCAGTTAATATTCTCTGAGAATCTACCGTCTCGGGCACCGTATTAGGCATTAGGTTTACTGTCATTAAGAAGCTTCACCCTGACCTTATTGAGACAGCTGTCAAAAGAAGGGCACCAACCACTGAACTTCAATCACAATATAGTGTGTTAAGAGTGTTCTGATAAAAAATAAACCAGCGATGGCAGAGACAGAAAATTCACATAACCTGGGCTTTGGGAGCAGTCACAATAGACTACATGAGAGAAATGACATCCAAGCAGAGACTGAGGACTAAGCAGAAGCCAGGTAAGGGAAAGATGTTGGCAGAGAGGAAATGAATCTGGAGCAGTGGGACTCCCATTTGCCAAGGCTGGAGGTACAGAGGTCACTGAACACAGTAGAAACTGAGAGGCGTTCAGAGTGGCTACTGCATCGAATGCAAGGTGCACTACAGACGGAGCAAAGAAGAGAGAGAAACAGAAGCCTAGATGGGAAGGTACAAAGCATGTTTAGAAGTTTGCACTTCATCCAGAGGACAAGAGAGTATCCACAAATCAATCACTCTAATACACCACATTAACAAATGAAAGATAAAAATCATACGATCATCTCAATAGATGCAGAGAAAGCCTTTGACAAAATTCAACATCCATTTGTGGTCAAAAAAACCCTCCAGAAATCAGGAATCGAAGGAACATAATTCAACATAATAAAAGCTATGTATGACGAACCCACAGCAAACATTATCCTCAATGATAAAGAATTGAAAGCATTTCCCCTAAAGTCAGGAACAAACCAAGGGTGCCCACTCTCACCACTACTATTCAACATAGCTTTGGAAGTTTTGGCCATAGCAATCAGAGCAGAAAAATTAAAGAAATCCAGATTGGAAAAGAAGAAGTAAAACTCACACTATTTGCAGAGGACATGACCCTAAAGACTCCACCAGAAAATTACTAGAGCTAATCAATGAATATAGTAAAGTTGCAGGATATAAAATTAACACACAGAAATCCCTTGCATTTCTATACACTAACAATGAGAAAACAGAAAGAGAAATTAAGGAAACAATTCCATTCACCATTGCAACCTAAAGAATGAAGTACTTCGGAATATATCTACCTAAAGAAACAAAAGACCTATATATAGAAAACTATAAAACTATAAAACTGATGAAAGAAATCAAAGAGAACACAAATAGATGGAGAAATATACCATGTTCATGGATTGGAAGAATCAATATAGTGAAAATGTGTATACTACCCAAAGCAATCTATAGATTCAGTGCAATCCCTATCAAGCTACTAATGGTATTTTTCAGATAACTGGAACAAATAATTTCACAATTTGTATGGAAATACAAAAAACCTCAAATAGCCAAAGCAATCTTGAGAAAGAAGAATGGAACTGGAGGAATCAAACTGCCTGACTTCAGGCTATACTACAAAGCTACAGTCATCAAGACAGTATGGTACTGACACAAAGACAGAAATATAGATCAATGGGACAAAACAGAAAGCCCAGAGATGAATCCACGCACCTATGAACACCTTGTCTTTGACAAAGGAGGCAAGAATATACAATGGAGAAGAGACAATCTCTTTAGTGGTACTTGGAAAACTGGTCAACCACTTGTAACAGAATGAAACTAGACAACTTTCTAATGCCATACACAAAAATAAGCTCAAAATGGATTAAAGATCTAAATGTAAGACCAGAAACTATGAAACTCCTAGAGGAAAACATAGGCAAAACACATTCCAACATAAATCACAGCAGGATCCTCTGTGACCCACCTCCCAGAGTAATGGAAATATAAGCAAAAATAAACAAATGAGACCTAATTAAACTTAAAAGCTTTTGCACAATGAAGGAAACTATAAGCAAGGTGAAAAGACAGCCTTCAGAATGGGAGAAAATAATAGCAAATGAAGCAATGGACAAACAATCAATCTCAAAAATATTCAAGCAACTCCTGCAGCTCAATTCCAGAAAAATAAACGACCTGATCAAAAAATGGGCCAAAGAACTAAACAGACATTTCTCCAAAGAAGACATACAGATGGCTAACAAACACATGAAAAGATGCTCAGCATCACTCATTATCAGAGAAATGCAAATCAAAACCACAATGAGGTACCATCTCAAGCTGGTCAGAATGGCTGCTGTCCAAAAACCTACAAACAATAAATGCTGGAGAGGGTGTGGAGAAAAGGGAACCCTCTTACACTGTTAGTGGGAATGCAAACTAGTGTTAAGCCACTATGGAGAATAGTGTGGTGATTCCTTAAAAACTGGAATAGAACTGCCATATGACCCAGCAATCCCACTGCTGGGCATACACCCCGAGGAAACCAGAACTGAAAGAGCCACGTGTACCCCAATGTTCATCGCAGCACTGTTTACAATAGCCAGACATGGAAGCAACCTAGATGTCCATCAACAGATGGATGGATAAGAAAGCTGTGGTACATATACACAGTGGAATATTACTCAGCCATTATTTAATACACTTGAATCAGTTCTAATGAGGTGAATGAAATGGAGCCCATTATACAGAGTGAAGTAAGCCTGAAAGACAAACACCTATACAGTATACTAATGCCTATATATGGAATTTAGAAAGATGGTAACGATAACCCTATATGAGGTTAACCAAAGAGACACAGATGTATAGAACTGTCTTTTGGACTCTGTGGGAGAAGGTGAGGGTGGGATGATCTGAGAGAATAGCATTGAAACATGTATATTATCATATGTGTATAGTAGTTTTTTAATATATATTATAAAAAAAGAAGGCACATTTAGAATCTATACATCTTGGCCTCTATTAAAAACAAAACACTTAAAGGAGCTCTTTTGAAGCTCTGTCATTCTCTACTTCAAGAAGAAAAATGGATTTATTAATAAAACTGCAATGGCTCCAACTTGAAATTTCCTCAACCGCTGAAATTCCTTAGATCTGAAAAAAAAAATTATTTCTCTGAAGATTTTGAGTTTTGCTGTAGTCTGCTACATGGATGAAATTACAAATTACTTGATTTTAAACTTCTAAGAGGTTGACAGACACACACATATATACAGGAATATATACTCTAAAGACATGCAATGAAGCTGTTTTATCTTGCAAACATCCACGTTGCCTTCATACACGTGTCTATATACTGGTGGCTGGTCTGAACTGCAATTTCAGGGATTAAAAGAAGAAATTCCAGAAAGAGAAAACATTAGCCTTTTGTTTTAGGATGGCTCTTTATCTCTCCTTTAAAATGACATTCTGTGTGTTTTACAAGACACAACCAATTCTGAAGGAGTTAATTCTATATTCTTATGATTAGCATATGGATCTAAGAATTGTCAAGAGCATAATGATTTCTGGGTGGCTGAGCTTAACTTTAAAGTAACTATAATAAGGACCTCATCCTTGACGAGTAAGTGGGTTGGAGTGAGTAGTCAGGAGGGAGGAGAAAAAGAAAGCCACTCTCCTTCATATTGATGAGAACTGCCTGATAAGTACCCTTGGCATTGGTATATAACTATGTTAGCATTTTAATGATATAGTTATGGTTATTAATGATCTATATCAAGGATCAGTAAGTTATGACCTGTGGACTAAGTCCATATGTTTATGTACAGACCTCAAGACAAGAATGTTTTTATATATTTTAACTGATTATGTGACTGAGATTGTATGTGGCCTGCAAGCCCCAAAGTAATAAGTATCTGACCCTTTACAGAAACGGTTCATTGATCTTTAATTTATATGATAAAAATCATAAAACATTTTCATGTTATTTCCATACAATAATTCATTTGTAACTTTGTATGACCTAAATGATAATTTTATAGACTTTAGGATTAATTTAGGCTCCAATTATGTTTGGAGCCAGTTAAGTGTTTTGCAGAAAGATAGTATTTCAATAACATAAATTGCATTACCACTCTTTTTTATGCATTCTTATTTGGTGTAGTTTTACCATAAAGTTAGCTAGACTTTCATACATAGCATTAATTGTAGAGAAAACCAGTATGTAAAAAATTTCTTCTTTTTGTATGTTTATAAAAAACTATTATTCCTTTTTTTTGTTACCCTGAATATATTCTTTTTTCATCATTATAGAATCTTTTCAACAGTAAAAGTTCTACAAATGTTACTTTAATGGATATGGATATAAGCTAAACTTTCATGGCAGTAAGATTAACATTACCATTTATTATCCTTTTCTTAGTAAATATATCTTTGTTTATAATTTAATTAATATATTCATAGAAAAATATATAAAATTAAAATGATTTAAAATCATATGCTTAAACTTATTACCTAATTTTCTAAATTGTATTCAGATTAATAATTGCCTTTACTTCATAATTATGCTTTCTTAAAAAGTATTCGTTCAATTATTATAATAATTGCTAGCCTTATTTAATTGTCATGATATATGTGAGGTTATTTGTGGTTTGTGTATAAATTTTGAAATGAAAATCGAACTTTATTGTGATATCTAAAACACTTTCCAAGGAAGCAAATTCCATTTGAAAAAGGTCTCTGAGCATTTTAGCAAGCATTACTAAGTGAAATAATTCAAACAGGAAATACTGAGTTTTTCGCTATATTTTGGAGTCAACTTGAATAGAAATCATTCCTGGTGTCCATCCAGCATGCCCGTAACAATTCATAGCATAAAGTCCCATAAGGGCTATAGAGCTGTGTACATATTATTCTCTTATTTTTTTTAAAGGCAAAAACCACCACAGTATTGTAAAGTAACTAGCCTCCAATTAAAATAAATGAATTAATTTTTAAAAAGTTATTTCACATATTTTGATAAACTGTAAACTTTTCTCTCCTAGTGTGGAAGTCCTTTCCACAGGCTCCCTATATTATCACACAAACTTGAGAATTGTTTAACTGTATACTGTTTGTACTTTATTGATTCATTTAAAAATAACACATTTTTCAGGGGCTTCCCTGGTGGCTCAGAGGTAAAGAATCTGCTGGCCAATGCAAGAAGACCCAAGAGACACAAGTTCTATCCCTGATTTGGGAAGATTCCCTGGAAAGGGAACTGGAGATCCACTCCAGTATTCTTGCCTGGAAAACTCCATGGACAGAGCGAGCCTGGTGGGCTCCAGTACATCAGGTTGCAAAGAGTTGGACATGACTGTGACTGAGCACACTCACACAGTGTGAGCTGTGTTCACGTGACAGAGTAGTAAAGTCCCACCAGTCAGCCGGTGGGGAATTTTTCCAGGTCCTCTAACTATTTGGAGTACTGATGGAGACATATTAGGGGTGAGGCTGGCAAATTTCTTGGTGGGTTTAGGTGGCCATTGTATGTTTAAGTGAAGGGGCCACCTCTCCTACCCTCAGCTAACTTCTTGCTTAATGCATGGCTTTACGAAACAGGCAGATGGGACTTAGCAACTAAACAATAGCAACAATACACCTTTCCTGCTATTTTATTGAGGAATAATTAGCACTCAGTGATAAAATGCACGGTTATGCTACCTAACCCTCTCATCCTCTGCCGTACTCTTCTCTCGCACTCAAGCTTTCCCAGAATCAGGGTCTTTTCCAATGAGTCTGCTCTTCGTATCAGGGGGCCAAACTACTGGAGCTTCAGCTTCAGTCTGTCCTTCCAATGAGTATTCAGGACTGATTTCCTTTAGGATTGACTGCTTGGATCCCCTTGCAGTCCGAAAGACTCTCAAGAGTCTTCTCTAACACGACAGTTCAAAAGCATCAACTCTTCAGTGCTCAGCTTTCTTTATGGTCCAGTTCTCATCCATACATGACTACTAGAAAAAACACAGCTTTTGCTATATGGACTTTTGTCAGCAAAATGATGTCTCTCCTTTTTAATATTTTGTCTAGCTTTTTCATATCTTTTCTTCCAAGGAGCAAGCATCTTTTAGTTTTGTGGCTGCAGTCAATGCCAGCAGTGAATTTGGAGCCCAAGAAAATAAAATCTGTCATTGCTTCCACTTTTTCTCCATCTGTTTTCAATGAAATGATGGGACCAGATGCCATGATCTTGTTTTTTAAATGTTGAGTATTAAGCCAGCTTTTTCACTTTCCTCTTTCACCCTCATCAAGAGGCTCTTTTAGTTCCTCTTCACTTTCTGCCATTAGAGTGGTATCATCTGCATATCCGAGGTTATTGATATTTCTCCCAGCAATCCTGATTCCAGCTGTGAGTCATCTAGCACGGCATTTCACATGATGTACTCTGCATATAAGTTAAATAATCAGGATGACAATATACAGCCTTGACATACTCCTTTCCCAATTTTGTATCAGTCATTTGTTCCATGGTAAATTCTAACTGTTGATGCTTGATCTATATACAGATTTCTCAGGAGGCAGTTAAGGTGGTCTGGTATTCTCATCTCTTTAAGAAGTTTCCACAGTTTGTTATGATCCACAAAATCAAAGGCTTTAGTGTAGTCAATGAAATATAAGTAGATGTTTTTCTGGAATTCCCTTGCTTTTTCCCTGATCCAGTGTATGTTGGCAATTTAATCTCTAGTTCTTCTTTCTGCCTTTTCTAAATCCAACTTGTGCATCTGGAATTTCTCAATTCACATACTGCTGAAGCCTGGCTTGAAGGATTTTGAGCATTACCTTGCTTCCAGTCCTGTTGCCACTGCTGAGTTTTCCAAATTTGCTGACATATTAAGTGCAGCACTTTAACAGCATCGTCTTTTATAATCTGAAATAACTCAGCTTGAATTCCATCACATCCTCTAGCTTTTTTCATAATAATTCTTCCTAAAGCCCATTTGACTTCACACTCCAAAATGTTGGTCACTCTAGGTGAGTGACCACACCTTCATGGTTTTCTGGGTTATTAAAACCTTTTTGTATAGTTCTTCTGTGTATTCTTGCCACCTCTTCTTAATCTCGTCTGCTTCTGTTAGGTCCTTGCTGTTTCTGCCCTTTATTGAACCCATCTTTGCATGAAATGTTCCTTGGCATCTCCAATTTTCTTGAAGTATCTCTAGTCTTTCCCTTTCTATTGTTTTCCTCTATTCCTTTGCATTGTTCACTTAAGAAGGCTTTTTTTAATCTCTTCCTTCTAATTTTCTGGAACTCTGCATCCAGTTGTGTATATCTTCCCCTTTCTCCTTTGCCTTTTGCTTCCCTTCTTTCTCAGCTCTTTGTAAGGCCTCCTCAGACAACCACTTTGCTTTCTTGTATTTCTCTTTCTTGGGGATGGTTTTGGTCACCACTTCCTGTACAGTGTTACGAACCTCCATCCATAGTTCTTCGGACACTCTGTCTGCCAAATCTAGTCCCTTAAATCTATTCATCACCTCCACTGTGTAACCATGAGGGATTTGATTTAGGTCATATCTGAAAGGTCTAGTGGTTTTCTCTTCTTTCTTCAATTTAAGCCTGAATTTTGTAATAAGAAGCTCATGATCTGAGCCTCAATCAGCTCCAGATCTTGTCTTTGCTGTCTGTATAGAGCTTTTCCACCTTTGGCTGCAAAGAATATAAACAACCTGATTCTGTTATTGACCATCTGGTGATGTTCATGTGTAGAGTTTCTCTTGTGTTGTTGGAAGAGAGTGTTCTATGACCAGTGTGTTCTCTTGGCAAAATTCTGTTAGCCTTTGCTCTGCTTCATTGTGTATTCCAAGGCCAAACTTGCCTGTTACTCCAGTTATCTCCTGACTTCCTACTTTTGCATTCCAATCCCCTATGATGAAATGGATATCTATTTTTGGTATTGGTTCTAGAAGATCTTGTAGGTCTTCACAGAACCATTTGACTTCAGCTTCTTCAGCATTAGTAGTTGGGGCATAGACTTGGATTACTATGATGTTGAATGGTTTGCCTTGGAAATGAACTGAGATCAATCTATCATTTCTGGGATTGCACCCAAGTACTTCATTTCAGATTCTTTTGTTGACTATGAGGGCTACTCATTTCTTCTAAGAGATTCTTGCCCACAGTAGTAGATATAATGGTCACTTGAATTAAATTCACCCATTTCCATGCATTTTAGTTCACTGATTACTAAAATGTTGATGTTCACTCTTGCCATCTCCTGTTTGATCACGTTCAAGTTTCCTATTGTGTGAGTAGTATATAGTACAACTTCTTCATCCATTCTCCTACTTATGGTCATTTGGGTTGCTCCTAGCTTTAGCTATTGTAAATAAGGCTGATATGAAATTTTTGTACAAATTTGTAGGTGAAGATATGCATGTCTTTTCTCTTCTAGGAGTAGAATTGCTGGTTCATGTGAGAGATGAATGTCTACCTTTGTTAGAAACTGTCAAAGTGGCAGGAGGTTGTACCATTTGACTTACCCACTAGCAACATATGAGAGTCCTAACTGCTCTCCCATCCTACCCAATATACAGTAGTATTTGTTAGACTTTTAATTTCTGACCATCCTTGTGGGAATAATAATTTTACGAGATATAGTTCTGAAAAATCCCAGGAAAAAGTTCTGACTCCACTTCTAATGATCATCATTGTTTCACCCTTTCCTGCTTCCTTGCCTTCATTCTTTGTTCTGTCTTATAATTTACCAAGATCAAAGGCCTTTTTACCCAGCATGAGGTTTGTGGAGCTATTCATGGTTGGAGTGACCTTATTTCAATTTGGGGGAACACGGGAGAGCAGGTTATAGAGCTGCCCTCCTCTCATGACCACAGCCGACTCCCTAGAGCCAGACCTCACAGCGGGGCAGCGCTGCTGGAACTCAGCTGGAGCCAAAGGGGGCCTGCGGCTCCAGCGGGTTTGGGGAGGGAGATTTCCCTTATGCCCCCAAAAGCGTTTATTCTAGAAAGTGTCCAACGGGTTTGGGGAGGGAGATTTCCCTTATGCCCCCAAAAGAGTTTATTCTAGAAAGTGGGGAAAGGATGTCAGAAAATGCTTTGTGTTAGTCTTTGTTGATAAAATTATTATTTTTAAAAAAACATAAACAGTTTTTTTGGTTGAATTCAGCTTGCGTTCACTGAGAAAGGAATGTCACCACATGTAGAGGATATTATTGTGCTCTAGTGATATTTAAGAGTTTACTTATCAGAGTGGAATTTAACTTTGGAATTAAAAAACATTGCAGATGATTTTATTGAATTTTCATGTCAGTGAGTCAAATGAGTGTTGTCCAGATGCCATTTGCCTAATCCGCTTTTCATGGGAACAATGTTACTTTCTTCTCTACTCCTAGGAGAGCAGGATGTCATTTCTCATGTCCTGAAACATACAAAGGAGGAAAAACACCCTAGACTAGTTTCAACTCTATTGCTGGCATTTTAAAATCTTCTCCATTTTAAGCAAAAATATGATCTGGCATAATTATAATGAGTAAGGTAATCTGGCCTTGAGAAAGCCTCATTACACAAAGTAATCAAATAAAATAGATTGATATGTTCTATTCTGGCATGAAAAATATTTTAACCTTTTCCTGATTTATTGCACAAACTACTGGCAATTGAATTACTGGGATTATGAACACTGCTGTGTTCTGGTAGTCATTAATAAGGGCAATATTTTAAACAGGCTTTATTAAATGAGGGATGAGACGTATGATCATTCTAAATACATTAGTTTATCCTAACTCTAGTCAACTCTAAAACAGAAAAAGTTAAAATGAATATATACAATATTTTGTCAGAATTTCTGGTGTTGCCACGCTGAGGAACAAAATTTCCTCTTTACTTATGTAAATATATAAAAATACCAGCTTCTTTTAGTAGTAAAGTTCTTGCCAACTTCCCAACCCACGCTGGGTTCATGTTTCACTCTAAAATAAAAGATACTTGGAAATGCTTTTGAGAATTCCTCAATGTTATCTGGGCAAATGGATTCACTTTGGCATTTTTATTTCACCAACCCTATTGCTTCCGTGTAATGCTGATTTAGCTAGGGTGACACCTGCTAGTGAGAAAACAGTGTCATACTCATCTGCAGCTCTGGTTATAAAAATAATAGCCCTGATGGGTTCATTCAGCCTGATTGTGTCTGGGCTGGGTCTCCAGAATGGCATTTCTCGTATCGTTAATGTTCCGTGCAGTATAGATGTACTAATCAGAGGTTATGGTTTCAGTCATTACTGCTGGGCTTCGATGAATTCATGTTTCTCTTTCAGTGCCTAGGTATTTGCATTAGTCTGTCAAGCACATCACAAAATTGGTTTAAATTTCATTTCTTTTAGTGTCTTCTTGGTCTGGAGTCCCATGTAGTTCCAACATTCACATACTTTCTATAGCACGCCTGGGAGCTCTTTGGGGTCTTATTTGAATTTGTGAATTTTATTTTATATTTTAAGGAAAGTGTTGTCTTTTGCAATTGTTTGCTTTCTCCTGAGAATTCCATTATGACTATGGGACTTTAGAATATTCTGTATGATATTTATATAGATGTTATGTCAGCCTGGGCAGAGATGTCAAAATATTTCCTTTGGTTTTAGGGCAATCACAGTATGCCACCTTGTCAAAGAACATGAGTAGGCTTGGACTCACCTCTTTCTTTTAACTCTTTAGAGGGTATACTTCTTAGCTAAGTTTTTATAATTTTTTTCCATATAGGAGAAAAGAAGTCGTTTAAAGTAAAAGGACTACCTGTGACAACTAGAATGGGATCTTTGATCTTGCCTACAGTTGTGTGCAATATTTTTCATCTCTATCATATGACCTTATGTCACAGGTCACAGTGAAGTCTGGCTTGATTATTGGTCTTAGCCCAGACATGTGAAGAACCACATCCTGACTTCTCTACTACCATTACTAATCCAAATAAGGCAACCACCTTTCAAAGTTGGTTCCAAGAACACTGTGCCAAAGCCCCGAGGTTTACTGTGAATTCTTGTGGCATCTTACCTCATTTGTTCTCCATTCGTAAACCATGACTGACTTCGGTTTGTATCCAGCCTGTTTTACTAGCTTACTAGAGGTTGCCTAGTGGCACGGACAGCTTCTGCCTCTATTGCTAACCAGGTCGTGATCTGACCCACAAGGACCCATAGCATATTTAGTGCATGAACTTCCTAAGAAATCTGGTTGGCACACAAGGATGCACAAATCTGAAGTGAGGTGTCACACTTAGGCTCCCAAGTGACTTATGCATCACAAAAGCCTTTGGGATTAAATTGTCACATCCCATACACAAGTTACAGAGTCAACAAACCATTTTTGAACCACCAGCACTATTTTAATTTGCCTAGGAATGTCATCTTCCCTTTGTCTTCTAAAGTGGGGGTTGGTCAGCTTTTCTTAAGGATCAAGTAGTAAATATTTTAGGTTTTCAGGGCATATGACCTGTCTATTCAACTCAGTCCTTGTAGGTCCACAGTAGTCATGGACAATACTAGACAAATAAGCTGGACTTTTCCAATAAAATAGAAGAAGGAGAAGGAGAAAAAGGAGAGGAGGACGAAGAGAGAAGGAAGGAAGAACGGCAGAAGAAAGGGAGGAGAAGGAGGTGGTCAGATATGACATGCTGGCCATAGTATGATGATTCCTGTTATTGGGAAGAAGTTTAGAAACCTTTCTCCCAAATCTTTCTCCAATTTTATAATCACACCTTTTGGAGAAAGACGTTTGTAGCACATGATGGTATTGTAGCATTTAGAGCGTCTTTAGCTTACATTTAGATTTTAATATGACTGTTATTTGTATGCTCAGCACTCATGAGGTTGCAGTTTTTTCCCCTTAGATATTTGGCCAACAGAACACACCATTGCCAGGTCAGTCTGTCTCATTAGTCATAGCCCAGTGAGGCACACAACAAGTATAGTAAGCTGATTGGATGACAGGGTTAACATACTTCCTCAATATTTCCTAAAGAAAAGCAGAACCTTTTATTAAGATAACTAAATATGATAACATTTGAAAATACCTCTTAAATGACATTTTAAAATGTAGAAGCATCTTTGAAAGAAATGAACACTCTAATGTATAATATCTTGGCAATTTTCTACTAATCCACAGCAATTGTCATTCACTGTTTAACCACATTCTAATTTTACCCATAGATTTGCCTGCTGTGCCTTTTAAATCTGAATTATTATGTGAGAGAGAGGCTGTTCCCAGGAGACCCCAAGAGCCCCATGTCTTTTGGTAATCAGTAGCCCTTCTAGAAGCTAAGACAAACATCAACAGCATATTAAAAATCAGGGACATAACTTTGACAAAGGTCCATATAGTCAAAGCTATGGTTTTTCCAGTAGTCATGTACGAATGTGAGAGCTGGACCATAAAGAAAGCTGAACACCAAAAGATTGATGTTTCTGAACTGTGGTGTTGAAGAAGACTCTTAAGAGTGCATTGGACTGCAAGGAGATCCAACCAGTCAGTCCTAAAGGAAATCAACCCTGAATATTCACTGATGCTGAAGCTGAAGCTCCAGTAGTTTGGCCACCTGATGTGAAGAGCAGACTCGTTGGAAAAGCCCCTGATGCTGGGAAAGATTGCGGGAAGGAGGAGAAGGGCGCGACAGAGGATGAGATGGTTGGATGGCAACACAGACTCAATGGACAGGAGTTGGAGCAAACTCCAAGAGATAGTGAAGGTCAAGGAAGCCTGCCGTGCTGCAGTGCATGGAGTCACAAAGAGACAAACACGACTGAGTGACTGAACAACACCAACAAGTCCTTCTAGAAGTTTGTCCTCTACTCTGGCTGCTGCGGTTTTTGTGTACTTCTGCTAGAATAATACATAACCTTGAAAACTGGTCTGTCAATGATGGTTTGAGGAGTGAATAGGCAGAATCAAGCTAGCAGGGCTGCCAGCAAGGTCAGTGCTAGAAAGCAGGTACTGGATGGTGAGTTTACTGGGTACTCTGAGAAGTAGTGTCTGGAAGTCACAGTACGTAGTGCGGAAATTGTGTTATTTTGAGGGCTGGAGATCAAACAGGAAACTGAGAAGCAGAATCATGGGACACAACTGAGAGCACAGCCTGAGTATTGCCCGTAGTCCTTTGTCTTTTTCTCTGGAACTCATCCCAGTAGGTCATTCCTATAATTATTAACCCAAGTCCTATGTTGTCTTTTTTTTTTTTTATTAGTTTTGCCAAACAATGACATGATATCACCATGGGTTTACATATGCTCCCCCTCCAGAACCCCCCCTCCCTCCTCCCTCTCCCCAGGAAATCTCGTTGCACCAGCCCCGAGCATCAATCCTGGGCTGGCGATTGACTAGACATATGACAGTTAACATGTTTCAATGCCATTCTCCCATATCATCCCACCCTTTCCCTCATCCACAGAGTCCACAAGTCTATTCTATACATCTGCGTTCCTTTTGCTGTCTCGCATGCTGGGTTCTCGTTACCATCTTTCTAAATTCCATATATATGCGTTAATATACTATATTGTTGTTTTTGCTTCTGGCTTACTTCACTCTTGGATAATGGGCTCCAGTTTCGTCCATCTGAGTAGAACTAATTCAAATGAATTATTTTATAATGCTGAGTAATATTCCATTGTGTATATGTACCACAGCT
>ML661887.1:2779270-3067306 GCA_007570785.1 Antilocapra americana | reverse complement strand
GAATGGAGCTGCAGGAGTTGCTTGTATATTTTTGAGGTTAATTGTTTGTCCGTTGCTTCATTGGCTATTATTTTCTCCCATTCTGAAGGCTGCCTTTTCACCTTGCTTATAGTTTTCTTTGCTGTGCAGAAGCTTTTAATTTTAATTAGGTCCCATTTGTTTATTCGTGCTTTTATTTCCAATATTCTGGGAGGTGGGTCATGTAGGATCCCACTTTGGTTTATTTATGTCAGAGAGTGTTTTCCCAATGTTATCCTCTAGGAGTTTTATAGTTTCTGGTCTTATGCTTAGATCTTTGATCCATTTTGAGTTTATCTTTGTGTATGGTGTTAGAAAGTGTTCCTATGTTGTCTTAAAGATACCACTTGTCCCCTGATAGAGTAGATTGTGGTCTGGCTTTCTAGCTTGCTTATTATCAGTTAGGACACAGCTATAATTCCTTCTGACTCATCTATTTGTGTTAAAAGTATAAAGGTATAATTTTTTCCAAACCAAACGATTAGAACTCTCATTCCTCAGTTTCTTTGAGAAGATCTCACTCTTGCATACTATTATCAAATGCTTGTACTGCACTTAAAATTATTCATTCTGGAAGCTGAGGTTACCCCTAGCAACCAGCAGTTTGCCTAAACTGCTTTGGTTTCAGAGTTCTCTTAAAGGAGAATTCTCAGAATCAATTGCTCAAGAGCTTTTATACCCTCATAAAACAACATATATAGACAACAATTCATATTTTAAAAGCTTAGCAAGACCTTTCAATGGAGGTTTAAATTGGTTTCATAACATGAGTTATTTTGAGGCTAGACAGAATATTCATTAGTAGTTAAAACAAGAGTGTAATTTACTTTTAGAAATTTCTATAGTTTCATTTAATGAAACTCATCCTCATGAAAGTTACAGATGATCCTATGTTAAATACTTGTAAATTTGCATTTCAGGAAAATCTTCAGCTATTCACTAATATATGGGGGTTGTATGGTGTACCTCCCAGCCCATCACTGGCATTACTGGATGGTATTTTCCCCTCCAAAGCTCTGGAAGAGTTTATTATACCCCACAGAACTAAATGGGAGACAATGAAACTGTTTTATCCTTTGAATTGAATAGGAAGGGTCAAAGGGAAAAGAATGCAATAGTATACAGAGAAGAAAAGTGCTTTGTGAAAATTGTTCAATTTTTCCATATAGAAGAAAATACTTTGTTCCTTTTAGTAGATCTGGAAGTGCAACACTAGAGATTTTTTGGTTAGATTTATACAGAGAAAGAAATAATCAAGAATTTTGAGAGATCCCATTTCCCAAACAGATATGTACTATATTCTTACTATTTACAAGATGTTATTATAATCATTTGCATCTGTATGATCATTTATAAACCTGAAAACTTTTTCATAGACACTGGTAATAGTAATGACCCTGGTAGTTGCCAGGCCATGTACTTCTTTCCTTATTTGATATTTGAAAAAATAAGGCTCAAGAGATTAAAAAAAAAAAAAATCCATGTTACACAGCATGGATATGCACTACACAGCCTGAACCTGAACCTAGCTTTTCTGTCTCCAGACTTGAGCCATAATGATTTCTCTGACCATTTACTTCTCTGTGTACTTATATACAGGATTTACATACATTTATGTGTACATTTATCTGCTTGTCATAGTGTGAAGCATATACATACCAGTTTATTCAGGCATGCTGGACACAAAAGCTTTAGCATAGTCAGTGAAGCAAAAGTAGATGTTTTTCTGGAATTCCCTTGCTGGCTCTATGAACGAACAAAAGTTGGGAATTTGATCTCTGGTTCCTCTGCCTTTTCTAAACATAGCTTATACATCTGAATGTTCTCGACTCATGTATTGCTGAAGCCTATCTTGAAGGATTTTGAGCATAATCTTGCCAACATGTGAAATGAGCAAAATTGTACAGTAGTTTGAACATTCTTTGGCATTGCCCTTCTTTAGGATTGGAATGAAAGCTGACCTTTTCCAGTCCTATGGCCACTGCTGACTTTTCCAAATTTTCTGACATATTGAGTGCAGCACTTTAACAGCATCATCTTTTAGGATTTGAAATATTTCAGCTGGAATTCCATCACATTCACTAGCTTTGTTCGTAATCGTGCTTCAGAAGGCCCACTTGACTTCACACTCCAGGATGTCTCACTCTAGGTGAGTGACCACACCATCATGGCTATCTGGGTCTTTAAGACAGTTTTTGTATAGTTCTGTGTATTCTTGCCATCTCTTCTGAATCTCTTCTGCTTCTGTTGGGTCCTTAACATTTCTGTCCTTTATCATGCCCATCCTTGCAAGAAATGTTCCGTTTATAGCTCCAATTTTCTTGGAGAGATCTCTAGTCTTTCCTGTAAGGAGTACGACAAGGCTGTATATTGTCACCCTGTTTATTTAACTAATATGTAGAGTATATCATATGAAATGCCAGGCTGCTTGAATCACAAGCTAGAATCAAGATTGCCAGGAGAAATATCAGCAACCTCAGATATGCAGGTGATACCACTCTAATAGGAGAAAACAAAGAGGAACTAAAGAACCTTTTTATGAGGGTGAAAGAGGAGCATGAAAAGCTGGCTTACTACTCAACACACAAAAAATGAACAACATAGCATCTGGTCCCATCACTTCATGGCAGACAGAAGGGGGAGAAGTGGAAGAAGTGACAGATTTTATTTTCTTGGGCTCCAAAATCACTGCTGATGATAACTGCAACCGTGAAATTAAAAGACACTTGCTCCTTGGAAGAAAAGCCATGACAAAACCTAGACAGTGTATTAAAAAGCAGAGACATCACTTTGCCAACAAAGGTCCATATAGTCAAAGCTATTGTTTTTCCAGTAATCATGTACTGATGTGAGAGCTGGACCATAAAGAAGGCTGAGTGCCAAAGAATTGATGCTTTCGAACTATGGTTCTGAAGAAGACTCTGGAGAGTCCCCTGGACTGCAAGGAGATCAAACCAGGCAACTCTAAAGGAAATCAACCCTGAATATTCATTGGAAAGATTGATGCTGAAGCTGAAGCTCCAGTACTTCGACCACCTGATGCAAGGAGTCAATTCATTGGAAAAGACCCTGATGCTGGGAAAGATTGAAGGCAAATGGAGAAGAGGGCAGCAGAGGATGAGATGGTCATATAGCATCACTGACTCAATGAACCTGAATCTGAGTAAACTCCAGGAGATAGTGAAGGACAGGGAAGGCTGGCATGCTACAGTCCTTGGGGTCACAAAGAGTCGGACATGACTTAGCAACTAAACAATAACAGCAGTGCTGGATGCAATAACACATGAATGCATGAATGGAGAAGTCACTTCTAAATGCTTAGTTTAAAACACATATAGCACAGAATCATATCTTACTGTATTTTGGAGTATTAAGGTCAAGGGATACTGTATAATCATGCAGACATTAGCTGTCACCAATAATTCTCAATTTTTTATATTCACCCTTTCTCTGAAGACTATAAAAACAAATATATTTATTTGTTCCTGAGGTTAATTCTCTAAATCCTATTAAAATGATTTTAAAAAAATTTAATATTCACTGTAATTTGCTTTTAGTTTGGGGCATTTTCTAAGTAATGTTTTAGCTAGACAATAGATTAAAAAAAAAACATACAAAGAGAACTCTTAGTGATACGAAACTCTTCACACTAATAAAAGTTAAAATCATTTCACTGTTTAAAAGATTGACCTCAGATCAGAGGCTGTCCTGGGTACCACCTTAGGACATCTTCCAAACATTTCTCCAAAGAAAACATACAGATGGCCAACAAACACATGAAAAGATGCTTGACATCACTATTATAGAAATGCATATCAAAACTGCAGTGAGATATCACCTCATATGGTCAGAATTTTCATCACCATAAAATCTAAAAACAGTAAAATGCTGGAGAGGATATGGAGAAAAGGAAACGCTCTTGCACTGTTAGTAGGAATGTAAGTACAGCCACTATGGAGAACAGTATGGCGTTTCCTTAAAAAACTAAAAATAGAACTACCTTGTGACCCAGAAATCCCACTCCTGAGCAAATACCCAGAGAAAACCATGATTCAAAACGACACACGCACCCCAGTGATCACCGCAGCACTGTTTACAAAAGCCCGGGCATGGAGACAACCTAAATGCCCGTCACCAGAGGAGTGTGATAAAGAAGATGTGGTACACATATACAATGGGGTATTACCCAATAAAAACAAAGAGAACTGGGTCATTTATAGAGATGTCAATGGACTTAGAATCTGTCATACAGAGTGAAGTGAGTCCGAAAGAGAAGAATAAATATCATATTTTAACTCATGTATGAGGACTCCACCTCTAGTCTTGAAAGAAAGGAAAAATGAGATGAAAACTCTGATCCTTGAGAGATGGAGAGAGTCTATGTATTTATCTGTTTACATCTTTTGTACATGTGTTGAGCTTAGACACCTGGGGAAATACACTGAGACTCTCCACAAATGGAGTTCAGCTTACTTGCTCCAAGACAGCTGTGCCTGGTACGCTAAGTAAGGAGGATCCACCAGGATGGATCCCTGCTGGTGTTATTTTTAAAGATTTCCAAGGCAGAGATTTCACTGTATGAGTATTTTTTTTAGCATTACCAGACAATAAGCATGTTGCAGGCCATGTCCACTTAGCAATGTCTTAATGTAAGGATAGAACTTATAATAGCAGGGGAGCACTTATAATAGAAGCTAGCCATGAGACCTCCACTAGATCTCCAAAAGTTAGTGTACCTTAAGCCTTCCTTGCCTTAGTAATCTCTGTGTAAAACAGTTAAGGACCGAAAGACAACTTGTGGAGTGGGGGGTGAATTGGGCATTGCTAAAGAGGAATTTAAACATTATTTACAAACAACTCAAGGAACAAATTCTTTAGCACTTGTTCTGTTTCCTTGTTCATTTGCTTTTGTTTTCAAGTAAGGGGGATCTAATTTATTCTTTCCTTGGTGGGGAGGTAAAACCATTTATACCTTCAGTATGTTCTTTTTTTTTTTTTATTGTTTTTGCCATACAATGCCATGATATCACCATGGGTTTACATATGCTCCCCCTCCAGAACCCCCCTCCCTCCTCCTTCCCTCCTCCCTTCCCCTGGGAAATCTCGATGCACCAGCCCTGAGCATCAATCCTGGGCTGGCGATTGATTACACATATGATAATTAACATGTTTCAATGTCATTCTCCCATATCATCCCACCCTTGCCCTCATCCACCGAGTCCACGAGTCTGTTCTATACATCTGCGTTCCTTTTGCTGTCTCGCATGCTGGGTTCTCATTACCATCTTTCTAAATTCCATATATATGCGTTAGTATACTGTATTGTTGTTTTTCTTTCTGGCTTACTTCACTCTGGATAATGGGCTCCAGTTCTGTCCACCTGAGTAGAACTGATTCGAATGAATTTTTTTTTAATGCTGAGTAATATTCCATTGTGTATATGTACCACGGCTTTCTTATGTATGTTCTTTTCTTCATAATTGAGACCTCAGTTTGTTACCGCTTTGGGGAACTGTTTTCTGAACATGAGGCAAATTGTACCTGCCAGAATGGAGTGGTGTTTGCTCTTCTTCGCTGAAAGGTGACTGTGACCAAGAGCTGCCTCTCTTGGGCAGTTCAGTCTGCCAAAGTCTAATACGACAGAAGTGGAAAGGAAAGTGAAAGGAAGGATACATTCAAGAGTGTGTCACATCTTTGGAATCTAAAATACTAAGTCTATTGGCTTGCACAGAGCTTGGCAGAAATACTGACCACCCATGTGATTTTTATCTTCACTCCCATTTAGGCAGTTACCTTGACATGGGACACAGTAGCGATGGTTTCCATTGAAAGGCTCTATTTAAACTTTATCTTTTTCTCTGAATCACCGAGATAAGAATGGAGCAAATGAAGATGGAGAAAATAATCGCTGGTATATAAGGTTTCCACTTCCAGTTCTCTTAAACTGTGTTAATGCCTAATTAATGACATTACTATTGTACAAAAATATTGAGAATGCAGATGTAATTTCTCAGCTAATTATTTCATTATATTGAAGTGACACACTTAATGTGGTTTTCATAAGAGCCAGCAATTGTGGACTTTCACTTAAAATTTTCAAGTGGAATAAAATGCATTTTTCTCATGACTAATGTGATTAAGTAAAAAGTGCCTTCTATATTTATGTGTATAATACTACCTTATTTTAGCAAATATTTATCATTGAGGTAGAGTAGTGAGGTTTATGTGAGTAAATTATTACTGACAGTGAAACCCAAGGAATGTAAAGGGATATGGCTACCAACAGCTGCAAGAATCTGGACTATTCCTCTTTTTCAAAACACAGCTTCAGCAGTTGATGTACGAATAGTGGTGGAAGAGAGGTCCTTTTACATAAAAACAACAGCAAAAAAAAAAAAACCTCAACCACTTACACCTCTTCAGCTAGAAGAGCAGAATATCAAATACCGTAGTCTCAAAGCTGTAAAATAATGGTGGGGCCTGAGAGAGGGGAGAGAAAACTGGAGAGGGACTTGGTGGGGTTGATTGGAAGGGATTTGATTCTCCATTTATTTGATTTAAGGGTTATCAGTTTTAAGGAGTGCAATTAGAAATAATAAAGCTTTTTCAGGGAAAAACAAATGTTCATGTGTGTGTTCTCTGTCCTGTTCGACTCACTGTAATCCACAGACTGTGTCCTTCCAGGCTCCTCTGTCCATGGGGTTCTGTGGGCAAGAATACTTGGAGTGATTGCCAGCCCAGGATTGATGCTCAGGGCTGGTGCACCAGGATGACCCAGAGAGAGGAAATCGGGAGGGAGGAGGGAAGGGGGTTCTGGAAGGGGAACATATGTATACCCATGGCAGATTCATGTCAATGTATGGCAAAACTAACACAATAAAGTAAAGAAAATTAAAAAAAAAAAAGAATACTGGAGCGCATTGCCATTTCCTCCTCCAAGGGATCTTCCTGACCCGGGGATCAAACACACCTCTTTTGCATTGGCAGGCGGATTCTTTACTGTGCTACCTGGGAAACCCCTCAGGAAAAATGAAACTACATCAAATGTACAGTTTTTTAAAACTGACAATAGAGCACAGTATCTCACACTTTTGTAGTTCTCGCCAAGTCTAAAGCTGGTTCCGGATACATTTTGGCCCTGAGCAATGAGGCCTCAGGTCTAGTGAGAGGCTGCATGGTATAACCCTGTGCGGCTCATCCTGATGAGGGCCTAAGGATGGCCTCTTATGGTTGGCAGTTCAATTATGAGGCATGTTGAGTATAGGCTTCCCTCTGTATTTTCAATTGGGCCAAGCTCATTCAACTTTATGTTACAGAACCAAGAATCCAGTCCAGATGTCCAGGGCCAATGAATTCTAGTGATTTCAATAATAATAACGGGAGGAATGATTGCCATCATCATCATCACTTTAACAGAAAAGCTATCACTTACCCAGTAGAGGTTGGTGACTATTGTTTGTTTGATTGACCACTTTGGCAGTCTGGTAAAGACTATGGACATCTTTTCAAGTACTATTTTTTAAAGAATAAAATAAAATACATAATATTACAAAGATATGAATTTTATTAAAATACAGTTACCAAAATTTTAAGCTAACTATGTGATATTATTATATTTTTAAATACATAAAATAAGATCTTGCACTATTATCTATTATTGTAACTTCAAAGAGGTGGTGAGCATAAGCATTATTTTGAGATTTCTGCAACAAGTCTAACATGAGATGAAAATATCTGTGATGTCTACTGGTGACATAGTGGCAGGTTCTGCTAAAACTACTGAGATTTGTTACTTTCGTTCATAATTGAAGGAAATTCTAAATTTCAGTTAGAGGTTATTGAAAATAAAAAATATACTTTTTTCCCACTCAAGTGGGACCACCTCCAAATTTATGAACTCCCAAGGGATTCTAGGTAAGAACTCTTGGTTTGAATAGTTGGCAAAATAACTATTATTATCCCCATCTTACAACTGAATAGACTGAGGCCCAGAATATTCAGTAACGTGCCTAATATTTTTTACCCAATAGCCAAGAAGGGTGTCAAGTGATATTAGCATCTGTGCATCACCCTCTCTGACTCCCCAGTGGCAATCACCATTGAGATGGGGACTGTAGCATCCACCCCTCTCTGAGACAGATGACCCCGTCAGGATTAAAACCACTTGCAGCTTCTTCAAACACCAGTGATATCCTTGGTGAAGATTGCAGATAACCAAAAAGAAGTCTGGGGCACGGTCTGTGTACCTGACTGTTTTTACTCAACTTTCCTCCAAGCACTTATAGTGTTCAGTCCCCCCAAGTGGTCCTCAGGTGGTTTTTCATAACGATCATTATTTCCGATGTATTTGATGCTATTTTCTGCCACAGCTGTTTTACTCTTCTACCTTTAGGTGATTACTGCTGTTGCTTATTACTAGTCTCAGATGAGGGAAATTGTTTTGCTACACCTTCCCTAGCTCAATATAGATACTTATTTGGATTTTTTCTCTAATTGCTGTAATTCCTTAGCCTCTTTTCATCTAAACTATACCTATTAAATTATCTTAACTCTTCTCAAAGCTAAATTGCCTCATCTGTTTATTATTTTTCCTTCATTTTGTCTGAATACTTTAAAACTTACAAAGTATGCGAGGTAATTGTTAAAGCTTTAAGTGGTCCCAGGATGCATTTATTAGTTTCTGTAATTGAGTCTTACCGATTATACTGTGTATTATTGGCCTCACGTTGTACTAACTCTAGCAATAACAAACCTTAAGATTTCTTTTAAAAATTATTTAATTTTTTAAAAATTTAATGTATGTGCCCCCTTGGCAGCTCAGCTGGTGATTGCTCATTCTTCCTCTTCCTGTTCATGGTGGCCATTTTATTTTGACAAATCTTGCACATTAGGGTTTCTCATCTTTGATGGTGAAATGACCACGACATAGGGCCTGCTAAGGATGTCTTCTAGCACTGTCTTCACCTGAGAGAGAGATTACTTTGGCCACACAACTTTGTGAATAAGAGTATCTTAGTATTCCATTATTGAAGGAATCTTAGAACTTTCACTTGCAGTTAGGTAATTGAAGAGCATTTTTTATTGCTATCAGTTTATATAGCCTTCTAGGAAGGATTTATTTTTAGCCCTTATAACAGATGTTGTAAAACTGTATATATTTGAAGAGCTTTATAAAATGTACTCCTTCATGGATCACAGCCTTGTCATGGTGAAGGGGCTTGTGTAACTCAAGCTATAAGCCATGCTGTGCAGGGCCACCCAAGACAGATGGGTCATAGTGAAGAGTTCTGGCAAAGCATGGTCCACTGGAGAAAGAAGTGGCAAATGACTCTAGTATTCTTGATTAGAGAACCCCATGGACAGTATGAAAAGGCAGAGAGATACGATACTGGAAGATGAGCCCCGTGGTCAGAAGGTGCCCAGTATGCTACTGGAGAAAAGGAGAGGGCAATTACTAATAGCTTCAGAAAGAATGAAGCCTCTGGGCCAAAGTGGAAATGATGCTCAGCTATGGATGTGCCCAATACTGTAAAGAACCATGTTGCAAAGAAGCCTGGAATGATCGATCCATGAATCAAGGTAAATTGGATATGGTCAAGCAGGAGATGGCAAGAGTGAACATCAACATCTTAGGAATCAGTGAACTAAAATGGATAGGAATGGGGGATTTTAATTCAGGTGACCATTATAACTATTACTGTGGACAAGAATCTCTTAGAAGATATGGAGTAGCTCTCAGAGTCTACAAAAGAGTCCAAAATGCAGTACTTGGGTGTAACATCAAAAACTGTAGAATGATAATGATTCATTTCCATGGAAAGCCATTCAACATAACAGTAATCTAATGCTACGCCCCAACCACCAATGCCTAAGAAGCTGAAATTGACCAGTTCTATGAAGACCTACAACATCTTCTAGAGCTAATACCACAAAAGGTGTCCTTTTAATCATAGGGGGTTGGAATGCAAAAGTAGGAAGTCAAGAGGTACCCAGAATCATAGGCAACTTTGGCTTTCCAGTACAAAATGAAGCAGGGCAAAGTCTAACAGAGTTTTGTCAGGAGGACTTGATGGTCACAGCAAACACCCTTTTCAACAACCCAAGAGATGACTCTACACATGGACATCACCAAATGTCAATGACCAAATTAACCAAATGGTCAATACCAAAATCAGATTGATTATGTTCTTTGCAGCCAGAGATGGAGAAGCTCTATACAGTCAGTAAAAGCAAGACCTGGAACTGACTGTGACTCTAATCATGAGCTCCTTATTGCAAAACTCAAGGTTAATTGAATAAAGTAGAATCCCCATGGACAGGGGACCCTGGTGGGCTATAATCCATAGGGTCACAAAGAGTCAGACACAACTGAAGCAACTTAGGATGCACACATACACAGGGAAAACCACTAGACCATTCAGTTATGACCTAAGTCAAATCCCTTATGATTATACAGTGGAGATGACAAATAGATTCAAGGGATCAGATCTGGTCAAGAGAGTGCCTGAAGAACTATGAAGGGGGGTTTGTAACACTGTACAGGAGGCAGTGACCAAAATCATCTGAAAGAAAAAGAAATGCAAGAAGGCAAAGTGGTTGTCTGAGGAGGCTTTACAAATAGCTGGGGAAAGAAGAAAAGCGAAAGGCAAGGGAGAAAGGGAAAGATATATCCAGCTGAATGCAGAGTTCTAGAGACTAGCAAGAGGAAATAAGAAGGCCTGCTTAAATGAACAGTGCAGAGAAATAGAGGAAAACAATAGACTGGGGAAGACTAGAGATCTCTTCAAGAAAACTGGAGATATGTAGGGAACATTTCATGCAAGGATGGGCACGATAAAGGACAGAAATGATAAGGACCTAACAGAAGCAGAAGAGATTAAAGAAGTGGCAAGAATACACAGAAGAACTTTACAAAAAGGATCTTAATGACCCAGATAGCCACAATGTGATCACTCACCTAGAGCTGGACATCCTGGAAGTGAAGTCAAGTAGGCCTTAGGAAGCATTACTACAAACAAAGCTAGTGGAGGTGACAGAATTCCAGCTAAACTATTTCAAATCCTAAAAGATAATGCTGTTCAAATGCTACACTCATTGTCAGCAAATTAGGAAGACTCAGCAGTGGTCACAGGACTGGAACAAATTTTTCATTCCAATCCCAAAGAAGGGCAATGCCAAATAATGTTGAGACTACCATATGATTGCACTCATTTCACATGCTAGCAAAGTTATGCTCAAAATCCTTCAAGCTGGGCTTCAGTGGTACATGAAATGACAAATTCCAGATGTACCTGCTGGGTTTTGAAGAGTCAGAGGAACCAGAGATCAAATTACCAACACTCGTAGGATCCTAGGAAAAGCAAGGGAGTTCCAGAAAAGCATCCACTTCTGCTTCATTGACTAAGCTAAAGCCTTTGACTGTGTGGATCACAACTGTGGGAAATTCTTTAGGAGACAAGAGTACCAGACCACCTTACCTGTCTCCTGAGAAACCTATATGCAAGTCAAGAAACAAACAGTTCTAGACATGGAACAATTGACTGATTCAGAATTGGAAAAGAAGTATGACTTATATGCAGAATACATCATGTGAAAGACCAGACTGGATGAATCACAAGCTAGAATCAAGAGTGCCAGGAATAATATCAACAACCTCAATGATACCACTCCAATGGTAGAAAGTGAAGAGAAACTAAAGAGCCTCTCGATGAGAGTGAAAGAGAAGAGTGAAAAATCTGGCTTGAAACTCAGCTTTCAAAAAACTGAGATCATGGTCTGGTCCCATCACTTCATAGCAAATAGAAGGGGGAAAGTGGAAGAAGTGACAGATTTTATTTTTCTGGGCTCCAGAATCACTTCGGATGGTGACTGCAGCCATGAAATTAAGACATTTGTTCCTTGGAAGGAAAGCTATGACAAAACCTAGACAACATATTAAAAAACAGAGACATCACTTTGCCAACAAAGGTCCATATAGTTAAAGCTATGGTTTTTCCAGTAGTCATGTGCAGATATGGGAGTTGGACCAGAAAGAAGGTTGAATGCTGAAGAACTGATGCTTTTGAATTATGGTTCTGGAGAAAACGCTTGAGAGTCCCTTGGACTGCAAGGAGATCAAGCGTGTCAATCCTAAAGGAAATTGACCCTAAATATTCAATTTAGGACTGATGCTGAAGCTGAAGCTCCAGTTCTTTAGCCACCTGATGGAAAGAGCAAACTCACTGGAAAAGACCTTGATGCTGGGAAAGATTGAAGGCAAAAGGAGAAATGGGCAGCAGAGGATAAGATGGTTAAATAGCATCAGGGACTCAATGGACGTGAATTTTTGCAAACTCTGGAAGACAGTAGAGGACAGAGGAATCTGGCATGTTGCAGTCCCTGGGTTCACAAACCCATGTCAGCCGAGGAGGGATGGTCTAACACATGGGCAAGATTACAGCCAGACTTTTTAATTTTTTAATGATAGGAATTCAAACTTTTCCACATATCTAAATGATATATAGACATATGAATCTTCTTTGAATCAATCATATAGAATATCCACTCAT
Organism: Antilocapra americana; assembly: GCA_007570785.1. Classification (NCBI taxonomy): domain Eukaryota; kingdom Metazoa; phylum Chordata; class Mammalia; order Artiodactyla; family Antilocapridae; genus Antilocapra; species Antilocapra americana. The sequence goes on along the minus strand of ML661887.1, from coordinate 3,054,740 downwards.
TCAACAAATATTTATTGAGAACCTGTTACATGTTCTTGGTGTTTCAGGTACCCTGTCGTTAGGGAGTTCCCTGTAACTAGGGAGGCTAGATGCTTCTAGATATCAAATAGGATGTTCTTATACTAAAAACTTCAAATTTAACTGAGTATCCTGAATTTTACCTGGTCACTTGGGTTGCAGTCACATGACAACTTGCCTGGGCTGAATGATCAAAGATGGTCCAACTTACAGAAGTTGGGACTGGACCAGCTGTCATCTAGGCTGATCTTTCCTTGTGGTCCCCAGGCTTCTTTACATGTCAGTCTTAGGGCAGCAAAAGGTCAAGGTGGCAGCTGTAAGCCTTCTTTTGGCCCATACTCTGAAGTCACAAATGGTCACTTCTGCCAGAGACTCTTGCTCAAAGAAAGGCATGGGACCAGCCTGCATTCAGAGAGTGGGGAAAGAGATTACTCTTTCTGATGAAAGGAATGTCAAATTCACATTGGAAAAGGAAATATATACAGGGAATGGGAGGGTTTATAGTCATTAAATAATCAATCATAAGTACTAAACATAATAGAGAAGTCCCTGCCATCAGGTTCCAAACACTGTTCTAAGAAAAGACTGGGGAAAAAAGCCCTCTTGACTATCTTTGACCACCTCAACATCTAAAGATCAGAAGGATGAGAAAACCAGCCAAGGATAATGAGGAGGCACATCCAGTGCTGTGGGAAGAGAGCAAAGAGTCTAACGTCCCAGAAGCTAAGGGAAGAAAGTGTTTGCAGGAATCAGCAAGTGACCAGTTCAGCTCCACCAAATACTTGCAATTTAATGCTCACTAGGTGATCTCAATCTTGGAATTTTCACTAACTTCTACAAAAATTCTAGGGGGGGGCAATTGATATTTGAGAGTTTGATAGGAAAAGGAGGCATTGTTAATAATCATAACAAGACAGACGAACTGCCCAGAGCAAACAGGGATGTATGGTCACCCAATTCGGTTTCTGTCTCAATAACTGTTAAATAAATGCAGTTTGCTTCCTGAAGTAACAGCTTTACTGAAGTGTGACTTAATATTTTGCTTTTGGATTTAATTGAGGATCAATATTTAGGAAACAGTGTCATGAAAGGAGTTTCTGCCTCTTATAAAAACTGCTATTGGAGACTCTTTTATAATGCTGTTCAATGTGCCTCACAGAAAGAACCATGTGGCAATTCCTCTCAGAACTGATTTCTGGCAAAACTGTTGAAAGAGGATAATCTGGAGCTAAAATAAGTTTTCCAGGGAGCTGGTGATATCCTTTCTTTTTCTAAGTAATGAGAGCTTGGTAGCACGTTGTTTTTCCCTCTTACCTTGGCAGCACTAGCTAAGCTACACCTTCAAGTTGCTGTTGGGGTATCATGTCCGATTTTCCCAGTTGTGACTTTATTTCTCCTCACATATTTCTCGAGCACCCACCATGTCCTGAGCTGTTATTTAAGCTAGAGGTGTGGTAGAGATCCACACAGATTCAATCCCTGCCTTCAGGGCATTTTTTTCGGTTCTCGAGTTTACAGCACTTTTAAAATATGGTATTAGTGTCTTATAAGTTCTAAGTTCAGTCACTCAGTCGTGTCCGACTCTTTGCAACCCCATGGACTGCAGCACGCCAGGCTTCCCTGTCCATCACCAACTCCCGGAGCCTACTCAAATTGATGTCCATAGGTCGGTGATGCCATCCAGCCTTCTCACCCTCTGTCATCCCCTTCTCCTCCTGCCTTCAGTCTTTCCCAACATCAGGGTGTTTTCCAATGAGTCAGTTCTTTGCATCAGGTGGCCAAAGTATTGGAGTTTCAACTTCAGCTTCAGTCCTTCCAATGAATATTCAGAACTGATCTTCTTTAGGATGGACTGGTTGGATCTCCTTGCAAGTCCAACGGACTCAAGAGTCTTCTCCAGTACTACAGTTCAAAAGCATCAATTCTGTCAATTAGTGTCTTACAGGAAGATTTGAATTCTTTCAGGAGCAAGGTGGGTATAAAAAAACAAATAGAATAACGTGCAACAGTGCAGCGCATTAGGTAGGGGCCTGGTGTGTTGGAGATGGAAGGCGAGGGGAGAGGCAACCTGTGACGCCTTGAGCAGAGCCAGAGCCCTAAAGCTCATATTTGGGTACAGTTGTCTTTCATGAGGTTTCAGACCCACCATTGTGCTTCTGAGAGAAAAGAAGGCGTATTTAAGAAAATAAAATTACTTTTAAAGCTGCATTTATCATCTTTACTAATATTATCTTGGCTATGGAAAAAGGAGAATTAGTGATTAACAGTGCTTTAATATGATACACCCTTGGATCAAATAAATATTTCAGTTCCAGATTATAAAGTAGCCTATTTTTGTAGGACATAAAAATAAGCACTATTATTTTTGAAAGAAATAATCTGTCTACACATAAGAAAAGGAACTCCTTATCAGTTGTAACCTTGAATAGGGATCTAAAGAAGCTGCCGTAGGGTTTCCAGCCAAGAGAAGGGGACTGGTTTGAAGTCAACTCAAAAGCTCTGCCTTGGCTGGTAAGACCCCACTGTCAAAAAGGAGAAACATGTTTCTATGTCTATTAAACATGTAACAGTGTCGGAGAAGAAAAGTCAGACGAAGGAAGGGATCCTCTTTTAAACAATTTAGTTCTTACACTTTGATGACAGGATGGGAGGTACAAGAGGAGACAGACAGGGAAAAATCCATGCTAGGGAGGAGATTGAAAGAGGGATGGAAAATGAAAGAGGCAGAAGCAGCTGCTTTCACAAAGCCAGCTGTGTTGGAGATTTCTCTTTACAGCTGCTTATTGAAATGTGTATGAAACTAGCAACGCAAAACACTTGGGCAATGTATTATGTTAAAGGAATCAAAATTTAATTGTGGAGACTATGAGTCCCACTGATTTCCACTATTGATTATGTTGCTTCAACTTGCAAGAATAAAATTAAAAGCTTAGATAGACAACAAGCTGCCATGTAAGCTCTTAAGCCTGTCTACCAAATACTCTAGACACTGGGTCGTTTTTATTCCTCAAAGAAATGTGAATACAGTCATAGTTCCAGTATAATATACATAAAATTCTTATTTCTTGTAGCCTATGTTTATGCCGTATCTTTCAGTCTTCCGACTCACTGCCGTTACCACAGTGACATTTATAGAGGGGTCGTGTGTTTTCCAGAAGTTTAAGGGCTATCCCTGGGCCTTAACCAGCTCAAGAGAATTCACTGAGATCTAGATTGCTTCGAGTAACATTGTGAAAATCGGATTGCCTGAAAACACAGGTTTGACTCACAAGAGAAACCTTCTGTGCATACACAGAGAATGATAGGGTTGGAAAGGGGTCTCTGGAAGACATGTATTCCGTGCCATCTCCAGGCAGCGTAGTGGCTAAACCACAATAGGTGTCTGCAGTTTTAGTACCAGTGTAACTTACCCAAGACTGCCCATTCTCCTGAGCCACAGCCAGTTTAACTGTCAAATAAAAACAACGTACGGTCCTCCACCTTGTCATCCTCTCTTTCCTGACTCTCCCCGCTGGGTCCCCAAGGTTGTTCAAAACGGAATGCTGGCGACTACCAGAAATAGAAGTCTGAACCTCGGGGTAGACAGGACCAGAAAGGAAAACCTCTTCTTGGTTTTGCCCAGCAGGGAGAAACCTCTTTTCCTATCACCCCGTCGTGACAGGTGTTTGACCTGAAGCTCCATGAAGCACTCCCCTACCCCAGTTATCCCCTTTGAAATGGGAATCCCAGGTTCGCTGGCTGCGCTGGAGATGACTATAGCAACTCAGTGCATGGTCTCATAGGATGATTCCTTCTGAGGCCTCGTTTTGAGCTTACCGCCTGACCACGTCACCACCATCCTCTGTAAAATATTAACTTTTCCCAGAGCAGGGACGTGGTCATGAGACTGATTGCCCTGTATTGGGGGTGGGGGAGTGGTACATTTACTTCTTTGAAGATTGAACCAAGGAGGCTAAATGATTAATTCAAATAATTAGGAGTCTCTTTTTCTCATCTTTTGATTTTGGGGATTGCGACTTTCGTTCAAAAATAAAGACAGGTTGCCTAGGTTATGAGAAAATAAAAGCTTTAAAACAAAAATAGATGCCAAGTTTGGGAGGAGAGGAGATGTCAAGCTTGGGTCTGTTTCTGAAGAAGAATTATCTGGAGTTTCATAAAAGCAAAGAATACGAACATCACCCTTGTGTTTATGTTAGGAAGTAAGCATTTGAAAATATGCAATATGTATTTTAAACACTGTTCTACTTTTTAATCTTGCGTTGCACCCAAAGAATGCTAATGGTTACCAAATTGTTCTTTGGCAGAGTAAGCTGACCCTTAAAAAAAGGAAAGAAGTGATAGGATGTGATTCAAGCACAAAACAAACGTATGAATCTTCAACCCTAAGCAGATATTAACTAATCCAGCAACCCCAACCTGGGAGGTTAGCCAGGAGCTTTCTTCTGCATTGCATTATGTCCATTACAGGGCAATGAAGGACAGTTTCCATGACTGTCCACCTTCCACCTTCCAAGAGGTGTTTCTCCTCATTAAGAGAGCAGGACGAGGAGTTTACACGTAGTATCTGAGCTTGTCACTGAGCATCTCAGCCTCCCCATCTTTACATTTGCCTCAGTTGGTGCTGGTTATCTCAGCAATAAAGCATTCAGTCTCCAGAAGGGAGGTTTCTCCTTCATCCTGTAAGTAGGAGGATAGATATTTTGGTTTGTGTGCAGAAAGGGGTTGAGTGAAACCAGCATGGGTCTGCTCCATTGTCGCTAGCTATAATCTGTTTTCCAAATCGACACTGTGTCCCCAACAGCCCATAGCATAGTGAGGGACACGGATGTTTGTGACAACACATTCCTGAGAAGCAACAGTTGTAACAGCCCTGTGACCCGGCTTATTCATCCCAGTTTCTTTGTACAGAGACATTTTGTTTTCCCAGCTTTTTGGCCATGTGCTAACGATTAGACAATGATGCCATCAATAAGGAGGAAAGGCAGTGTCATGGGTGGTGGGTGGTTTGTTGTCTTAGTTCCTTGTTGAAAACATATGGAAATGTTTATATATAAATAGACAACAATAGACTCTGCCGTCATGTTAGCAGCAGCTAATAAAATTCTACAGGAATAGAAACCTCGCACATCTCTACCTACGACAGAATTCTGATTTCCTGAAATCCACACATCCTGTCTAATTCGGGTTGAAAAAGATATTTTACTATTTTAGGCTTTTTGTTCCTAGTTGGTAGGAAATGGTGGAGCAAGGGTTTTGTTTTTGTTTTTGTTTTCAATCCTCTCTTTGCCTAATCAAATTACTTCATTAGCAGGGACAATAAATTCTGACCAAACAGATTTTGTATTGTGATCATGCAAGAATATTTAAACTCTGTACATTTGTTTGACTACAGTCTTTGTATTTTTTTAATTAAAAGCAAGGACCTGTGGCCTGACAACTGGAAGTAAGCATGAGCAGACCGAGTATTGGAGGGGCTGAGCCCACAGGCTTGGGGAGGCAGACCTCTGGGCTTGCATTCTGACCACTCCACTCACTTAGCTAGCTAAGCCTGGGGAAGTTAGTTAACCTGACCAGACCTCAGTTGCTTCATCTGTGAAATGAGAACTATAATAGCACTTATAGAATGATTATAAGCATTACCTGGGCTAAGCTATAAGGCATTTCACAGCGTCTGGCACATTGGAAGCACTGCAAAAATGATACCTGTTATCATTATGTGCAGCTAACAGAATGGTTTATATGGAGTCCTTTCTTGAAAAGCTGAGAGGTATGGATCTTTAGTGGTAAGACCAGTAACAGCAACTCCTGATGAAGTGCTTGTTATGCCCCTGGCTCTACAATGCCCTCTTTCTTACAACTCAATGAACTGGGGTGCCATCATTATCCCATTTCATGGCAGAAGAAACTGAGAAGTCACACAGACTGCCCAGGGTCCCAGAGCTCATGACTGGTCAGTCTGAAGATTAAACTCAGACTGAATAGCTCCAGGGCCCATACTTCTTATCACTGTGCTAAATCTATCACCACATAGCATCTGACACCTTGAAAGTGCCCTTATTTAAATTATTCTCAACATTCCTATCAACATCCTGGCATTGCATGGTACCATTCACAAACAGTGGAATATTCTGGCCCTTGTTCGTTTGCAGGTGTAAAGGGTCAAGAAGCCCTTCATGCATATTTTTTAAGGAGCCTGGACAAGTTCAACTCACACAATGACTTTCCCTGTGGTCCACAAAGATCTTTTCTTTGAAGACCCTCAAAGTTCCATGTGCCCAGGCTCATTGCTCAAGCCTGGGTGCCTGATCAGTTGCTTCAGTTGTGTCTGACTCTTTGTGACCCCATGGACTGTAGCCCACCAGGTTCCTCTGTGCTTGGGATGCTCCAAGCAAGAATACCAGAGTGGGTCACTGTGCTCCTCCAGGAGATCTTCTCAACCCAGGGGTTGAACCGGCACCTCTTACATCTCCTGCACTGGCAGGCGTGTTCTTTACCACCATCTAAGCCTAGAAAAAGGCATTTGTTCCAGCCTACAGATGGAGATGCTAAAAGTCAAGGCATCATGACCTGGGGACAGAGAGAGAGACCAGACACTCCTCTCAGCAGTCCAGCAGGTCGGTCGTTGAGCCAGGAGTAGAGTTGAGTAGGTCCAGGGCTGGGCGCGCCTCACCAGGCTGATGCCCAAATCACTGCCTAGCTCTACTTTCAACTAAAAAGTATATAGTCGGGAGCAAATTGGATACTTTTCTTATTGGAAGGATGGGAGTCTGTGAGAAGTATGGGAACCCTCACAGACATTACCCAACTCTGTCTTTATTTGAAGATATATTGTGCTATTTCTTTTCTCATTTTTATAGGGAGGAAAAGAATTTGGGGTGGGTGCAGCAGGCACATAAGGGGACAGGCTTAACCCTGCCAAATTCATGTCAAGTTGTTGACCAGCAACAGTGTGCTAGCTGAATGAGCCCTGAATGTAAGACAGTAGTGCAAATATTTGTGCATGTTTTTAACTCTAATAATGCTACCTTCTTGCAGTAGCCACAGCTGAAAGCAGAGAAAGTGTTTGTTTGTTTGTTTTAATCATAATTGCCTTGAGTTTTTCTCTGAAAATCACCATGAAGACAGAAATTCCTTAGAGGTGAAAGTGGAAATACCAACAGACTTCTGCTTTGTCAACCTTCTCATCATCAATGACAACAGAATGGGTATCCCAGGACCACAAAGTTCAGTCCTATAAATGTTAGAAATGTCCTTCTTTAGAACTCACCACTGTTCTTGTTGTAACAACAGTGCCCATCCACAGCAATAGGAAATCATTATAAAAAGTATCTGTTTTACCAAAGAAAAAAATAGTTATGCAACCCTGAAATTGTTATGCAAGTGAAAAATCATTCTAATTCAGAACAGGTGTAACTCCATACTAGCTATAGCAGTGTGGAGTTTGGGAAAGCAGTATTTCAGACCCAGCTCTCTCATTTGCCAACTCTGTGACTTTAATCAAATCACTTAACCTCTCTGATCCTCAGTTCCTTTTCTATAAACCACTATCAATGATAAAACTGCCCAGTCTACTTTATGGGTTATAGAAGAAGATCAAAGGAGATTGCAAACATGAAAGCTCTCTTAAAGCAATGTAAAAATGTTATTATTGATTTTTACTAGGTGAGTAATGACGATGCCAGCTTGAGAATAACTCAACCAAGGTAGTATTTGGTCAATCTTGAAGAAAAGAATGGCTCCTGAGGAAATAGATGGCCAGGCCATTTTAAACTTGAAAGAGCCTTAAACTCAAAAGTCTTTGGGATGGATGGCAATTGAGCTGTGCAATCTGATGAGGGCCTCTTCTAGGCTCTTGCTGTGACATTATTGGCTACATGAAATCACTGTGCTTTCTCACCAGACTTTATTTGGGAAAAGTTTACACACTAGCGGCCTGGCAGAGCTGCTGGGGTTTAGAGTTCTATAGTTATACCCCAGAGAGAGCAGCATTTCACTGGCATTCTATTACCTCCCACCCGGGGGACTCAGCAGATGGCACAACAACAGAATCAGAAACCCAAGACAAACCTGTCGGTTTGATGCTTTTAAGCCTTTGCAGAATCCACAATTAAAATAAGGCAGAATGTCCATCAAGAGGAAAGAGGTGCAGTGAAATAGGCCCACAGAGCATACCTTTTTTTTTGGACTGAACATGGCTAATGCTATCTGGAGATCCCCACTGTACAAAAGGAATTGTATCTGGCACAAGTTAAGCTGTTAAGAAAATTAATTGAAAGAATGTTATTGATAATAGCAATAATTGAGTGATTTTAATATGGAGCTTTCTATTTGTTTTCATTGAATTTAAAGAAAATCTTTCCAAGTCAACTCAAATTTGGCAGATCCCAGGATGAGTAAGTTTGCATCTTAGAACTGTTAATCATATGCAGACCAGACCCCAAGTCGAGCAGAGCCTCATGTGTTTTGGCAACAGCTAGTGAGGAGATAAAGTCTCTGACTGTTGTTTTTTCAGTAACTCCCAAAGAGAAAGCAGAGACACAGCAGATATGAACCAAACACTTCTCTCTTTTGTTTAGGCAAACAGCTCCAACTACAGCCTCGTGATGGAGTCTGACCTGGGAACCTTCTTACCCTCTGGACTGCAGTTCACTGGCTCTGACAAGGCCAGGATCATCATGGAGGAGGTCATGAGACTGCTGCAGCCGATCAACGTCACACAGGTCCTGAAGGCTGGAGATGGGACGGACATTAACTTCTGGATCCAAGATGGAGTGCCCGGTAAGAGCAGAAGATGAAGTTGGGGTTCTTTATATACTGCCAGCGATTTAAAACAAAGTTTCTGTTCTAACACGCCACAACAGATACTGGTAGGACAATTAACACATAGAAACCCTTAGCTTTTGTCTACAAGATATAATCTGATGATTTCCAATATTGGGATAATAATACTCCTTTATATTTGTTTATTCATCTGTCTGCTCTTTCTAAAGTACAAGTTCCTCTCTCCCAGAAATTCTGATTTAATGACTCTGGGATTGGGCCGAGGAATCAGTTTGGTGTTTTTAAAAACAGGTATATGGTGATTGTAGCACAAATGATCTCCTGACCAAAATTTATGAAACAGAGTAGAAGACAGTTCATTTCAGTTCAGTCACTCAGTCATGTCCAGCTCTTTGTTACCCCATAGACTGCAGAATGCCAGGCCTCCCTGTCCATCACCAACTCCCGGAGTTTACTCAAACTCATCTCCATTGAGTTGGTGATGCCATCCAACCCTCTCATCTTCTGTTGTCCCCTTATTCTCCTGCTCTCAATCTTCCCCAGCATAAGGGTCTTTTCCAATGAGTCAGCTATTCGCAAAAGGTGGCCAAAGTACTGGAGTTTCAGCTTCAACATCAGTCCCTCCAATGAAAACCCAGGACTGATCTCCTTTAGGATGGACTGGTTGGATGTCCTTGCAGTCCAAGGGACTCTCAAGAGTCTTCTCCAACACCACAGTTCAAAAGCATCAACTCTTTAGCGCTCAGCTTTCTTTACAGTCCCACTCTCATATCCATACATGACCACTGGAAAAAACATAGCCTTGACTAGACAGACCTTTGTTGGCAAAGTAATGTCTCTGCTTTTTAATATGCTCTCTAGGTTGATCATAACTTTCCTTCCAAGGAGTGAGCATCTTTTAATTTCATTGCTGCAATCACCATCTGCAGTGATTTGGGAACCCATAAAAATAAAGTCAGCCACTGTTTCCACTGTTTCCCCATCTATTTGCCATGAAGGGATGGAACCAGATGCCATGATCTTAGTTTTCTGAATGTTGAGGTTTAAGCCAACTTTTTCACTCTCCTCTTTCACTTTCATTAAGAAGCTGTTTAGTTCTTCTTCACTTTCTGCCATAACGGTGATGTCATCTGCATATCTGGGGTTATTGATATTTACTACTACTGATATCCTTGTAGTTCTAGTCCTGTGCTGCAGAAACTTCTCTGACCCAAATAATCCCCTACCCAAAACCAAAGGATCTGAAATTTTACCATGAGAAATTTATTCTTTGAGGTTGGGAACATTTTGTTAATCACTTTTTCCTAATGCAAAGACTGCTTTAAGAGGTTGGACATAAACTTGTTTATCCTGATCAGTGATTCATCAGGTTGATATTTTTAAGACAAGTCCTGGGCAGGCATGAAATTATATAGTAGGACTAGGCATGGGATAGTTACAGGACAAGAAAGAATACAAACAAATTTCCTTCATAAATTTGCTGAGACTGGCCATGGGAGAGGGTTATTGATGATATTAGACCTCTGTGATTAGAGGTTGTTCCTTCAACACCATTATATCCATAACCAAAAACGCTGTTTAAAAATCTATTTGCATATTATTTTGTACTTGTATTATGCAAACTGGAAGCCTAGCTTTTGAATAGTCTTAAAAATTACAGAAGTAATTTTTCCAGAAGTTTTTCCAATTTTCCAGAACTTTTTCCAAAAGTTTTCCAGAACCATTTTTTTTTTAATTTTCTTTACATTATCGTGTTAGTTTTGCCATACATTGACATGAATCTGCCTTGGGTATACATGTGTTCCCCTTCCAGAACCCCCCTCCCACCTCCCTCCCGATTCCCTCTCTCTGGGTCATCCCAGTGCACCAGCCCTGAGCATCAAACCTGGGCTGGCGATTGATTTCACATATGATGATTAACATGTTTCAATGCCGTTCTCCCATATCATCCCACCCTTGCCCTCTCCCATAGAGTCCAAAAGACTGTTCTATACATCTGTGTTTCTTTTGCTGTCTTGCATACGGGGTTCTCGTTACCATCTTTCTAAATTCCATATATATGCATTTGTATACTGTATTTTTGTTTTCTCTTCTGGCTTACTTCACTCTGTATAATAGGCTCCAGTTCCGTCCACCTGAGAAGAACTGATTCAAATGAATTCTTTGTAATGGCTGAGTAATATTCCATTGTGTATATGTACCACAGCTTTCTTATCCATTCATCTATTGATGGACATCTAGGTTGCTTCCATGTCCTGGCTATTGTAAACAATACGGCGATGAACATTGGGGTACATGTGGCTCTTTGCGTTCTGGTTTCCTCTGTGTGTATGCCCAGCAGTGGGATTGCTGGGTCATATGGCAGGTCTATTTCCAGTTTTTTAAGGAATCTCCACACTGTTTTCCATAGTGGCTGTACTAGTTTGCAATCCCACCAACAGTGTAAGAGAGTTCCCTTTTCTCCACATCCTCTCCAGCATTTATTGCTTGTAGACTTTTGGATGGCGGCCATTCTGACTGGTGTAAAGTGGTACCTCATTGTGGTTTTGATTTGCATTTCTCTGATAATGAGTGATGTTGAGCATCTTTTCATGTGTTTGTTAGCCATTTTTATGTCTTTGGAGAAATGTCTGTTTAGTTCTTTGACCCACTTTTTGATTGGGTCGTTTATTTTTCTAGAATGGAGCTGCAGGAGTTGCTTGTATATTTTTGAGATTAATTGTTTGTCCATTATTATTTTCTCCCATTCTGAAGGCTGTCTTTTCACCTTGCTTTTAGTTTCCTTTGTTGTGCAGAAGCTATTCATTTTAATTAGGTCCCATTTGTTTATTTGTGCTTTTATTTCCAGTAGTCTTGGAGGTGGGTCATAGAGGATCCTGCTTTGGTTTATGTCGGAGAGTGTTTTGCCTATGTTTTCCTCTAGGAGTTTTATAGTTTCTGGTCTTATGTTTAGATCTCTGATCCATTTTGAGTTTATCTTTGTGTATGGTGTTAGAAAGTGTTCTAGTTTCATTCTTTTACAAGTGGCTGTCCAGTTTTCCCAACACCACTTGTTAAAGAGGTTGTCTTTTCTCCATTGTATATTCTTGCCTCCTTTGTCAAAGATAAGGTGTCCATAGGTGTGTGGGTTTATCTCTGAGCTTTCTATTTTGTTCTATTGATCTATATTTCTGTCTTTGTGTCAGTACCATACTGTCTTAATGACTGTGGCTTTGTAGTATAGCCTGAAGTCAGGTAGGTTGATTCCTCCAGTTCCATTCTTCTTTCTCAAGATTGCTTTGGCTATACGAGGTTTTTTGTATTTCCATACAAATTGTGAAATTATTTGTTCTAATTCTCTGAAAAAGACCTCTGGTAGCTTGATAGGAATTGCATTGAATCTATAGATTGCTCTGGGTCGTATACTCATTTTCACTATATTGATTCTTCAAGTCCATGAACACAGTATATTTCTCCATCTATTTGTGTCCTCTTTGATTTCTTTCATTAATGTTTTATAGTTTTCTACATATAAGTCTTTTGTTTCTTTAGGTAGATATACTCCTAAATATTTTATTCTTTTTGTTTCAATGGTGAATGGAATTGTTTCCTTAATTTCTCTTTCTGTTTTCTCATTGTTAGTGTATAGGAATGCCAGGGATTTCTGTGTATTGATTTTATATCCTGCAACTTTACTATATTCACTGATTAGCTCTAGTAATTCAGAACCATTGTTATAGCTACAAAATATTTCTCAAAATTTTTAAGTCTCTTTAGATCCACCCCACTGTAGCCTTTTTTTTCAGCCTGCAAAAAAGGCTTTATCAATAGCATACTGTATGGATTTAAGGGTTTTTTTAAGTTCATTCTTTAGATATTATAGATTAAAGCATATTTTATATGTTGAGGTTGGTAATAGTCTTTTATAACTAAAAAGAGAAGGAGCTTTTCTTTATTGTAAGACAAGGACCTCAGTTCTCTCCGGTGGTTTGTGTATAGTTTAACCATATTTTGAAATAACTTAAAGCAACATTTCCATTTTTGGTGCTGTGGTTCATTTGTACAGAACCGAGACTCTCTACATATATGCGCTTTGAATCATGATCAAGGTCTAGGGGAAGGGCGTTTGCCCTTTGAATTTAGAAAATGTTTTTGCTTCAATTTTAGATTTTTCTTGACCCTTAAATTTTCCAGAAAGAATCTTTTAAAAATTTCAGAAAAACTCAGTAAGTTTGCTGGGTGGTAAGAAGTGAGAAAAAACCTGACAGGTTGTGGGTGAATTAGAGTGAAGACTGGAGGTGGTTAAAGGGGAGGGGAGGAGCTGAAACCAAAGACAGAAGTAGAAGGAAAACAAGTGTGCTCCCTCATGCCAGGGAGTTTCTGCTTTTGTTGTATTGGATAATCGAGAATCAGCTCTAGCTTTATTCCTTTCATGTAGATATTCCATAAGAATGGTTCTGTTTGGAATAACAAGTTGATTTGATTGTCTTCACAAAGGTAAGGAGGGCTTCCCCTCTTGCCGCAGAGTAGTGGGGAATTTGAACCCCATTGTGATTGCTTTAGAACTCATGTGAGTCATAATTTACTCAACATTTTAAAAACTAAGATCATGGTATCCAGACCCATCACTTCACGACAAATAAAAAGGGGAAAAGTAGAAGTGACAGATTTTATTATCTTGGGCTCCACAGTCACTGCTGATGATGACTGCAGCCATGAAATTAAGACACTTGCTCCTTGGAAAGAAAGCTCTGACAAACCCAAAAAAGAAAGTGAAAGTGTTAATTGCTCAGTTTTGTTCAACTCTTTGCAACCCCACGCACTGTAGCCTGCCAGGCTCCTCCGTCCATGGGATTCTCCAGGCAAGAATATTGGAATGGGTAGCCATTCCATTCTCCAGGGGATCTTCCCAAACCAAGGACTGAACTCAGTTTTCCTGCTTTACAGGCAGATTCTTTACCATCTGAGCAACCAGGGAAGCCCCTAGACAGCATATTAAAAAGCAGAGACATCACTTTGCCAACAAAGGTCGATTTAGTCAAAGCTATGGTTTTTCCAGTAATCATGTATAGATATGAGAGTTGGACCATAAAGAAGGCTAAGCACCAAAGAACTGATACTTTCCACCAGTGGTGCTGGAGAAGGCTCTTGGGACCCTTGGACTGCAAGGAGATCCAACCAGTGCACCCTGAAAGAGATCAGTCCTGGGTGTTCCTTGGAAGGACTGATGTTGAAGCTGAAACTCCAATACTTTGGCCACCAGACGTGAAGAGTTGACTCACTGGAAAAGATTCTGATGCTGGGAAAGATTGAAGCCAAAAGAAGGCAGCAGAGGATGAAGATGGTTAGACAGCATCAATCTATCTAAATGGTTATATAGATTCATGACTCAGTGGACATGAATTTGAGCAAACCCAAGGATATAGTGAAGGACAGAGAGGCCTGGTGTGCTGCAGTTCATGGGTTCGCAAAGAATGGGACAGAACTTAGTGACTGAATGACTTAGTGACTGAACAAAAACAATATAATTTACTCAACTCCTGCTAGCTGTCAGACACCCGGTTAGGCTTTTCGCAGACACTGTCTTTTTGCTCTAGATGACCATCCTAAGAGTTAGGTACAGTTATTCCTGTTCTGAAGATGAAGAAGCAGACTCAGGGACTGAATGACTTGCCCAAGTCTATCTGGCTCTTAAGTACAGAAGTCACCCTGAGAACAGGCCACTTCGGTTTCAAGGCTGGTGGCCCTTTTCCCACAATATGTAACAACACGGGGCGTCTGGAATGCTGAGATGGTCTTCCAGATCTACGACAGTGTCTGAAATGTTTATCTTGCTCAGCTCTTGCTTATGCAAAGGATTTCAGTTCATTCCTACTCCAGAATAATTTACCCCTGGGGAAAGGAGTTTGTTATTGTAAATAACTACTTATTTCTTCTCACATTCTTTGTTCCACTCTCCTCTCTATCAGGAAGGTTTATGTAAACTTGGTAGCTCATTTAGACTGCAACTTATGTTTCCTGGAATTCTTTTTCATTCCGTTTAGAGTATTGTAAGATGGAACCAAATTATTGTTGTTTTCCCCTATTATATTGAGCTATCTTCTGGTATTTCAAGTTTAAGCTCTTCCTGGAAGAAATAATGGGACTGTTTATAACTCTCGTTATGCATCAAAAATTTTAGGAACTTTAGAAAAAAAGATGAAGAACCATAGTTAATCTGAAAAAGAAAAGTAAAATATATTAGTTGTATACTCAGAATTCTTGAATACATGGCAAGTTACAGTGAGTTAAACCTAAAATAGGACTCAAAATACTAATTTAGTTATGATTTAAATAACTGTTCAGCTCACTTTTGAAAAATTAATGAGAAATATTTCCAAACTCCATTCATCCTTGCTTCTTTCACTTTTTCTTTCCTTTCTTCCATTGAACTAATAAATATTTATTGAGCCCTTTCAAGTCATTGGCCTATCACATTTCTGTAGTGTAATAACTGAGCCCCATTTTTTTAAATGGTTTTTGTACACTCTGTATCAAAATACTAATTAAGAGCACAGATAGGATTAAAATTCAACATGATTTTCATTAATTATAGAAGTCAAATGGATAAATTTATGAAACGATCCTCTTTGGAGAGGAGATAGGATATCCTTCATCCATCTAAGTGATGTCCATGATGAACAGGATAACTATCAACATAAATATAAGGCTTTGGGTCAGAGGAAAGTTTAAAAAAATATCTTAGATGTATTTCTCACATAAACTCTCTGTTCTAGACATCTTCATACTCCAGCCACCAACCACTTCCACCCTCTTCCATGCTTCCTATTTTCTCCTCCAAATCCTAAATGCTCTTTAAGGCTCACTCCACATTCATCTGTGTCTGGGAATCCTTCTTTAACACAGCCTGATGCTCTATTGCTTTTCTGAATTTCTAAAACACTTCTGTAGCCCCGAGTATGGCACTCGAATCACACACTAAAATTGTCCTTGGGTTACTAGGAATTTCCCTTCATCACTGCCTGCTATACTCAATGATCAGTTCTTTGAGGTCAAGTGTTTCTATTTCTCTGCGTCCTCTTTAGCTCTTAGTTTAACTTTGGGAAACATTTAAATTCTTGTAAATATCACAAGAGAAAAAGAAAATAGAAGTAATTGTTTTCTCAACAAGCTTTGGGTCCTTCAGCTTAAAAGTGTGGCTAAATTAAAAAATGCTGAAAAAAAAAGACATAAAGATGGAAGAAACGACATTTGGAAGGATGACATAAATTAAGGAGGTTAGAGTTATTAAGATTATTTACCTTAAAGGAGTAAAGACTAGGAGAAGATGTAGATTAATATTTTCTAGTACATTAGTGATTCTTATACCTAAAATGGTAAACAGTCGTTCCCTGACTTTTTCAAAGATAATGTAAGAGCATCAGAAATGTCCAAGATGCATTCAGGTTAGTCTCTATTGATTCCAGATAGCAGAGAGGCTTTCAATCTTAAATTTTTGCCTGATTTTCCAATTATGAGGTCTGAGTTAGAGTGACAGGAATCTATTTCATTCTGAAAATGTCAGTAATAAGATATAATTCATGATGCTCAGAGGTCCATAAATGCATCCTTCTTGAACACTTTTCTTTAGAAACTCTTCTATAAAATATACATTAATTAAAACAGTTAAGTACTCTGTTAAGGTGACCTGAGGGAGTGAACCCACCATGACTGCACGTCTTCCAATAAGAGTTTCTTCCTCTGCTTCAGAATCTGAGCAGTCTTTTGCTGATGATCTTGGCAATTAGTAGACAGTGTGCTGGGAAGGATTAGAGAGCGTGTCTGGGTTCACAACTTTGAGCCGTCCCTGCCATCTTGGGCAGATGATGTAATTTTTCTCAGCCTCGCACAGTTATTATTAAGCATTCTTTTTATATAACTTTTTAAATTTTTTATTTATTATTATTTTTGACTGCACTGGGACTTCATTGCTGCGTGCAGGCTTTCTCGAGTTGCGGCAAGTTGCAACTACTCTCTAGTCGCAATGTCCTGGCTTCTCATTACAGTGGCTTCTCTTACTACAGAGCACAGGCTCTAGGACATACAGGCTCAAGTAGTTGCAGCCCGTCAGCAAAGTCGTTGTGGTGCACGGGTTTAGTTGCTCCACAGCATGTGGAATCTTCCCTGACCAGGGGTGGAAGTGGGGTCCCCTGCACTGTAAGGCAGATTCTTACCCACGGGACCACCAGAGAAACCCAAACGATTCTTATCCTGCTGTATGGCACTTGGGAATCCATAGTAAAGGAGATAGACAAATCCACAGCCTCTTGTCTAGTGAGTGAGACTTGATTATCTCATGTGTAAAGTGGGTATAGTCACCACCAAGCCCCCACATATGTTCCTCCTCCTCCTCTGTCCTCTCTCTCACTGACAGGGAGCACCTTCCAGAAACCATACAATCATCCAGGACACAGAGCCAAATGCTCTGAAGTCCTGTTTACTCCAATTTCCTCTTATTTTTAAAACCTGTTTTCTCCTCTCTACCCCACGAACCTTATCTCAGCAGTACTCACTGATTTTCCTGCAGCAGCCTGCTGCTAGCATCTCAGCCTGTATTCTTTGTTCCCATCCATCTAATTGGCTCACTTCTTTCAAAGTGAACTTTCTAGATTAAAAATCAGACCATCAGTTGGGATGCCCGTGGCTGCAAAATAACACAGAAGCTGCAACTTCGAACAGTAATAAGAGGATTTTTTAATTTAATTTAAAAAAGAACTGTGGGGTAGGTGGTTACAGATGCTTAATTTAGTCATCAGTCATACCAGAGATCTTGGTTCTTTACATCTTTCCACTGCGCCATCATCAGCATGAATTCTGTCTTCAGGCTTGTACCCTTCATGGTCCCAAGATGGCTGCAGTTGTTCCAGGCAACAGACTGTCACATATTGTACAGTAATGGAAGAGAGAATGTCCATAATGGCTGGCCCTTTATAACAGTGAGGCAGTCTCATCCAGAAGCTTCAAAGCAAATTGTTCCTCATTTTCATTGGCCAAAATTGTAACATGTTTGTGGTAATAAAGTGGAATTACCAAAACTGGGTTATATTGATTAGGCTTTACTTCCTGAGTCTAGGATGGAGCCCAGTCTCCCCTGAAAATGTAGTTTCCTGAGGCGTGAGAATAACTGGAATTCTTTAGGAAGAAGATGAGGATTCCCACTAGTGAGCAGCTAAGAGTCGCAGCATATTTGATCATCTTTCCTCCTTGCTTAAAATCCTTCACCGTCTCCCCATTATTTTCCTGTCAGGTCTTTGCTTAGCCTGAAATCCAAGGCCCTCTGGTTTTGCCCTGGGCTGCTGTGAAGCCGCCCCCCCACCCATGGCCACCCCATTTTCCTGTGCATCTCTTCTTCACACAAGCCTCATTCACTGAGATTCCGGCGCACCTGTACTCCCATGTTCCTTGCCTTTGGGCCTGCCTTGTTCTGTCTTCTTCACCAGCTAATTCCTACTCGTCCGTGATTCAGCACCCTGTTCTCGTCTCACAAACCTTCTTTAATCCCTAGCTGGCTGGGTGAGTAAACCCTGGATGTGTTCCCATAACCCCCTGTTCACCACTCCTCATGGCAGTTAACCCTTTTAGAGCTGTGACTGCGAATTCCTCACCACTGGCCGCTCCTAAGGAGTGCCTGGCCCTTGACAAAACTGCCTGAATCAAATGCTGAGTCAGTAGCGTCTAGGATTGAGGAAGACTGAGACGTACTAGAGGTTTGTAAACTGAAATGCCATAAGTTGTGATTACTGAAGAAAGAACTTTGCTTCATCAAGCTGTCCTGTTACGTATTGTTTTTAAAATCACATTTTAATTTCTTTCATTTTTTAAGAATAGTTCAGACTCCATAGTGTAGTACCAAGTATGCAGACTACTCTGAATTTCTCATATTTTCCATTTTGCTTCTTTCTGATACCAAATATGGCATTGAGCATAACTAAATTAAAATGTTTTATTTCTACATTTCCAAAGGCCTTTCTTCTAAAATTTTCCAAGAAAGGGGAAGATCGGGACACAAGTAGGAATGTACAGTAAATTGAAGGTTCAGCCTCTGGGCCCAGGGCTCATATGTTTTCCAGTCCCAGATGGAACAGTGCAATATAGTAGTTCTATGTCCCCTGCTGTCCCTAATGAAAAGATGCCTCCTTTATGGTAAAAAAAAAAAAAAAACTTAGCGCTAGTGATGTGTGAGAGAGTGATGCTGCATGGTGAGCAGACTTCACACCACTGGGAACATGAAAAGAACACTCCCTGGTCTGTGACTATGACCCTTATCTATAGCCCAGCAGTCTCATTCCATCAGCAAGCCTGTCTTGAGTGCCTACTATAAACTAGACACTCTGCATACTGAGGCTAGAGCATGAAAAAGACCAGCGATCTGCCCTTGTGGAGTTTAAATTTATGCAGAGGGCAGTAGGAAGAGACAAACTGTAACAAAGACATCCAGAATGGGGCGGGGGGGGGAAAGCATTAGAGAGCGATAAGGGTAATACAGAGAATTATAGCAGGGGTATCACAAGAGAAGTGGCAATTACCCTGATTTTCCAGGAAGAATAGAATTTTGTGGGATGGAGAGGGAGTGCATTCCACATGAAAAGATGAGGATACACATGACTCTAGAGGTGAAGAAGTTCAGTGGGTTCTTGAGTAGTCTGATTTGTCCACCCCTTCAGGGATCACAGGCTTCCCTGGTGGCTCAGATGGTAACAAATCTGCCTGCAGTGTGGGAGACCTGGGTTCGATCCCTGGGTCAGGAAGATCCCCTGGAGCAGGAAATGGCAACCCACTCCAGTATTCTTGCCTGGAGAATTCCATGACGGAAGAGCCTGGTGGGCTACAGTCCATGAGGTGGCAAAGAGTTAGACGTGACTGAGCAGCTAACGCTACTAGTACTCAGGGATCACAGCCTTGTCACGATGAAGGGTCTTGAATAACTCAGTGAAGCTATGAGCCATACCGCGCAGGGCCCACCCAGGACAGATGGGTCATAGTGAAGAGTTCTGGCTAAACGTGCTCCACTGGGGAAGGAAATGGCAGCCCATTCCAGTATTCTTGCCTGGAGAACCCCATGGATAATATAAAAAGGGAAAAAGATATGACACTGGAAGATGAGCCCCCCAGGTAGGAATGGGTCCAAGATGCTACTGGGGCAGAGTGGAAGGCAATTTACTAGCAGCTCTAGTAAGAATGAAGGGACTGGTTGAAAGAAGAAATAATAGTGTGGATGTGTCTGGTGGCGAAATCAAAATCTGATGCTATAAAGAACAATAAGGCATAGGAATCTGGAACGTTAGGTAAACTGAATCAAGGTAAACTGGATATGGTCAAGCCGGAGATGGCAAGAGTGAACACTGATATCTTAAATGGATGGGAATCAGAGAATTTAATTCAAATGACTATTGTAACTACTATTGTGGGCAAGAATTCCTTAGAAGAAATGGAGTAGCCCTCATAGTCAACAGTAGAGTCCAAAATGCAGTACTTGGGTGAAATCTCAAAAATGACAGAAAAATTTCAGTTTGTTTCAAAGGCAAACCATTCAACATCACAGTAATCCACGTCTATGCCCCAAGCACTAATGCTAAAGAAGCTGAAGTCAACCAGTTCTATGAAGACCTACAAGACCTTCTATAACTAACTCCAAAAAAAGATGTCCTTTTCATCATAGGGAATTAGAATGCAAAAGTAGGTAATCAAGAGGTACACGGAATTGCAGGCAAGTTTGGCCTTCCAATAGAAAATGAAGCAAGGCAAAGTCTAACAGAGTTTTGTCAAGAGAACATGCTGGTCACAACAAACATCCTTCTTCAACAACACAAGAGATGACTCCACACATGGACATCACCAAATGGTCGATACTGAAATCAGATTGATATGTTCTTTGCAACCAAAGATGGAGAAGCTCTATACAGTCTAAAAACAAGACTCGAAGCTGACTGTGGCTCAGATCATCTGCTCCTTATTGCAAAACTCAAGCTTAAGCTGAAGAAAGTAGAGAGAACCACTAGACCATGCAGTGAAAGTGAAATTCTCTCAGTCGTGTCCAACTCCTAGCAACTACATGGACTATAGAGTCCATGGAATTCTCTAGTCCAGAATACTGTAGTGGTTAGTCTTTCCCTTCTCCAGGGGATCTTCCCAACCCAGGAATTGAACCCAGGTCTCCTACATTTGCAGGTGGCTTCTTTACCAGCTGAACCACAAGGGAAGTCCTAACCATCCAGGTATGACCTAAATCAAATTCTTTATGATTATACAGTGGAGGTAATGAATAGATTCAATGGATTAGATCTGGTAGAAAGAGTGCCTGAAGAACTATGAGCAGAGATTGGTAGCACTGTACAGGAGGCAGTGACCAAAACCATCCCAAAGAAAAACAAATGCAAGAAGACAAAGTGGTTATCTGAGGAGGCTTTACAAAGAGCTGAGGAAAGAAGAGAAGTGAAAGGCAAGGGGAAAGGGAAGGCTCTAACCAACTGAATGCAGAGTTCCAGAGAATGGCAAGGGGAGATAAGAAGGCCTTCTTAAATAAATAATGCAAAGAAATAGAGGAAAACAGTAGACTGGGGAAGACTAGAGATCTCTTCAAGAAAGTTAAAGATATCAAGGAAACATTTCATGCCAAAATCGGCATGAAAAAGGACAGAAGTGGTAATGGCCTAATAGAAGCAAAAAAGATTAAGAAGAGGTGGCAAGAATACACAAAATAACTGTATAAAAAAGGTCTTAATGATCCAGATAACCATGATGGTGTGGTCACTCACCTTGAACTAGACATCCTGGAGGGTGAAGTTAAGTGGGCCTTAGGAAGCATTACTATGACCGAAACTAGTAGAGGTGATGGAAATTCAGCTGAGTTATTTAAAATCCTAAAAGATGATACTGTTCAAATGCTGTGCTCAATATGTCAGCAAATTAGGAAAACTCAGCAGTGGCCACAGGACTGGGGAAGGTCAATTTTCATTTCAATCCCAAAGAAGGGCAATGCCAAACAAAGTTCAAAGTACTCTACAAATGCAGTCATTTCACCTGCTAGCAAAGTTATGCTCAGAATCCTTCAAGCTAGGTTTTAGCAGTTTGTGAACCAAGAACTTCCAGAGGTACAAACTGGATTTTGAAGAGGAACTAGAGGTAAAATTGTCAACATCTGTTGGATCATAGAATAAGTAAGGAAATTCCAGAAAAACATATACTTCAGCTTCAGTGACTATGCTAAAACCTTAGACTATGTGGATCACAAGAAACTGAGGAAAATTCTTTTAAGAGCTGGGAATACCAGACCACTTTACCTGTGTCCCCTGAGAAACCTGTATACAGGTCAAGAAGCAACAGTTAGAACCAGACATGGAACAATTAGTTCAAAACTAGAAAAGGAGTATTTCATGACCATATATTGTCACCCTGCTTATTTAACTTATATTCAGAGTACATTGTGCAAAATGCTGGGCTGGATGAATCACAAGCTGGAATCAAGATTGTTTGGAGAAATATCAACAACCTCAGATATGCAGATGATACCACTCTAATAGCAGAAATTGAAAAGGAACTAAAGAGCCTCTTGATGAGGGTGAAAGAAAAGAGTAAAAAAGCTGGCTTGAAACTCAACATTCAAAAAACTAAGGTCATGCATCTGGTCCCGTCACTTCATGGCATATAGATGGGGAAAAAGTGGAAATAGTGACAGATTTTATTTTCTTCAGCTGCAAAATCACTGCAGATGGTGACTGCAGCAATGAAAGTGAAGACACTTGCTCTCAAAAGAAAAGCTATTGACAAATCTACACAGTGTATCAAAAAGCAGAGATACCACTTTGCTGACAAAGGTCCATATAGTCAAAGCAACGGTTTTTCCAGTGACATGTATGGATGTGAGAGTTGGACCATAAAGAAGGCTGAGCCCCTAAGAATTGATATTTTTGAATTGTGGTACTGGAGAAGACTCTTGAGAGTCTGTTGGACAGCAAGGAGATCAAACCAGTCAATTCTAAAGGAAATCAACCCTAAATATTCATTGAAATGACTGATGCTAAAGCTGAAGCTCCAGTACTTTGGCCACCTGATGCAAAGAGCCGATTCATTGGAAAAGAACCTGATGCTGGGAAAGACTGAAGGCAAAAGGAGAAGGGGCCAGTGATGAGATAAGATGGTTAGATAGCATTACTGACTCAATGGACTCATTTGTACAAACTTCAAGAGATAGTGGAAGACAGAGTAGCCTGGCATTCTGCAGTCCATGGGGTTGTAAAGAGTCAGACGTGACTTAGCGACTGATGACAACAACGACTGATTCGGCCACTGTTTAGTTTAATATAGGGAAACAGAGCTAAAACTAAAAAGGTCTCTTGAAATCACAGTTAGACCCTGACTGTCATTCAGGAATTTGGGACAGCCAGAAAGTTTGAAAGTATAGAACAGGAGGGAGTCATGATGGGGCTCAAGTGCAGCCCCTGAGAAGGCACCATCTCACCCACAGCATCGTCCTTGGGAGACTCAGAACAAAACCCAGCACATCTCATGGGTTAGTCCGCATGTCCTCTAGCAATTTCTTGCTAAAATTGCACTGTTTTGGATATTCTGCTACTTGACGGACTATCCTATTGGAAAGACATATAGAGAGTAGTCCCATAAAACACTGCACCGTGATTGGCAGTGGTAGCTGAATGAAGTCTGACTATAATTGGACATAATCTGCCTGTTGAACCTCCTTTGAGTCAAACGAATCTTCAAGTACAGTGACAGCTCATCAATTTCTTTTGAGCTCTACTAAAAATATGCTTAGCAATTTAATTACTTTAATAAGGATAGGAGTATGGAAACAACAGGAAAAACACCACAGTGCAAAAGATATTGGTAAACTGAGTTTCTGATTGGGAAAAGTCTTCTGACTATAGAAGCGAATTATATCTCAGTTATGAACAATAAATTCCTTAGATTATGTAATTTGATTGGCTTAAGATCCTTTTCTTGCTCAGTATTAAAGTTCAAAAATGACTACTTAACCTAATATTTTTGTATATTCCCCTCATGGAGATTTCTAACAGTGAATTAAACTCCCTATTATTTCATTTTTATAAGAAAGTGTGAGATTGCATAATTCTTGGTAACTAAACTTTCTTTTCCAATATGATACTTGCTATCTTAATTGTCCTTCTGGTTCGTAATGCATAAGTCAAACAAGAGTGAGGTCTATGAAATCTATTAGTTGTGGATCTTTGTGATGTGATGAGCTGTTGCCTGCAATAGGACTAGTTAAGAAGTATGTCCTCAGTATTCTTTCTTTTCTTCCTTCCCCCCTCCTCCCTTCCTCTCTTCTCTTCCCTTTCCTTCCTTCCCCCTTCCGTCCTCTCTTCCTCTGTCCCTCCTCCTCCTTCTCTCTCTCTTCCTTCTTCCCCACCCTCTTCATTCCTCCTTCTTCTCCCTCCCTTCCTTCCTTCTCTCTCTCTCTCTCTCTCTGTCTTTCTTTCTCTCTCTATCTTTCTTTCTTGTTGCAATGGCTGAAATAGCCTCCTGACAATTGAGATAACAGAATTCTATGTAAAGGATGGGCATGGCTTTCATCAGAACTTTCATCACCCAAAACTATCCAGTTATGAACAACTTCAGCCTACCTGAAAATGTTTGCTGGACACATCTTTACAAAAATCCACATTTTGGCAGAAATGTTTCATTAAGAATTATTGATAGGATGAAAGTCCTCATAGATATCATTTTAATATCTTTAGTCAATGCTATAGTGCACAGCGCAAATGGAAGGGCCAGTAACTCCACACTCACTCTTCCTGACAGAGGATTTTACCTGAGATATCCAATTATCTGACATAATTGTAGTTACTTGGCATGTTAACTCCAGTTGCTTTAATTTTTCATTTTGTGTTGGTGTAGATATGTGTTCAGATTGCCGTTGTGGTTCACAACCCCAACTGAACTTTGAAATCACCTGGAGGCTTTTAAAACCATATCGGCACTTGGACCCTAGCCCGAAAGATTGAGATTTTATTGGTCTGGCTGCAGGGCCACAACAGTTGCGCAAGTTCAGGGAGAACCGTTTGCCAAGAGCACCATCGTGTCCCACACTGAAAGGTGCCTGCTGTGCTTGTGCAGACTTGGGGCCCAGAGAGAGGGCTGGGGACACAGGTTCCAGAAGCCACCTGGAGGTCCCAGTATGCAGCCAGACGTGAGAACCATTTCGAGGTAAAGCATAGCCTCGGCCTTAAGAGCGTGGATTTAGGAGCCATGTAGAAATGGGTTCAAAATCTTGCTTTACTCTCTAGCTGTGTGACCTTAAGAAAGTTGTTTCACCTCTTGAAACTTCAACTTCTTCATAAATAAAATGGTGATAATAATACCGTCTTATGAGATTATATTGAAAAAAAGAAACTAAAGACAACCCAAGAGCAATGCTTGGCACAAAGTTAACTCTCAAGAAGCCACTGTTATTATTTCAGTTATTAAAGCATAATTTCTGTATTAGTCCAGACTCCTTCAGTACTAAGTGACAGAAGTCCAACTCCGAAGACCTGAAACAGAAATGGAGACTCTGAGCATAACACAGGAAGCGGAGGGCTGGATCTGGTCTCACGGACTCAGGCCTTTGGATGCTCTTAGCACATGTATCCTCTCTCTCTCTGGTGCTTATTCCACCTTCTTTCACGCTACCTTCATTCTCTCAAGCCAACTGTCTCCTTAGGGGCTAAGCTCTCTCCTTGGGCAGCTTAAAGCTCAAAGACTTAGATCTTTACAGCCTCTTTAACACAGAAGAGTTAAGTAACTCATCACCTCCAACTCAGCTGGGAAAATCACAGTGGGCCAGCCTCGCTCCTTTGCTCATCCCTGTGGTCAAGATGTACCGTCCTTAAAGTAGGGAGAATCAGTGATGTGCAGGTAGATGAACACAGAAACCACCTTTATTTTCACTGCTAAGACCTGATTCAAAATATGTAAAACACATAAAACTTCTGCTATCTAAGATGTGTTAGCAGATAGAAGAAGAACAGCAATGAAGTCCCAGAAGCAATTAAAAAAAAATACCCTGAATTTATAACACCTAATCTCTCAGCTCTTCATGACTGAAGATGAGTTTAGGGCAAAAACAAAGGCATTCCTTTGCCTTTTCTGGCTCAGCTTACCTGAGACACTCAGGTCACCAGGTAGATGCAAAGCTGGATGAATTGATGCCACACTCCCAGCAACCCACGTGATCTAACACCGGAAGTGCTCTCAGCTGCCACTGCCACCCCATGGTTTCTCCTCCCTCCCACAAATGGGAAAACTTAGCAGACGTTTTGATAGGAACACACTCCACAAATGCTCTCTGTATTGATCCAAGAAGAAGGCAATGTAGAAGAATGTCCCAAAAGATGCAGCCACGCTCTCTAACATTTGCATTGTTCTAACCGCTTACCTAACATTTGTGTTAGAGGGGTAGCAAGTGTCATAGAAGAGCAACAGGATTCGTAGCTTTTCCTCTCTCTGCCTTTGACAAGCCATTTAACTTCTGGGAGCTTCAGATTTCTGATCTGTGAGGTGAGGGCAATGATATTGCACAGGACTATTATGAGAATGAAATGTATTTGATAAGTGATAACGTATTTGAAAGTCAATTATACTCTACACAGTTGGTCTTTAATAAGTGGTTTCGGTGTTTGGGGGATAGTTTTATACCTTAAAGAATGACTGAAGAGGCCTTGCTATGAACATGCTCTTATGTGTTTAGACCCCGTAGAGAGGATGACCTGAATATTCTAGGAAATATTGCAAAAGATGCATGAGTACTATTGGTATTTACTGACCTTGGGGTCTTAGCATGCTTACTCTGTGGTTGCGCAAATGAGGGATGAAAACTGCTGACATTCACCACAAGCGACCTTGCTACTTGACTGGTTCAACAGCATTATCCAGGAAAGCACCTGATTCACTTCGTTACAGCAAGGTGAATGCTGCAGAGAAGGAAGCAAAGAAGGAAAAAGCCACATGTTAATACCGTTAGTAGCTCTTCTACGTCAAATGATACTTCTGGGATTTGGAGGCCTCTTTACTGTTTCTGTTCAGCCAAAGTAAATTGATTATGGGTTGATAAAAGTTGGTGGGAGGATTATATAAGTGAATGTGTAAAAGCCAGCTGGCTCATGGCCAAGGGCACAGATGGCACTCTCACTGACTCTCTTGGGCAACATCGAGTTCTAGATTCTGTACTGTGAACCAAGTAGGTATCCTCTGTTGGCAAGGAGCCTCATCACAGACAATTGATATTCAGATAGTATGCAGCAAAAATTACATACAGTGTGCATCTTCTCTGACCTGAAAAATGGGAGAATTACATTTCTGAGCCTCTTCTAGTGTTGACTTCTTAATCTAAAGCCCATATTTTTCCAGAAGTGAAAATTGCTTCTGATGATAAAACCATAAGTGTTTTAAATGAAAGAGAACTGAGATTACTTCTACCAAGAGATTAAATAGCGCAGAATTGCCTATATCAAACAAACATGAATAAAGGTCAGCTATGGATTTTAAATTGTTCAGAAGAGTGGTACTTCAGCATCACTAAAACGTAGGGAGCGAATTGATGAGGATATCTCGGCAGTGAAGAGATGTATTTTCTTAATATTTTTTTACCGTCTGGTCTTGGTACAATTTTATCTCAGTTTCTGCTAATACAACCATATAAATGCCTGATTTATCCAGCTTAGGTATCCCATGGCAACATGAGCTTGTGCTTCTGTCTTTCATTTCCTTCCGATCCCTCCCCTTCTTTTCTTCTTGAGAGCAGCCAGAAGAGGGTTCCTATTTTCAACTGTTGAATCTGTTTATGAAAATTGGAGCTAAACAGTTTAGCACAATTAAGCAGGGTGCCTCATTCATCAAACCTTCATTTTTCTAAGACTCTCAGCCTGTCAGTCACCACAAAAGCATTTGTTAAGTGGAAGCTGTATTTCTAGTCTTCTGGCATGCCACATCTGTTGACGATTACAGGGGCACACACGGTGCCATTCATGTCACGGCATGTGCTTCCCTGAGCCTTGGGTCACGGGCCCTCAGGGACATTTACAAAGTGTCTGCTTTTTAACTCTCCTGGAACTAAAGAGTTTAATTTTGCCTGATAACATGTTTATGTATCTTGTAAAGGAACTAATCATTCCCTTTTGCTTTCCCTTATTATGGTGTGTGTGTGTGTGTGTGTGTGTGTGTGTGTGTGTGTGTGTATCTGCACGAAAAAAGAACTATGCCATATAATAAGTATAAAGACCTTTTTCTATATAACCACCCACTGTTCTTGTATACTGCTATTTTTTACTCATTCTTTTGTTAAATAGCACATTTCCTGGCTTTTCTTGGATTTTATCTGTCCTTTGAATCTTACTTAATTCTGACTTCATTTATATTCTTAGTCAAGACTTGGATCAGATTTTTCAAAATATGATCCATGTGATTATAAATCACTGGGATTCCCTCTGGAGTTATGCTTTCTTTCTTTCTTTCGGATCTCTAATTGACCTGAGAGCATATAGCGTTTTTCATTCTATAAACCGTATTATTCAAAAAGTATCTAAAACCTAGAAAAATGGAGCTGAATTTACAAGTCATCCATCTAGGTATTTTATATCTGTAAGCCTAGCACCTGGAATATTTGGCAATGTCCAAAGTATTATAAGAATACTAATATTTTTTTCATTTAAGACATAGGTACTTTTGGACATTGTACCTCTTATTAATATTATGAACAATGAAATGAATTATAGTAGAAGAGCTACCTTAAAGAGTTATTTAATGGCTGAAAGAGAATTAGAAGAGAAAGAAGTTCAAACTGAAATTAAAGCCAGTGGTAATTTCATCCATGGTGGATAACAGTGTTTCTTAATTTTTAAGTATCAAGTATGTTGTAATGCTTAACTATTCCTAATATCTAAATGAACTACCACCGTATTGGAGAAGGGTGGAAGTGACCCACAGATTCTTTAGTGCTTATTGAAGAGGAAGATCTCAAGGAGTTTTGAGAATTCTACAGAAGAGAGAAAGCTGTTACATCCAAGGTACCACATCTTTCAAGTGGGGAAAACAGGGTGCATGAGTGTGCCTCTTATCCAGCATTAAATTTTGCACCAGTTTGCTATTAAACACAAGTATTTGTGAAGGAAGCAATTCTAATTGCTTGGCACTTAAAAAACTTGCTCTGCTGTTCAGTGGGTTAGAAACAGTTTGAAAATTTGATTGCATTATAAGTCATGCAAATTTACCTGTAATAAATTTTTGTTATTCAAATGCAGCTATAGAATTCTCAGAGAGGGGGAAAGGAAGCTAATATTTATTGAAGATCTGCAAGATATTACATTCATTGTTTTATCTTCTCCTCTTAATATCCATGAGAAGATACTGCTGTTTCCGTTCTACAGATGAGGAAACAGCCAGGACTGCCTAGGAGCATTCTCCTAACTGGTACGAGGTGTAGCACAGTCTGACATCAGCTCTGCATGACTGTAAAGCCTGTTGCCTTCTCTGCTATTTTTGCATCCCTGGGATTTTGTTGAAAACAGCAAAGAGTGGCAGTGCCTAGTTCATGCAGGCTTTGCAATCAGTGCAGCCTGACTTGCCAAAGACACACACCCAGTTTCAGACCTACAAATCAACTTGAGGCTTGATTGATCTGGATTTGAGGCTAAGTTATAGCCTCATAGAGCAATAACGCTGTGTCCAGCTTAAAATGTCTCAAGACTCATACTGTCCCAGGGAACACGAAGACTGTCATCTTATATGAAGTATATGCTGTGCTGTCTCATATTCATTACATGTATGGCACCTAAATTAAGAATCCTTCAGGTTGGCTCTTGACCTGATATGAGAAGAGCCCATTTTGAGATGTTTCTACACAAAAAGAAAGCTACCAGCCCTCTTAACTATTATCCCCAAACTTAAGAGGAACCTAGCTTCTATGGAAGTTTTTAATAAACCTCATTGCTTGACAATTAGTCAAATATCTTAAATACGGCATTCCTTCATTCTTTATTTTTCTGCTTATGGTTATATGTTAAAGCTCCTTGGCTGTTGTTTGCCCCCCAGGTGGTGGTAAATGACCATGACTGCTAACAACCGCCTCATACATATTCAACAGGAGCACTCAGTGCGAAGGGCTGGGAAATTAGGGAACTTGCCAAGTCTTTCCACATTTAATATCTATGATAATGGCTGCAAATTACATGGGACAGAATGAATGGCCTTGCACTGTGAAAATATGAGAGGGAATCAAGATAGCCTCTGGCCCCTGGCTTGGGCAGGCAGCCGCCTCCGGAGTCCACCTCTCCTGGCCCAGAGAGCTGAGGTCACCCTCAGCCTAACGAGCTTTCAGCCCTGCCTAACGAACAGTCCTTTCTCAGCAAGTCCTCACCACCCCGCAAAATAGCAGGCTCTTCTCTCTACTTTAATCTTTTGTTATAGTGGTAATTAGCATTACATCTTGAATAGTAAATTAAGAAATCCAAAACAGAATTTTAAATTTTAAAAGCTTTTCCTCTAGGAATCCAGTTGCATTAATTTTGTGGACAGGAGGTAAGCTAAATTGGCCAAGTTTGTGCATTCATTACCTCATTCTAATCCTCAGCATCACAAATGCAAAAGGCTGTCATTAAATTTGAGAACTGACAAGAACTGGGATTTCTCAGTATCAGCGTTGAAAGATTAATTTGAAAAGATCTCACTAAAAACACAAAAGGTTATTGCTAACATGGGATATTTTATATTCATAGTCTGTAGCTGGTTTAAAAAATACCTATTTGCAGTACCCAATTGAGAAAGAAGTTATACATTTAGAGCACTTTATCAAATTTTAAATTGAAATAGTTATTATTTTGTTCTGGTGAGATGCAGTCACAGTTTATAAGATAATATCAGAAGTTTCTTTTCTCATCAAAGGATATTTGACTTCCAGTTATTAAACATTTTACATCCAAACAGAAGTTAAAGAGAGAAAAAATAAGAAAATTACCTATTTTTCACCTATTTTCTTCATAATATGATTTTATAAGAGAAAGTACTTACTTCTTTAACAATATTTCATACATTGTGTTTGCCCTAAAATTACTGATGGCAAAAAGGAAATGGTAGTGATGAAAGGAGTGGGAATAAATTTCAGGTAAGTATAGTTAATTTTCACCCAACTCTTTGCCAAGCTGAGATTAGGGTAAAAAATATAAATATTTCGCCTTTGATCAATGGAATTTTAATTTTATAAATGGCTATATACCTTGATGTATACATCTGTAGTGCATTTTAAACATCTGTGTTCAAGATGACCACTTGGGAAAAGGAAGCTAAAAGTTTCATTGACTTTACTTAATACCTGTTTTCTGGTTTTGTATACTGTATTCAGATCCCAAATGAAACTTTTGTGAAGAGAAATTTTATACAAGTTGATTACCTTAGTTTAAACTCTGTTACCTAGAATGGCATTTTAGAAACCAGAATGTGATTTTGCTGTGAGTTTTTAAATGTTATACAATTGTTGAAGAACTGAAACTTAACTGGTTTCAGCCATGAAAATGAGAATAATTGAGACTGAAATGCTAGACAGGCTGATGATGGTCTCAGCTCTGTTAACACAGGCCCCTCACTCCCTTGTGTTGCTTTTATTAGTCAGGAGAGATTTCTGCATTCAGACCTAGGGCTTGGTTTCAAAAATGCTGCTTTAGGGTAACAGAGTGGTTTGTTGCATTATTTTCATCCCACTGGATTAGTTTTAGCCACAGATAGCTTAAAAAGCTTGATTAAAACTAACTACATATACAGGAAGAAAATAAATAGGTTGTCTAAAGCATAGCTATAAAAAATATAAAGTCCAAGCTCTGCTTGAAATAACTTTTATAGGTGAGCCTTCTATTAAAAAATATAATAATCTACAATGTTATACTCCTAAGATTCCCAGGCAGCCATTGCTAATAAGAAAATTACATTTCTTCTGCCTCCCCTTGCTATATATTTGCTTTTTTCCTAAAAGCACAGACCTAGAAGCAATTTTAATGATCCAGAATATATCCTAAAGCCCCATTTCAATCAAGACCAGACCTAAAGCCACAGATTCTACTAACATCAAAATAGTCGCTAGTTCTTGCTATTAATACAGGGATTACCCGCCTGCGCAATGAGCATAAGAACAGCAGTTTTGTTGTTAAGAGGATCTGAAAACCCTCTGGATTCATTTATGCTGGTGATCTCTTTATTTTGTAGTCAATAAAAACTAAGAGGGCCCCTTCTGACATTTTTGTTTGGTGACTCCTGAATTAAACATTTGCCACTTTTCCCTTTTCAGCACTGTTCCTAACAAGTAGAGGACAGGGGTTCGGGGCGTTGATCCTTTCTTTAGCTTGGAGTAGTTTTTGAGAACATGTGCTTACCCTGGACCAGTAGTATTCAAACAATGCAATGAGGAAGCTCTCAGAAAGCTTATTAAAACTTCAGATTCCTGAGTCTTATATCTGAAACACTATTGTAGTAAGTCTGTGCTGGGACCTGGAATCTTCCTTTTTCTTCTGATAATTAATAAGTAGAACATTGGCTGTCTGGGAACCATCCTTCGATGAAGAAGATGGTTTCTGAGTTCTTACACATCCAAAACAGCAGGTATCTGCTATAGCCACCTGAGAATTAGATGACCCAGGCAGTGTTTGCCTAGGTTTATTGACGTTATCAGGTTCAGAACCAAAGGCTACTTTGCCTGAAAGCAATTTAGTGGCTGCTGAGAATGCCCTGGGGTGGGAAGACCTGGGTGGGTTCCAGGGCCCTGTTGATGAAGCTTTGACAGCATTGAGCGACTTAGTATCATGATTCAGTTTTCTAGTAGATGAGTGGAGATGATTAGCTTTGCCTTCTACTCACTTAATACCAAGGCTCTAACAAATGTTGAGGCACAACTTGTGAAAAGAAGCTGACCCCTATTTGGTAGTGTAGTTACATAAGTAACAGATGTCCAGAAACCAAACACCCGTGGAAAACCTATCCTTTTCCTTATGTTGTATAATATTTTCCCTCAGTTTTAGATGATGGTTTGTAAAACTATTTCCTCAGAGACTTTGCCCATAAACTTTCAACTTCGCCTTCGTCCTGTCTCAATTCATTTCTATAAATGTATTGAGATGCCAGATTATATGTTACATTTCTAAACTGCCCTCTGACTGGTGCCCTTGGAAATCTTACATTTCCCAGACTCAGAAGCTAGGAGGTCAAACATATCTGACTCACCAAAAATAACAAACAGCTGCTGAGCTAGCCCGAGACGGTGTATGATAATAAGTCAGATTAAACCACAAAGCCTTCCCAATCACAAGTCAGTGTATGGGTGCCTGTATGCAGGACTTCATGCAGAAGAGAAGGGGCCGAGTGAGGGAAAGCTCTCGAGTGGTTCTCTGGAATTGAAATTTTTGAAAGGAAGCCTCCTTGCTTCCTCACTAGAGGGGCCTCTCTCGTTTTACCCACCTCATCCTTTCCGGACACTGTGTGAACTTCACTTCAGAGCAGTGTTCTGTGAGAGTTCTGTCACCTCTGCTTTGTCGACCCAGGGAGATGCCTGTGATGGAACCAGGCGAGTTTATCACTCGTTGCGATGCGGGAGTGCACATCCCATGAGGGAGTGTGAGGCATCTCAGTCAAAGGATGTCAGAAAGGACTTGGGAAATTCAGGGTTTGGTGAGGAAAGAGTTTGGGAAGGTCCAGGGAAGTTTGAGTAAGCTCTGGGAGTTGGTGCTGGGAAGCCTAGCATGCTGCAGTACACGGAGCCATAAAGAGTCCACATGACTGAGGAACTGAACTGAACTGAACTGAAGGAAGCAAGGCTTTCCTCTAACTTGGGTGCCCTCTGGAAGAGGGACAGCCCACTAACTCGGTACCTTTAGTCTCGTCTGTTGGAAGCAGACCAAATGCAGACTAACATTATAATGAGAAAAGAAGGAACAGTCACTCTTATTACTCAGAAAAGGGGATGTTTAGTATTTTGTGGTTTGCACAGTAACTTTGTTTTGGTCTGGACTTCTACAGAACAGTGAAGTAGCTTGTTTTTGACTCGCTTTGTCAGTCACAGAATGCCCTTGTCTGACACTGGCGTTCTGTGAGGTTCTTGATGTGTCCAGCAGGAGAACGAGATGGCCTGGCTTCTTTAACAGCCCTGCCACCTACCTGTAAGTGTCACATCAGTTTCTGAATGTCAGGGGCTGCTTTCTTCTTTGATCAAATGTCCTTGTAGTATAAAAATCAGTTTTAGAGCAGCATGATTTATTTTGTTGTGAATGTTTCAAGTTGTCTTTATAGATACTGGGTTGTTTGGGTTTTGTTTTTTTCAATTAATCCTCAGCTTTGCCATTGTTTATGATGGATTTGTCTGATCTCAAATTGTCTGCCCCTACCATTTAGGAACTTAGGCATTAGGGACATTTAGGGACTGAGGAACAGCAAGGAGAGTGAGGAGAGGTCCCTCCCCATGAAGCAGTAGATCAGTAGGAAAATGATAAAGAAGAGGAAGGAGAGAGACAATTGAGGCCAAAGTTTACTCAAGTATGGAACAGATCAATAGACAGATGGGTGGGTGGATACAAAATGCCAAGCCCATCTGAACTCCTTGCCACCCAGACAAGTTGCAGTTATCCTAAATACCTCTAGAACCAATAACCAACAAAGCATATGATTCCTCCAATTTTATTGTTAATGTGTGTATACATATCCATAGACACATATTCCACCTGGTATTGACACATAATACTGAAATTATGGGCTACTAAAATTATGGGAAAAAGCAACTAATGTTTCAGGAGATTTTCTTAAGTAAAGAGAACATAAGTAGGATGAAGACTCAGTAAAAAACTATTTGCAACGTCTCCCACATGGCAGGCAGATTCTTTACCAGCTGAGCCAAAAGGAAAGCCCAAGAATACTGGAGTGGGTAGCCTTTCCCTTTTCCAGCAGATCTTCCCGACCCAGGAATCATACTGGGGTCTCCCACATTGCAGACTGATTCTTTACCAGCTGAGCTATCAGGGAAGCCCATTTTAATTCCCATTACCTTTGAAATCTGTCAGAAGTCTCTTGCTGGTTGTGTTCTCTTCAGAATCACACAGTTTGAAGCCTTTGAAATGTTCATTTTCACACAAACATAGAAGACAATCAGGGTGTGAGGGGTGCATTCCGTTCCAACAGACGCTTCTATGGAAACACTTGGTGGAGAGGCATCCTTCCCTTAGAGATGTGGAAAAGGACCCAGTGGTGCCACGTGTGTGGTGCAGATGACTGTAGAGGCTGAACCCTCACTCGGTGTTGAGTACCTGGGCACAGGACAGTGGCCCCACTTCTTTTCGGGATTCTTTGTAAGGACTAATCTACTGAGAGGTTAAACCACCAATCAGAATTTGAAATCCCTAAGGGAAACAAATGGCTTGTGATTTCTTTTCTTTCTACTTCAAAACCTTATAGCCATTATCTAGAGCCTGTGGCATCATAAGGTCTAAGACTTTATAAAGGTGGGGAATGCCCTTAGTAAGCTCCTCTTTCTACTCTTGGAGTATATGAAAATCTCCTTGCTCTTCTTTTTTTTTTATTTTTCTTGTTTCAAATTGAGCATTCCACAAAGAACAAAATTCTTCTCTGATAACTCTTATAAAACATTTTGTGCTTGGCTCTCCAAGGATTAAGTATTGGAGATATAATTCTCCGTTCATTTCTCAAGAATCAAGAGAGAATGGAGTTTAAAGGCTCCAGTTCCCTTGCAGGTTACCCTGTCTATCTAGATGAATTAGAATTCAGCACAGCTTTGGGAAAATCTCAGATGATTTGCAGGTTTGCAAATTGTTCTGACTCATAATGAAATCTCAGGCTGAGGAAATCACTAAACAGTTCATGGGCATGAGCTTTTCTCCGGATGTCTGGACACCTTGGATCAATTCCTTCATGTGCCTTCTTTGCCTCTGAATAACCAAGGGCTGCTTGAGAAAGTCACGTACACACTAACTTGGTGCCCCTGCAGACTCAAGGCCTCCTACCTTAGCTGAACACTTGATGAGGCCTCATACTTCTGCGACATGTTCTCAGTCATTTCCTCTCCCAAACCATCTCCACTGACATTCTCCTGTGCTCCATTTGCTCCCTGGCTCAGCAAAGAGCCATCCAATATCCATCCTTTCTCACTCTCCCATTTGGATACAGTAGGGTATGTGTCTCTCTTCTTATCTCGGGCTGCATTCTGGGTCCCGTATCCTTGTACACCCTCAAGCACCTCAAACTGAAAATTAGAGTTTCTATTCAATAGCTTTGGTTTCCCAGGTGGATCAACAGTAAAGAATTCTCCTGCCAAGCTAGAGTCGCAGGTTCAATCCCTGGGACAGGAAGATCCTCTGGAGGGTGGCATAGCAACCCACTCCAGTATTCTTGCCTTGAGAATCCCATGGACAGAGGAGTCTGGCGGGCTGCAGTCCATGGGGTCGCAAAGAGTCAGACATGATTAGCAACTAAACAACAACAGCAAATTCTATAGCCTCAGTCCTCTTTCTTCCCTGAAAGGTTTCCCTTCAGAATACAAAATATGCTCAAGTCTTTAGCGTTAAGAAAAAAAAATGTGAACACATTTTCATGACTCCATGACCTTCCCTCTCTTTCTTTTCTTTGTATCCCAGCTCATATCCTCCCGTTCATTCTTTTTCACACTACAAACTGAGTTCCATCTGAAGCAGTCCCCAAGACTGCCCTTCCCAGGACTTAAAGGTCTTCCTTTTGCCAAAATCAAATGGGCCCACTTTAGTCCTTTTTTAACTTGATTCTTCTGAAGCATCGGCACTGTCAAACACCGTCCAACACCGTCCACATCTTGCAGCCCTTTACTTCCGTAACTTCTTT
Source organism: Antilocapra americana (assembly GCA_007570785.1). Classification (NCBI taxonomy): domain Eukaryota; kingdom Metazoa; phylum Chordata; class Mammalia; order Artiodactyla; family Antilocapridae; genus Antilocapra; species Antilocapra americana. The sequence goes on along the minus strand of ML661887.1, from coordinate 3,018,077 downwards.
GCACTTCTCTTCCCTAGTTTGGCACCTCCTTTTCCCTCTTCCTTTTCAAGTTTTTCTCCTTGCACTGGCTTCTTAAGTGTTAGTTTGTATAAGGTATCATCCTTAAACTCTTCCTCAGTTCACTGTTCCTAGAAGATAACTCTATAGATCCCCATATCTGTATCTCCAGGTAGATGAAATCCATGTAGCCACTGTTACCACTTGGGTGCCCTGTGTGCTTAGTCACCCAGTCATGTCTGACTCTTTGTGACCCCCATGGGGTGTAGCCCACCAGGCTCCTCTGCCCATGGGGATTCTCCAGGCAAGAATACTGGAGTGAGTTGCCATGCCCTCCTCCAGGGGATCTCCCCAACCCAGGGATGAAATGCAGGTTTCCCGTGTTGCAGTTGGATTCTTTACCAAATCTGAGCCACCAGGGAAGCCTTCCGGTGCCCTGTACGTTCTTAACTCCACATGTCTGAAGCTGAACTTTTCTCACTTTCACTGCAGCCCGTCTCTAGGAAGAGCAGAGTCATCCTAGTCACTCAGACCTACAGGCTTTGTACTGTCAAGGCCCTCTCTTTCAGTCAGCCCTGTCTATTCAGTCAGCCCCCAAGATACTCCAGTTCCACCTTCTAAATGTAGCCTCTTCTCTGTTTATTGTGCTTTAAGGTTCAGTACTCAAATTCCTTATTACTACATTGTTTCTACCTGTTTTCCTAAAATGTCGCTTCCCATTGCTTTCTAGGCAAACTCTAGAGTTAGACATATAAGGTCTTTCATGACCTGGCACTGGTCAAATTCTCTAGCCTGGGCTCTTACCAGTTTTCCATATGGACCTCCACTCTGGCCATAATATCCTACTCAAAGTTCCTTAGGTGAAAGTGAAAGCAAAGTCACTCGGTCGTGTCTGACTCTTTGCAACCCTATGGACTGTAGCCTACCAGGCTCCTCCATCCGTGGAATTTTCCAGGCAAGGGTAATGGAGTGGGTTGCCATTTCCTTCTCCAGGGGATCTTCCCTACCCAGGGATTGAACCCAGGTCTCCTGCACTGCAGGCAGACACTTTACCACCTGAGCCACCTGGAAAGCCCACAAAATTCCTTAAAAACACTAAGTTATTTCACAGTTCCTCCTTTTATATACCGCTTCTTCTGCTTCTAACTGTCTTCCTTTCTAATCCTCCGGGCTACTTTCTAATTTTAGGCTCAGCTCAGATAGGTTCTTTACATGCTCATTCAGGAAATGTTGGCAGCTATTGTAGTTGCTGCTTTTGTTATTGTACCTCCATTTAGTATGTAAGGCTGTTCGGTGCCCCTCCGGTGTATTCTTTTCATAGTAAACCTGTAACACAGCATTAATCATACTATTATATGTACGTTGTAATCAACTACTTGTTTTCCTCACCACCAACTTCTGAACTTCAAGCATCTCACTTTACTCATCCGTTCTACTTTATTTCACTCACTCACACTACCTACCTGGACCCTAAAGGCATTTGAGTTTGCTATCCCTGTTTAAAATGACAAAGACCATCCATAGTTTTCTAGTGAAATTCTTGTAATGCTGATAATGATTACCTTTACTGAGTTCTTACTATATGCTCGGCACTTTCTAAGTGTTTTATATGTATTGTTAATTTCATTTTATGGGTGAAGGAACTAAAGATGAGAGAGGAAATTACCTTAGTCAAATGAAACATCTTAAAATAGTGAACTTGGGATTTGAACACATGGAATAGTAGTCCAGGGCACAAAAAGAAAGGATAAATATTTTCTGTGCCCTGATAATCACCTTAGTCCATCCTATTACTCTGTGAGAGAGAAAGCCTGGAAACTCAGTTCAAATGTTCATTATGTATCTAATTTCTAATTGAATTATTAGGTTGGTGCAAAAGTGATTGCAGTTTTACATTGGTGCTGCTGCTGCTGCTGAGTCACTTCAGTCGTGTCCGACTCTGTGCAGCCCCATAGACAGCTGCCCACTGGGCTCCCCGGTCCCTGGGATTCTCCAGGCAAGAACACTGAAGTGAGTTGCCATTTCCTTCTCCAATGCATGAAAGTGAAAAGTGAAAGTGAAGTCGCTCAGTCATGTTTGACTCTTACCAACCCCATGGACTGCAGCCCACCAGGCTCCTCCGTCCATGGGATTTTCCAGGCAAGAGTACTGGAGTGGGGTGCCATTGCCTTCTCCAAACTTAGTTGTTTGATATCAGGATATATTCTTAAATAAATGTAGTTATCTTACACATCATTTTAATGTACATTTCTCACTTTATGCTTTTTGCTATTGGCTTCTTGCTTGCTATTTATTTTATATTTATTTTAGACTAGGGAAATGATGTTAGACAAAAAGCAGATTCAAGAGATTTTCTTATTCAAAATGGGTGGTAAAGCAGTACAGACAGCTCTCAACATCAACAATGCATTTGGCCCAGGAACAGCTAATGAGAGTACAGTGCAAGAAGTTTTGCAAAGGAGACGAGAGCCTTGAAGATGAGGAGCACAGTGGCCAGCCACCAGAATTTGACAAAAACCAGCTGAGAGCAATCATAGACGTTGATCTTCTTACAACTACACAAGAAGTTGCCGAAGAACTCACTGTTGACCATTCTACAGTCATTAGGCATTTGAAGCAAAGAGGAAAAGGGAAAATCTTGATAAAGTGGGTGCCTCATGAGCTGACTGCAAATCAAAAAAAAAAAAAAATCATTGTCTTGAAGTGTTGTCTTCTCTTATTCTACCCAACAGTAATGAACAGTTTCTTGATTGGATTGTGACATGCGAACAAAAGTGGATTTTATACAGCAGCCAGTGATGGCCAGCTCGGTGGTTGGACTGAGAAGAAGCTCCAAAGCACTTCTCAAAGCCAAACTTGTGCCCAAAAGAGGGCCATAGTCACTGTTTGGTGGTCTGCTGCCAGTCCGATCCGCTGCAGCTTTCTGAATCCTGGCAAAACCATTACATCTGAGAAGCATGCTCAACAAATTGATGAGACGCACTGGAAACTGCAACACCTGCGGCCAGACTTGGTCAACAGAAAAGGGCCAGTTTTTCTCCATGACTTCGCTGGACTGCACATCACCCCACCAATGCTTCAGAAGTTGAACGAATTGGGCTACCAAGTTTTGCCTCATCAGCCATAGTCACCTGACCTCTTGCCAACTGACTACCACCTCTTAAAGCATCTCAACAACATTTTGCAAGAAAAATGCTTCCACAACCAGCAGGAGGTATAAAGTGCTTTCCAAGAGTTCACTGAATCTTGAGGCATGGATTTTTATATTACAGGAATGCACAAACTTATTTCTCATTGGCAAAAATGTGTTGATTATAATGTTCCTATTTTGATTAATAAAGATGTGTTTGAGTCTAGTTATAATGATTTAAAAGTCAAGATCCGAAACTGCAGTTACTGTTACACCAACCCAATAGGTCTTTGAATAAAACATACTTCTCTCAAGTTTATCACCCAGACATGTAAATAATATACAGACATACCACAACTACTAGGAAAAATATTATAAATGGTAGAACTTAGAAATGGTATGAAAATTAAGTAATGAGAAAGTTTAAGCCTTGTTGAGGAAAACTCAGGAAAGCCTTTTTTTAGAAGAGGTGGCATCTTATATGCTCCTGAAAAGTTGGGTCCTAGTGGATCAAGATGACAAGGGGTGAAGAGTGGATGGCATTTAAAGAGTGGTTGCAGGGAAAAGAACAACCACCTTTTATTACATGACTCTATGACAGAGGAGTAAAACAAAAGCAAGAGGCTTCAGCAGGCTTTCTCCCTCCAGAGAAGGGAAGGGTAGAGGTAGAAGACAGTCAATCCTGGTTCAGAATCCCTTGGTTGCTACCATGCAGGGGTCTCTGGAAGCAAGGAAGTATGTTGCAAAAGCTTTATACTGATGCATGCTTCCTTCCTAGAACTCAGTCCATTCACACATTAGTTGGTCTAAGTGTACCTACTTCCTTGGACAACAAAGTGAGCTTATTTTTTTAATGGTATCTTAACATCCCAGGAGAAAATTGAACTATCCCGAGGCCTCAAAACTGAACCTTGTGCTTCTGGTCTTGAAAAGCTTTTGCTTCCTAGAAAGCAGCACAGTGAGCCTGGCTCTTCTACTCTGTGGATTTCTCAGGAGATCCTTGCAAAAGGTTTTGCTCAGTGAGTCTGATCCCTTCTTTATTTAACACAGAACTATTTTTTTGGATGCATTTTCTTAGGGAAAGTGGGTAATAGTCATGGGAAACCTGATGCTTTTGTTGTTCAGTCACTAAGTCATGTCTGACTCTTTACAACCCCATGGACTGCAGCACAGGCTTCCCTGTCCATCACTATCTCCCAGAGTTTGCTCAAACTCATGTCCACTGAGTCAGTGATGCCACCCAACCATCTCATCCTCTGTTGTCCCCTTCTCTTCCTGCCCTCAATCTGTCTGGAAAAGATCAGAATCTTTTCCAAGGGGTTGGTTCTTCACATCAGGGGGCCAAAGTATTGGAGCTTCAGCATCAGCATCAGTCCTTCCAATGAATATTCAGGGTTGATTTCCTGAAGCTGGTAGCGGCCAGCTCTGACATGACTACTTGGTGACTACGTCAGCCTTAGACTCGCTCCTTTTAATGTATGAGTACACAAAGAATCATTTTGAAATGCCTTGCTTGCTGTTTATGTGATGCCTTGCATATGGAAAATGCTTAGAGTCGCATTTGTGATTCGGTGTACACATAACACACGTGACTGTAATCCCCGTTTTCTAGTCCTGCCCTCTGTCAGGAACCAGAGGACGCCAGGTCCCTATAACGGACACAGAATCCGGCGGCCTTCTATCAGTCAGAGCTACGACAAACAGCCCCAGCTCAGGGACTTAAATAAATGCTTTGTTCTTACTCGGGTCACGGTCCAGCGGGGCTGAGTGTTTGGGAGGAGACGCTGGGCACCACACAGCCTTCAGGTTCTCGGACTCCTCCCCTCTACGGGCCTCACTGTGCCCTCGAGCCTTTGAAGTCCTCCACTGAAACCTCTGCGTGTATTCAGGGAGAGGGGGATGAGGACAGGAAAGAACGGGAGAGGGGAGGGAGGAACGACTTGGAAGATGACAGGAGAGGACTTTGGAGCCAGGCCCTGGAAGTAACACAGGTTTTTCTTCTTTTTTTTTTTTTTTTTTGGTTTTCCTTTTGGTCACACTGCAAGACTTGTGGGATCTTAGTTCCCCAGTCAGGGATCGAACCCATGCCCTCTGCAGTGGCAGCACAGCATCTTAACCACTGGACCACTAGGAAAGTCCTGGAAGTAGCGCATATCACCTCTGCCCACATCCCGTGGCCCAGAGCACATTACATAGCCCTGGCTGGATACGAGGAACTGGGAAATGCAGCCTTCCTGTTCGGGAGAGGGGTCAGGCGGCTCGGTGAACAGTGGCATTGTCTCTATCACTGTCCTTGTCCTCTCATTATTCTGGTTATTATGCATATTTTGAAAGTTTTGAAGTTTCCTCCCCCCACTCTCAGATATCCATAGGTTGGTGAAGAACAATGGGAACACACAAATAATGCAGTCCTCTCAACTTTGCCCTCCCTACTTTTTCCTTGATCATAGCTTTCTGCACCTGCTTCCGATTTAGTTCGGTTCAAACACGCTGAGGCTCCACCTTGAGTCAGGCCCTGTCCCAGGTCATGGTGAGTCCATCACGAACAAGACAGTGTCTGCTCTTAAGAGGCTCAGTCTGTTGGGGCCAGCCTTACCATGTCATGTTCTAACATCAACTGCGAAAGGCTTTCTCCAGAGACGTTCTCCTTCTCAGACTGCTTCTAGGTCCTTCAGAGAGAAGGCATAGTCCCCTGTCCACAGCAGCTCCAGACAACAGCTCTTTATAGAAAGCCTACTTGCTCTTCCAGGAATTCTCTGTTTCAAAAGGTTCAAAACCTTCTACAAACATCCCTAGGATTAATTTTGAGAGATAAGTATAGGGATCATAAGCCAGTGCCATACCCCTGCTTACAGCTAAGATTCTGCTTCAACAACTGGGTCCTGAAGCGTGACACAAACCCACTGCGTTCACAGGTACAAGGCGAGCTCTCACACTTCTCTGTGTGGCTCTGGGTGTCCCAGGCTGGCATCACAGGCCTCTGGAGGAAGCTTGCTCTGAGGTAGATAGAAGAGTTGGCAGGAGTCCCATGTTCCCCTTCTCATGTCCTCCCATAAGGAAAAAGGGGACTTTATGCAAATCAGTTCCCACAGACAGCCACTGATACCTCATGATTCCTCAAGGAAGACATGGGTGTAGGTGTGTGGGTGTGGATGTGTGTGTGTCTACATGATTCAGAGGGAAATTTTGTGGAGGAGACTGCCTTAGGCTGTTAAATATGTTTAATTTAGCACAGCAAGCAAGTATCTTTTTAAATCAAGTTTTAAAAACATTCTAGATGCCAAATTTCCTAAGATGAATTCTCTGGAAGAAATCCTAAAACAACTTCTTTGATCACTTCCTATCATACTTGAGAGGGGAAAGTGGTGTTTTTTGTTGTTTATTTGGTTGGTGGGTCCAATTCCACCCTTGTTCACTTTGGTTATAATAAATCTTAAAATATGATTTGTTTGTTTTTTTCTGAGCAAGTAGTTTCTCATTGTGCTAAGTTTTCACCACCCTTGAAATGCTGTAAGAGTAATTCTAGTTATCCTCAAGGAAAAGATCAAAGGAGGGAAGAACATGTTAATGAGGCATAATGATTCAAAACCTCTTAAACTGTTGTTCCCAAGTTTTGTGGAACTTCCCAGACATATCTCCGAGGAATAACTATTTTGGATTTTGCTTTAGCATGGACAGGGAAGCATCTCAGGCAATATCCTCCTCAAGACTTTCTAAAGTCCCTTACCCAACAGTATTGTAGATTCCCCAGAGTTAGAAAATTATTAGAGAGCGGAGTGAGCTGGTATCTCAAGTGAATTTACTTGTCTAGTCCTCTGACATTAGCTGGCTATATACTCACACCACCAGGACAACACTTTATTAGTGATAAACTGTACAGCAGTGAAGTTACATTGCTCTTTCATAGGCACAGAGAAGACACAAGCATGGTTACTTTTATAAAGAAGCTTAAAACCCAGAGGTGGACCCTAGAAGCAGGAAGCCCAATTGGAACTCCATGAGAAGCAGCCTTATTCACTGCTGAATCCCTAGCGCCTAAGTAGGACTTGGCATAGAGGAGCTCAGCAAGAATACCAGCGATCCATGAAGATGGTAGAGTTGAGCAGAACCGTGAAGAGTTATAGACTTGGAGTGGGTGGGAGAGTCAGATGGGCAGACCGAGCCAGGAGACAAGAAGAGAAAAGCAGAGAAAAGGGAATGATCTCAGTGCAGTGGGGAAATGGGCTTAACTCAGGTCAGAGAATTACATGGTGATGTGATAGAAACCAGGCAGACCGGGCATGCAACTATGGACTTTGTCACACCTTTTGGGTTTCTATCCAGTTCTGCCATTTATTCAATAACCTAATTTAAGATCTATAACTTTAGTATAATACTAAAAGATATATTAAATAAAAATCAAGAAGATACAACAGGTGAAAAGTTGTAAACTTGAACTATTTAAGAGATGGTATTATTTTTGTTATTATTGATGAAAATAATGTTCTGGGTGACCTTTTGATTGTGGGGGTTCTCTTAGAATGGGAAAAATGGTTCATAGACTGGCCTAGGATGTGTTCCTGGGAAGAAATAGGTAAAAAGATGAAGTCTATTGACTTCTTATTAAATAATTTCAAAATAGGACAAGTGAGAAAAGTCTTAAGATTCCGAAGTAAACTTTAAAAGTGACTGTAAAGTTAAATTTGTGTAATTAATTTAAATTACTATGAATTGGATATATTCGTTTCACAAAGTTATATGTGGGAAGTAAAGATCCATTGATTCACTGAGTCAGTGAAGGAACTTGATTAGAATAATACCCAAGCACACTTGTATTGTTTAAGAATGTTAAACAAAGCTTGATTGTTGCTGATGTTTGGGGAGCATGTGTAGCATTCCTTATCTCCAGAGAACTTGACAAACATTGATTTAAACTTCTTTTCAAATACATTTTCAAATTAAAGTCATTGTTTCCGAGTATGCCTAGAAGCAAAAAGTAAGATCCAGTGGTTGTGAGTGAAAAAAAACTATTGAAGAAGCAGAAATGAAAACTACATATTCATAGCGTAGAGACAGTTTCAGGTGATGACATTGTCTTGAAACAAATTTAGACAGTAAATTCTGCCCACGGTTAGCTGTGTGGGAGTTTTCCACAAATGCACAGCACTCCTGTCTTATTCTTAGTTCAAAGCAGACATCACTAATCAATCACACATTCTTTCCAGCTGAGTCTTGGTTTGGCCATTAATTCTTTTTGCCACATAGGGTTCTAGAAGCCACTACCACTTGGAGAAAGAGATGGCAACCTGCTCCAGTATTCTTGCCTGGAGAATCCCATAGACAGAAGAGCCTGGCCAGCCCCAGTCCTTGGGGCAGCAAAGAGACGGCCATGACTGAGTGGCTAACACACCACTAGGTCAGAGTTGACGCAGACAAAAGGAAAACTACTTATATCCTGGAGTGAGGAATGGCTCCACAAAGTTGCAAATAAGGAACCCCCCTTATCACTGTTAATGGCCCAGAAGTGTATAAGCGCATTATGATTAAAATGCATAGATTCAGGACTGATACGAAAAGTCCACTCTCAGCTTCCCTTCCCACATCTTGCTTTCTTCGTTTATTTGGCTCTTCTTTATTTATTTATTGGACTAGTGACTCCGCCACCCCCAACCCACTTCAGCTTACTTATAGCTCACCTTATACTGAGTGCTTAAGAGAGAAAAGTTATAATGAGAGACCATTTCCTGCTGATTAATTAATTTTATCTTATTTTATTTGTTTGGCTGGGTCAGGTCTCATTCGCTGTTTGTGGGACTTTTGTTGTGGCCTGCAAGCTACTCTCTGGTCGTGGCATGCAGGCTCCAGAGTGAAGGCTCAGTAGCTGCAGAACATGGGCTGAGTTGCCCCATGGCATGTGGGATATTAGTTCCCCAACCAGGGATCAAACCCACGTTCCCTGCATTGGAAGGTGAATGCTTAACTACAGGACCACACTGCCCATACCCTGTTATAGCTCAGCCTGAGGAATGGCCACATGGTATCACACGGCACATGATGATAATTTTTGTCTGTCTTTGTTCAATAGTAAACAGACTTAACAGGAAACTCACCTTTTAAGCCAATTTTATATTTATGTCCTCTTCAGTGGCACTAAGTACATGTGCATTGTTACCCATTACCATGCCCTCCATCTCCAGGACTTTTTCACCTTCTCAAACTAAAACTTTTAGCTCTATACCCAGAAAACAATATTAACAATAATTCCCCTTCCCAAAGTAGAAATCACCATTCCACTTTGTCCCTATGAATTTGACCATTCTACATTTCTCATATATGTAGAATCATACAATGTTTTTCCTGCATTATTTTACTTAGTATAATGTCTTCAAGGTTCACCCATGTTGTAGCATGTGTCAGAATTTCATTTCTTTTTAAGGCTGAATAATATTCCATTGTATGTATATACCATGTTTTATCTGTTTATCGAAATGTTCACTCAATGAACATTTGAATTGGTTCCACATTTTGGCTATTATAGACTTCCCTGGTGGCTCAAATGGTAAAGCATCTGCCTACAATGCAGGAGACCAGGGTTCAATCCCTGAGTCGGGAAGATCCCCTGGAGAAGGAAATGGCAACCCACTCCAGTACTCTTGCCTGGAAAATCCCATGGACGGAGGAGCGTGGTAGACTACAGTCCATGGGATCACAAAGAGTTGGACATGATTGAGTGACTTCACTTTTTGACTACTATAAGTAATGCTGTTATGAACATGGGTGTATAAATAAATGCTGAAGTGTTTTAAAGTAAAAACTATAGACATAAAAATCTATTGCTTTTAATAGGAACCTAAGAAGCTAGTCAGATAACACAAGGAAAGTATTGCTTAATCCTTAGTATTATTGTAGCTTAGTAAAGCACTTTTAACTTCTTCACTACCTTAGTAATACTGAAAGCACTTGTCTTATGGGTCTTCAAAATAAGATTTTGGAAGGAAGCAGTTTGAAAATCTTTATTTGGTATTGTAAGACTGATTCTCTACTTAATCTCCAAAATAGCTTTTAAAATATCATTCACACAATGGTTATTTAGTTTCCTACATGGTATGTTCATTCTACCAAATTCACATAAATTTCTGCAACTCCTCAGTAATTCTGCTTGGTTTCCAAGATGCAATTGCATAAAACCTTATATTCCATGACCTCAGCACTTTCATCAGTGATGCTGATACTTGCCTTCGTATTCCTCACTGTTGGGATGGAGCAGTGCTTTACATATTTGTATTAACCTTTCTCTGCAAGACTATGCCTGTGGGGAGCCTCTGCCTTGAATTCTGATGATGGCCACAAATGAGCCGAGTTGGTTACACAGTGGTAGAGATTAGAGATTGGATTCTGTGCAGGAGGGACTGTTTGTTTTCCTAATTTATATGTGTGAGGCACTGTGCTTACTTAGAGGGCCCTTGCTTACAGAAAACCCTTGCCTGAACTTTACTTCTAGGGCCCTTCCTTACAGACAGCCCTTGCCTTGGCTTGTGGATCTTTCTTTGATATGCTGGGAAAGTGGGCTTCCTATTGATGAGTTCCTGATTCTGCCTCTATCTCTTGTCCAGTGGTAGACTGCCAGGTCTTGGAAAAGTTGGCCTTGGACTTTGATCATACATTCATTAGCACATATTTACTGAGTACCTACTGTGTGTCATGCACTCCGCTGGGTATTTATGTGACCTTGGTGAATGAAGCAAGGTTCCCGGTCTCATTGTACTCAGATTCTGGATGCTGATGCTAGCCACAAGCGCCACATATGGTGACTTAAATAACTATAAATTTAGAGTAGTTAAAATTAAGTAGAATTTAAAATTCAGTTGTAAGTACATTTGAAGGGCTCGATAGCCACATATGGTGGGTGGCTACTGTACTGGACAGTACAGATGTATAGCATTTCCATCATGATGTAGGAAAGAGAAATATTAAGTAAACTGTAGCATGTTGGAAAATAGTAAGTGGTATAGGATAAAGAAAAGTAGAGAAGAGTGTGGGGAATTAGGTGGATGGAGACAGGTTGTGATATTTAACACGGTGGTCAGGGTCAGTATTGCTGAGAAGGTGAGATTCACACAGACTTGAAAGAGCTGCAATTGCTAGTTACGCAGATAACAGAGGGAAACCTCCCAGCGGACTGAACAGCCGGAGCAACGTACTGATTCAGAAATCCATGTGACATGTTTCTGGACCTTCACAGAGACCTGAGTGGCTGAGGCTGAATGAGCAAGGGAGGGAGTGGTCCAAAGGTATCAGGGTCTAGAGAACATAGGGCTTTGGAGGATGTGATTGATTTTCAGTTTTACTCAGAGTGAAATGGGGAAACTATTGGAGGATCTTGAGCAAAATGACATGATCTGTCATATCTGGATGGTTTCACGCTGGTGTCTGTATTGAGAATAGACCAAAAGAGAGACCTATGAGAAGGCGATTGCAGTAGTCCAAACAGGAGGTGATTGGAGCTTGGACCAGGGTGTGGCTGCAGAAGTAACAAGAAATGGTCATACTTTGGATATATTTTAAATGTAAAACCAGCACGGTTTCCTGACAGATTGCAAGAGTAAAAGGTGATTCCAAAAGGCTGCAAGGTTTTTGGCCTCAGCAGTTGGAAGAGGGGGCTGGCACAAAGTGGAATGTGGAAGGCTGTGACTAGAATGGATTTGGGAAAGAAGACAGGAGTTTATTTTGGTACATGCACACATTTGAGATGCCTGTTAGGCATCCAAGTGGAAATGTCAAGTAAAGAGTATGAAACTAAGAAAGAGGTGTGGGCTGCAGAAACTATTTGGGAGTCATCAGCAGTCTCTCCATGGGTTGGGTGGATCAGAAGGGAGTGAGTGTAGAGAAGAGAAGAGGCTCTGAGACTGAGCCTTGGCAACCCCAGCATATAAGAGGTTGGGATAAGATCAAAGAAGGAATCAGCAAATATTTTCAATATGTAAAATTTCTGTATCAATCTAACAAACTATTAGATAAAAATGGTTTTTTTCCCATGATACTGACAAATGCACATTTCATAAGAACCTGGAAAACTAGGTTCAGGTTTAGTACTCCTGACTTGAGTTCTACACCATTACTTGGTGTCACAGGGAAAGGGCCTGTAGCCCACACCCCGTGATTGAGGGCAGAAGCAGGAGAGGGCATCAGAGGATGAGATGGATGGATGGCGTCACCGATGCAATGGACATGGACCTGGGCAAACTTCTGGAGATGGTGAGAGACAGGGAGGCCTGGCATGCTGCCATCCATGGGGTCGCAACGAGTCAGACATGATGGGGCAACTGAACAACATAAGCCTGAATGGTTCTCCTTTGGTAACAGGCAGGAAGACAGAGCACGTGGGTACTGATGCTGATGGGGAAGTAGCTGTGGCGGGTGGAGGAGGGGGGGAGTTCTTATCTTATTAATCGGCACTCATTTCTAGAAGATCCCTGATTAAGAATACCTTGCCAGAATACTGTTTCAGGTCAAATTTGACTTTCTTATTGTTGCTAATTCTATTTAAGGGCTCACTAACGATTCAGTTTTCTTAAGAGTATTAAAAATCCCAACCTTGTATAGCTCTTTTACTTGCATAATTTCCCCATGAGGAACTCTTGCAATCTTTTGTCAAGAGATTATACAGTTAATAAGCAGTAGAAACAATTCTGCTGCCATTTCCTTCTGATTCATGATATACCAAAAAGCCCCCACTGGCCTTTGGAATATATTTCTTGATGTAGGAGTCTGGGAGTCTCTAAATAAGAATTTTGATTTTTAAGGGCTTGAAGGAATTATTTCAATAAAAAAATCAATAAAAGATCTGGAAAGATGAATAAGAACAGAACACCTTATTTCTTCCCATAAATTTTACTTTTGAATTGTCAAAACATACAATACAGTTCTTTTCAAACATTGAAACCTATGCCATTTTGTGCCCTTTCTGAAGGGCAGTCCCTTTCTTCATAGTCCGGTAATTTCAGCAATTACTTTTGTGTACCCACATCCTACCCAGATCAGAAGGAAGGCTGTGGTGAGTAAGGCTTGTGTGAAGTAAGGCTCCTTTCCTCATTTGTAAAATGAAATTAAAAAGCACTTTGTGTTACTCGTAAAGACTTGATTAAAATCAATTTTAAAACATACCCTGATGCATTTTCATCTTCATAGAATAGAAAGAGTTAAATATAGCCAATTGCTGATTATTTAAAACAATACTCTGTAACCCAAGCTCAGGTCAACTTCCACTTCACCTGGGGAGAGAGAGGAACTTATAACTGGGCACATGCCACTGCATTTGCAAGGACTTCAGCCTTTGTCTCAGTCGCCCGTTCTATGTGCCTCCCGCCATCGTCCTGGCTGACTCCCAACTTCCAAGGCTGTGTTACCACCATCCAACCCATCCATCATTCAGACCTGCTCTCCTTCAGACATCGTGAATCGGAGAACCACCTTCACTGATAACACTGCCTGTGTGCTTAGGTGCTCAGTCGTGTCTGCCTCTTTGTGACCCACCAGGCTGCTCTGTCCATGGGGTTCCCCAGGCAAGAATACTGGAGTGGGTTGCCATTTCCTGCTCCAAGGGATCTTCCTGACCCAGGGCTCAAACCTGGGTCTCCTGCACTGCAGGCGGATTCTTTACTGTCTGAGCCACCAGCCAGACGTCTCATGCCTCCTGGACTTGCTCCTCTTCTCCCTGACAGCCAGAACCTTGCCTGCGCTATCTCGTCCCTACCCTCTAGCCATGACCCCGCTGGAGTGTGCTCTCAGTGAGCACCTATGTTTTCATACTCCATGCCCTGCCAGTCCCCTGCTTGGCCAATGATCTCCATCAGCAATCCATGATGCATAACTCTCAAAATGTGTCCCTTCATCTCAGGAAAAGCCCCTTCCTAATCCTCTGTAGCATCCTGTTCTGAGCTTTGTCTGTGCTCCTCAAGCCCCAGCCCTTGCTCTTTGCCCTTTCGCTGAGGGTCTCTCCTCTGGCTGTACTGAGAAGTGAGGACATCTACTGGGAGCACTCACGCACCCCCGCCCATCACAGCTTCACTCCGTCCTCCATCTTCTCTCTGAAGCCACTCAAGGCAGCATCTCCATGAAACTGTGCTGTCCTTTTACCCAGCTCCTTTCTTGTTCCGTGTCTTTTTTACTGAAATAGAATTGACATACAGTAAAATGCACTCACTTTGATAAGTTTCGATAATTGTGAATACCTTGGTAACCACTACCCAAAGTTAAGATACAACATTTCCAGACAGTTTCTTCATTCTCCTTTCCAGACAACTCCCAACCTCACCCCATCCCCAGAGACAACCACTATTCTGATTTCCATTATCCAGGAGCAGTTTTGCCTGTGCCTGAACTTTGTGTAAGTGAAATAAGCACAAGGAATCGCGTCACACTTAGCACTATCATGCGTTCGAGGTTCATCCATCTTGTTGCATTTGCCAGTGTTTCATGCTTTTTTACTGATAAGCACTTTACATACATAGTTTGTTTATCCATTTTCTTGTTAAATGCACATTTAGCTTTTTTCAGGGCTTTTTTTTTTGTATTTATGCAGAAAGCCACGAGGTACATTCTTTTTATTTTATTTTTTATCGGAGTATAGTTTCTTTACAATATATTCTTATACAAATGTTTTATGTGGATACATGTGTTTTCCTCTTTAGAAAAATATGTAGGAGTGGAGCTGTGTTTAACTTTGGAAGAAACTGCCTAACTATTTTCCTAAATGGTTTTACCATTTCCCATTCTTTATATCCTCACCTGATGCGGAGCTGACTCATTGGAAGAGACCCTGATGCTGGGAAAGGTTGAAGGCAGAAGGAGAAGGGGACGGCAGAATATGAGATGGTCAATTGGCATCCACGACTCAATGGACATGAAATTGAGCAAATTCTGGGAGATAATGAAGGACAGGGAAGCCTGGTGTGCTGCAGTCTATGGGGTCGTAAGGACTCGGACATGACTTAGCGGCTGAACATTCCTGCCAGCTGTGGACGACAGTTCCAGTTGCTCCACATCCATCTCTTCTTTTTGCGTCCTCGTTCTTGCCTTTCTTTGGCACCTGGCCCTGAATCATTAGAGCCTCTTCTCTCTGTTCTACTCGAGCTTCTTAAGGACTGCAGTTTTGCCTTGATGGGCTTTGCACACGCCAGTACAGCCTTCCTTAGAGCTGGCTCTCTCTAAATCTGTACAAAACAGGAGAAAATGGAACCCAGCGAGCGAGGCAGGGGCTCTGGGGATTCTGTACACCCAGCCCAAGAGGCCCAACAAAATCAATATGATCCGACTCTCCTGGCCGTGTATTACAATACTGGAGCTTGAATGCAGGGCTCCCAGGGCCATTTGTTATAGTCTTCAGGAAAGGCTTTTTATCAGATTCATAGCAGCAAGTGATACAAATTATTGGATTTCTTTTCCAACATAAAAAATAGCTATTTGCAGCCTTTTGAAGCTGGGTAAATGAGCCATTGATCTTACCTGTAGAACACTGCAGGGTATTTTTGTCCTGTCTTCACTTCCAATATTCTATGACGGGAGCTCGCCTCTCCAGCCAGGCTGTTCTAATCGGTATTCCCTGGGCATGTCTTGTTCATGTCCTGCTCCTTGCCTTTTCCCACATCTTGGGGGAAATGCTCACATGGAATGCCCTGTCTTTTTCCCTCCTAGAAGTTACATCTTCAAGGCCTGGCATATGCCAATATCTCTATGGTGCTTTCCCCACCACTTTACCCTTCGGTAACTATTCCCTCTTGTCAATTATTATAACCTTCCCACTGGAGGGTGATAGCCCCCATCCTGGCTTCCTGGGGCTTCTAGGTTAATAGGGGCATCCCAGAACCCCTACAATGACAAGTGTACCCCAAATGTCTGTGGCCACCGTTCCAAGGAGCCAGCTGCTATGCAGAATCTCTTTTTTTATATCCTTTGCTCAAAAGGATCCACTTCACTTCTAGCCAGAACTGTCTGCCTCCTGCCATCATCTTGAAACGATAAATTGCTTCAGCCCAGGTTTCATCATTCACCAGTCAGTTGAGAGCTTGAGTTGCATTTCAGAGTGTGTGTTAAAGCATTCAGTGCTGCGGGCATGCGGGGAGGCACCCAGTGACACAGCTCTTTCTCACCCCAGCCGCACAGGCTGCTCACTTTCCAAGGGAGACACAGAAACAGCTAGCTTAAATTTGGCAAATATCCTGGCCAGGACAAGAGAGGGGGCCTTACAACCCTCCAGGTTTTCTTTGCTCTGTTCTCTCTCACTCTCTCTCAAAACAAACCAGCACCTTATCTGTTCCCTCATAGACTCTGGGACGAAAGAATCTTCTCTTTCAATTCCCTTTGTCTTTATTCGACTCCAGAAAAAGCCTTCATTTTAAATACTGGACAATGCGAGCAGGAGTACTCAGGAATATTACCTTCCCAAGCTTCCTTAATTCTGCCCTCTGGTCATCCCTTCACCAGGCTAGGCTGCTTCACTTTCTCCTCACCTCCTAGTTCCTACAAAGCATGCTTGTTCATTCAAAACTGTTTAATGCTACTTTAAATTTTTTAATTTTTTCACTAACCACTATTATTGTTGTTGTTCTGTCACTAAGTCATCACCAACTCTTTGCAACCCCATGGATTGCAGCATGCCAGGCTTCTCTGTCCTTCACTGTCTCCTAGAATTTGCTCAAACTCATGTCCATTGATTCGATGATGCCATCCAATCATCTCATCCTCTGCTGCCACCTTCTCCTCCTGCCCGCAATCTTTCCCAGCATCAGGGTCTTTTCCAATGAGTCTGCTCTTCGCATCAGTAAACAT
Organism: Antilocapra americana; assembly: GCA_007570785.1. Taxonomy (NCBI): domain Eukaryota; kingdom Metazoa; phylum Chordata; class Mammalia; order Artiodactyla; family Antilocapridae; genus Antilocapra; species Antilocapra americana. The sequence goes on along the minus strand of ML661887.1, from coordinate 3,001,144 downwards.
TATGGTAGGAGTTCAAGTTGAACAAAAGTCAGGATACAAACAGTGCCTACTTCTGGAGTTTAGGTTTACTAGAAGACATAGATACACAAAGAGACAACTACCAAAAAAGTGTCCTGACTGGCATCCAGGGCACTGTAGGGACACAGGGAAGGAGCACTGGGTCCAGGCTCAGGAGGTTTGGGAAGAAGAGGTGACCTTTAAGCCAGTAACTTACCTAGAAGTCAGCTGTAAGACATGACCGTGAGAGTGGGGTGCTTCATGTAAAAAAGGCCGTATGAGGGAATAAGTAGTAACCATGAGAGTGTGCCACAGCAAGGAACTGAGAGAAGTTTCATGGTTTGGAACACAGGGCACAGGAGGGATCATGAAAAGTGAAGCCCAAAAGGCAATTGTGGCCATGATCCTAACATCCCTACACGTTCTGATAAAGAGGAGGGACGTCGCATGGCGAAGGGGAGTCATTCAAAGGCTCAAGGAGAAGGGAGAGATCACCCCTTTTCTGGCTGCAGAGGTCACTCTGGCTGAAGCTCTGACAGTGTGGATTGGAAAGGTTAAGCCCTGAAGAATCGGATTCCACAACGCCAGCGGGGTGGGCTGGTCCCAGGGCAGACCCCGCGGCACATTCGAAGCTGAGGCTACCCAATCTCTGTGTCCGAAGTTGGGGTAAACATCCCCACCTGGTCAGTGCAAGGAGCTAAGACGCAGAAGTGCTTCACACAGTGCCTGGCACACGCAGGCAAGTGCTAATGAAACGTTAGCTGGAATCATCTAAGGAAGCCTAACTTTCCAAGGAAGGGACACACCTAGTGGCTTCTCACCTGGGCTGCTAATGAGTCTGAAAAACACGTCCTGTTCTGTTACTCTCTAGACTGCAGAAAATCAGACCTGTCCTGAAGAGCTGGGCCCCTCAAGTCTGTGAGGCTCGGCTCCACCCAGAGGGGCAGGAGATGTGCCCACTGGGAAGGTGGTGTGAGCGTAGCCCAGAAATCTCCTGTGGACCCCACCTTATTTCTTTCCAAAGCCCTTCCTCTGGTTTTCAGATGAGATTTCTCTGTTCAGGAAGGGTGCCAATGCTGGGGATCTCAAAGTACTCCAAACCCCAGGCACCAGGGTTGTGTAATGGCAGTGGCAGAGATTTAAATTGTCTTTTTGAAGACACCACGTACTGTGTGTCTGTCAAATCGTCTGTGTGTGGGTGGAACTGAAATTGTGGGAAGAATGTGAGAGTGTGTTCCAGAGTGACTGGCGTATGGTTGGTGATGCTTAAGTGTTGGTTTCCTTTCTGGAAGGTACGGAGACTGTGTTCTTGGAGGGCAGCATGACCAGGTATAAGTCAGATGGGTTCAGTTCAGTTCAGTCACTCAGTTGTGTCCGACTCTTTGTGACCCCATGGACTGCAACACACCAGGCTTCTCTGTCCATCACCAAATCCTGGAGTCCACCCAAACCCATGTCCACTGAGTCAGTGATGCCATCCAACCATCTCATCCTCTGGTGTCCCCTTCTCCTCTTGCCTTCTGTCTTTTCCAGCATCAGGATCTTTTCCAATGAGTCCATTCTTCTCATCAGGTGGCCAAAGTACTGAAATTTCAGCTTCAACATCAGTCATTCCAATGAATATTCAGGACTGATTTCCTTTAGGATTGACTAGTTGGATCTCCTTGCAGTCCAAAGGACTCTCAAGAGCCTTCTCCAACACCATAGTTCAAAAGCATCAATTCTTCTGTGCTCACCTTTCTTCATAATCCAGCTCTTACATCCATACATGATTACTGGAAAAACCATAGCTTTGACTAGATGGACCTTTCTTGGCAAAGTAATGTATCTGCTTTTTAATATGCCATCTAGGTTGGTCATAGCTTTTCTTCCAGGGAGCAAGTGTCTTTTAATTTCATGGCTGCAAACACCATCTGCAGTGAGATTCGCCCTCAAATTTTGACTCTACTGTTGAGCAGCTAAATGAACTTGGGTTATTTAAATCTTCTTGAACATTTCTGCTCATCTGGGAAGGAAGACTGATAAGAAAGCTGCCTCAGCGATCAATGCAAAGAAATAGAGGAAAACAATAGAATGGAAACGACTAGAGATCTTTTCAAGAAAATTAGAGATACCAAGGGAACATTTCATGCAAAATGGGCTCAGTAAAGGACAGAAATGGTTTGGACCTAACAGAAACAGAAGATATTAAGAAGAGGTGGCAAGAATATACAGAAAGAACTGTACAAAAAAGATCTTCATGACCCAGATAATCACGATGGTGTGATCACTCACCTAGAGCCAGACATCCTGGAATATGAAGTCAAGTGGGCCTTAGGAAGCATCACTAGGAACAAAGCTAGTAGAGGTGATGGAATTCCAGTTGAGCTATTTCAAATCCTGAAAGATGATACTGTTAAAGTGCTGCACTCAATATGCCAGCAAATTTGGGAAACTCAGCAATGGCCACAGGACTGGAAAAGGTCAGTTTCATTCCAATCCCAAAGGAAGGCAATGGCAAAGAATGCTCAAATTACCGCACAATTGCCCTCATCTCACACGCTAGTAAAGTAATGCTTAAAATTCTCCAGGCCAGGCTTCAGCAATACATGAACCATGAATTTCCAGATGTTCAAGCTGGTTTTAGAAAAGGCACAGGAACCAGAGATCAAATTGCCAACATCTGCTGGATCATTGAGAAAACAACAGAGTTCCAGAAAACCATCTATTTTTGCTTTATCGACTATGCCAAAGCCTTTGACTGTGTGGATAACAATAAACTGTGGAAAATTCTAAAAGAGATGGGAATACCAGACCACCTGACCTGCCTCTTGAGAAATCTGTATGCAGGTCAGGAAGCAACAGTTAGAACTGGACATGGAACAACAGACTGGTTCCAAATAGCAAAAAGAGTACATCAAGGCTGTATATTGTCACCCTGCTTATTTAACTTATATGCAGAGTACATCATGAGAAATGCTGGGCTGGAGGAAGCACAAGCTGTAATCAAGATTGCTGGGAGAAATATTAATAACCTCAGATATGCAGATGACACCACTCTTATGGCAGAAAGTGAAGAAGAATTAAAGAGCCTCTTGATGAAAGTGAAAGAGGAGAGTGAAAAAGTTGACTTAAAGCTCAACATTCAGAAAACTAAGATCATGGCATCTGGTCTCATCACGTCATGGCAAATAGATGGGGAAACAGTAGCTGACTTTATTTTTCTGGGCTCCCAAATCACTGCAGATGGTGATTGCAGCCATAAAATTAAAAGACGCTTACTCCTTGGAAGGAAAGTTATGACCAACCTAGATAGCATATTAAGAAGCAGAGACATTACATTGCCAACAAAGGTCCATCTAGTCAAGGCTATGGTTTTTCCAGTGGTCATGTATGGATGTGAGAGTTGGACTATAAAGAAAGCTGAGCGCCAAGGAACTGATGCTTTTGAATTGTGGTGTTGGAGAAGACTCTTGAGAGTCCCTTGGACTACAAGGAGATCCAACCAGTCCATCCTAAAGGAGATCAGTCCTGGGTGTTCATTGGTAGGACTGATATTGAAGCTGAAACTCCAATTCTTTGCCCACCTGATGTGAAGAATGGGACTCATTTGAAAAGACCCTGATGCTGGAAAAGATTGAGGGCAGGAAGAGAAGGTGATGACAGAGGATGAGACGGTTGGATGGCATCACTGACTCGATGGACATGGGTTTGGATGGACTCTGGGAGTTGGTGAAGGACAGGGAGGCCTGGCGTGCTGTGGTTCATGAGGTCGCAAAGAGTGGGACACGACTGAGCCACTGGACTGATACTGACTGAATGCCCACTGCATCAGTGTAAGTTTGGGATAGAGACAGAGGAGATGGAAGAACCTGGCACATGGTACGCTGTGGTTTTTTTTTTTTTTTTGCCCTTCCTTGTGTGACTGTTTTAACTGCTGGGTAAACATGTTTACTCTCACAGATCTGATATATTTCCTCACATCTACTCAATATATCAAGTATTTAGTCATCACGCCTCCTGATGCCTAAATCTCAGGGCGTGGAATTTATACCATCACTAGACCCGCCATTGTCTTGTTAGATACAGACAGACCTTTGTATGACTACAATAGAGACATTATTGCCAGTTGTCAGTATTGAAATGATGCCCTCCTTCACTCTCCAGTGAAATATCTGCAGGCGTTCCTTCCCCCTTATTGAACATTTTGCAATCCTCTTTAAAAACAATCCGCTCCTCTCCCTGACCTGCCTCTTCTCCTCCCTCCCAGCCTCCTAAACCCCACCTCATTTCCCTGTATTGTTTGCTTAATGGGCACTTGAAGGAGTGTAGCGTTTCCATTTTGAAATGCACAGAACCCAAGACAGAAATTGAATTTTTTCCTGGACAGTTTCCATACCTTCTCCTCGTTTACAGCTTTCTCCCTTGTTTTCCATTTTGCAACACAACTGAAATTTGCTGAACCAGAAAGGGGTGGAAGGAGGTGTGAAAGGAGAGGCAATCCGCCTTCTCATTGTTGCAGGAAGAGCTTATTAGCGACCTGCTCTCTGGAAGAGCCCAAGTGCTCTAAAGATACTCCAGATGCCTCTTCTGTTTCCACAAAAGCCCAAGGCCTGAGTACACCGTGCATGACAGAATCTAATTACAGAGATAATTACGGTTACCTGGACTGCACAACTGTTGTGCTTCATAATCAAAAGCAATACTGGCAGGTGTGACTCTGAGCCTGCTGAAAACTCTGGGAAACTACTGAACGCTTACCAACCTGAAGCAATTTCATTCTAGCCAGTGGTCCTGTGTTGCTCAGCCTTTATGTTAGCAGAAAGTTAGGGGATCTGGGGAATATACCAGGGCACTTCCGCCAACACACAGACATCAGTCCCGCCGTAGGAATGTCCTCGGCTGAGTCAAGTACTTATGTTTCTGGAACTGGACTTCACAGCAATTTCAGAAAGCTCTGTGCCATTTTTTAGGTTGTTCTCTTTAAATAGTGGTTCAGTACCTGACTTTGACAGCCTTCATTTGGCATTCGATAGGGAGAAATTGATTTTTCTCCGGGCCCACACAAGCTGTAGATATTCAGTGAGCACAGAGTGTGCTGAGCTTGATGGAGGTGTGTATTCATACCCCTCGCCACCTGCTTCGTATTCATTCTGGCACAGAGCTACAAATTGGCTCTCTTCCCCAACTCAGCCGGCTCTAGTTAATTTATGTCTCTACCTCTCTGCCATAGCACGCTAAGGAAATAGAGTTTCCACTTTCGAAATCAGGTTTACTAAAAATGAAGCAGCATGGCAATAATTGTTCTTTTTTTTAATAGTTAAAGAAATTCCAAGTGGAAAACAGGAAACAAGTTCCGAAAGAGGAAGAAAACTCAGGGCACAGAAACAAGGACAATTCACATCAGAGAGGCAAATAGCAAAGAAAAGTGGGCAGGGTTGACAGGGGATACATCAGAAAGGGAGAAAGGGTCAAGGAAGGAACAGAAGGGAAGACAGGAGACAGGAAATGATGTGGACCTGAGTAATGGACTCAACAAAGGAATAGAAAAAGTGAAGGCCAAAGTAAGGATTAAGGAGAAAAACATCAGAGCCAGTAAGGGCTCTAGAATGGCAGGTTACTGGGATGTGGGCAGGGCTAGGATTCCCTGGTAGGTTAGGTGTCTGAATGCCTTAGTACACCTTATGGTCAGGGAGACCGCCCCCTGCAGATGCTAACTCAGACTCGGAAATAAGAACCAGGCAGACTCATTTACTGTGTTTGGCCAGCCTGTGATGGGCAACAGAATTTACTGATGCATATTTCAACTGAATTTTCTAACCAAGTTCTTAAATAAACAGTCACCAGATGTAACTGAAAAAGCAGAATAAGGCTTTCGATAGTGAGCATTTCTATAGGAAAATCTTAAAATCCTCTGTGTTGCTTTTTCCAAAGTTTTTAATCATTTGTGGTTTTTAACCCTGGCTAGTATGGTAGCAACTGTTCCAATGCTGGACTGTGTGGAGCCTTCTGGTATTTACTTTTAACATCCTCCAGGGTAGGGAGAGTGGCCAACACCTGTGGTGGCTAGAGAAGCCCCTTGGCAGGAAAGGTAACTCCACCAGTAACAAAGGGACCTTTGAGAGACTTGGGTTATAATGGGACCACCAGAAACTCCTTTGCGCAAAGTTGGGAAATCCAGAGCAGGTCTTCTCAGCCAGCCCACATTTGCAAAACCAGAACTGTCAGAGGAGGGAGAAGTGGCAGGAGGCCTGAGAGAAATCTCAAAAAGGTATCGTTTGGCCGATGGCTGCAGACCCAGGGTCTGGAAACTTGGCGTCACCTCCTGGCCTTGCTATGGGTCCCGTGTTGGCAACTGGATATTCTGGTGAGTCTAACTGATGCGCTCCGGTGGCCTGGGGGTGGTTCTCTGTGTTGACCAGGCACCTTCTGTTACAGTTGGAGCTAAAAGCCCTCTTTGTCTGCGTGTTTCTTAGGTTAAGTTACTGAGTCCACGGTTTTCACCAATGAGTGAGAAAAGTAGCGACGACAGTCCAGAGTGATTTGTATTTGTCAGTGAGCTAGTCGTTCATCGATACCCTCTGATATTGTAATATCATTGGGTTTATATAGTTAGATTTCTCTACAAAGTCATGAAGCCCTGTCATGCTCAAGTGTTGCTGAGAAGCTATTCTTATCGTGTTCCTGTCCTCTACTCCCTTTCCAGAGGAGCATCATTACCTCCAGGCATGCAGAGTTACGGTTAGTGGTCAATTCATTGAACACATATGATTTAGCAGTCAGGGTGACCATTTGCCTGGGACTTTTCTGGCTTGAGCACTGGAAGAGTTGGATTCCAAGAAACTACTCAGGCTCAGGCAAACCAGTCCGACTGATCACCCCATCATCTTCCATATTCTGACAGAGCCTGAAGAGACCCTAGAAATCACAGTGATTCCTACTCAGTGATTCCTTTTGAAGTGCTGGTTAAAACTGAGTCCTCTTTACCAATTTACTTTCTTTCTGATTCACACATTCCTTGGATCAGAGGAGATAATTAAGTACTATGGTTCATGGGGTCGCAAAAAGTCGGACACGACTGAGTGACTAAACTGAACTAATGACCAAAGATGTAATTGTCAGCATTCAAGAATAAAATTTAACAAAAGGTACTGCTGTTTAATTTTATAAAAAGAATTTTATAATCCAGATTGAGATTTTGAAAACTAGTCAAAGACATAAAGTGAATCACAATTCATTATTTTCCATCTGGATACCTCAAAGAGATAGTTTCTAAAATGATGTCATTTCAGGAAGTTTAAATGAAATACAATGAACTTGCCATAATTCTATGTGATTACACCTTTTTTCCAGAAAATGTTCACAATAATGTGACGGGATAGAAGACCAGCCTGGAAACCAACAGATGAGGTTCTGATCATGCCACAAGTCACTAAAGGATCATTGACCCCAGAAAAATCATGCTTGCCCCGGCCCAAGCATTTTCACATTTCAAAATGAAAATGTGAATAAGAACTCTTTATAAAATAGCTAGCAGAAGAGAAGTATTGGAAGTCAGGAGATTTGTACTGCAGTCTTCACACTGCATTTACAACCACGTGGCCTTCCTTGGAGGCTCAGACCTTAAAGAATTTACCTGCAATGCGGGAGACCAGGATTTGATCCCCTGGGGGAGGGCATGGCAACCCACTCCAGTATTCTTGCCTGGAAAATCCCCATGGACAGAGTAGCCTGGTAGGCTACAGTCCACTGGGTTGTAAAGAGTTGGACAGGACTGAGCAACTAAGCACACACACAGCCTTAGACAATGAGCTAGCCTCAGTTTTATCATATATAACATGGACAGTGTATGGCAAAACCAACACGATAATGTAAAGAAAGTAAAATTTAAATAAATAAATAATTAAAAATTAATTAATTTAATATATATATATATAAAATGGAAAGTCATTAATAACCTATATAGCAGGGTTCTTATGAAGACCAAGTGATAATGCAAAAGCAAGGACAATGTCACATTCTGTTGTCATGTAGTATCCTTTTAGTCCTAAGTTAGCATCTAACATGGGTCACAGTGTGGTGCAAGTGTTGTTAAACATTTAAATGTGGGCCCAGTGTGGCCCATCACCTGCTCTGTGTGTGTGTGTGTGTGTGTGTGTGTGTGTGTGTGTGTGTGTGTGTGTGTGGAGAGAGAGAGGGAGTCAGTCATAATAACCAGCCGTGCTCATTCGTGTACATTTATACTCTGTGATTGCTTTCATGATACAACAGCAGAGTTGAATAGTTGTGTTGCCACAGAAACAGTAGCACCCACCCAATCTAAAATATTTAGTCTCTAGCTATTTACAAGAACACTTGGCTAAGCCTGATTTAGCAGAAAGGTTTCAAGATTGGTCTTCCAAGGCCCAGGATTCTCTTAGGTTCTATGTCACTGTAGGGTATGATGTAAGTCCCTGGTTCTCTGGTTCCCATACTCTTCAAAAGTGCATGTGTGTGTGCTAAGCTGCTTCAGTTGTGTCTGACTCGTTGCAACTCTATGGACTATAGCCCTCCAGGCTCCTCTGTCCATGGGTTTCTCCAGGCAAGAATACTGGAGTGGATTGCCATGCCCTCCTCCAGTGGATCTTTCCAACCCAGGGATTGAACCAGTGTCTCTCTCATCTCTTATGTCTTCTGCATTGGCAAGCAGATTCTTTACCACTAACACCACCTGGGAAACCCACTCCTCAAAAGAGGGAAATACAGACCCAACCCCATTTTTCCTCCTAGAAATGTTGTGAAGGTAGATAAGAGAATAAGTGTATTGGTTTTTTTATGAAGGAAATATGATTTAAATTCAAGTATTATTCATACGACAAATGCCGTTAGATGATTCAGAAGCAATAACTGGTGTGTTATTACTCAGTGATATTAGCTGTCTCATGTACATCAGTGGGGGGTTACTTAGCTCAGTGATAGTGTACAGACCCCTGCCCCGTTGTACCACATCAAAAGCTACAGTAACACACCAGAATCTGATTTAATCAACAGTATCCAGTCAAGAGAGGGAGTTTTAATTGCTTCTTTATCCCTTTATTCACTGAAGACTTTCATTAAACATTTACAAGACATGAACTTCAGATCATGCCAGTATCTCTGCTGAGGTCACCGGAGAGCTGGCCATTTTAATCCAGGACCAAGAAAGAGAAAGGACCGCTCCTCAGACAGAACAGTGGTGGGGGGCTAACACATGGGCTGGTTTGCCAAGCAAATACCAGAGATATTTGTCTATGTTAAAACGTTGGTTCATATTTGATTCTTAGACACATGACTGATAACAAGGCTGGTTAAGTACATACGCAAGTGAGTAACAAACCTTTGCCTAACACATGTAAATGTTAAGACCTCCTCTTCCTCAAGAATGCCCTCAAAGACCCAGAGAAGAGCTCCCTAAAGGAACAACTCTTAATATGTCTCAAAGCAGCCAGCTAAGTCTCAGCTAAGTCAACCCTACTCTTTGAAAGTACCATTGGCTCAGGTGCAGCCCATTTCCAGACCCTACATACAAATCTCTAGATTTATGGCAGAGATAAGTTAGTGGGCAATCACATGCTCTATAAAAGAAGTCTTCACTTTACAAGCAGATTCGCTGCTGTGCTCCTTTAACTGATGTCCTGCCAGTGGTGCAGTTCTAATAAAATCTCATTGTTAGAACAGCAGCACATGTGTGCTTTTTCATTGCCAGCCTATATGGAAATATGAAGAGCAGGGCACACTTCAGTCCCCTTAGATCTTAATGCAGCTTTTGTCAAGGTCCTTTGTTCTGAAGCTGAGAGCTTACTGTTACTTATTACTTACAATTGGCTGGGAGAGATGCAGGTTCGTGATTCTTTAATACAATAACAATGCAACAATATCATGTGCTTTCACTGATTAACTGCATGATTACTCTGATTATCTGCATGAGGTTCCAAAAAAAGTAAAGGATCAGTCATACAGGAATAAGCTACCTGGCCCTTTGAAGGCAAGTCATCATAATATTAGAAATAGCACTAGCATTGAATATTATCATATGCCAAGCAGTATTTTAACTCATTCAGTTCAGTTCAGTTGCTCAGTCATGTCCAACTCCCTGTGACTCCATGGACTGCAGCACATCAGGCCTCCCTGTCCATCAGCAACTCCCAGAGCATACTCAAACTCATATCCATTGAATCGGTGATGCCATCCAACCATCTCATCCTGTCATCCCCTTCTCCTCCCGCTGTCAATCTTTCCTAGCATCAGGGTCTTCTCTAATGAGTCAGTTCTTCACATCAGATGGCCAAAGATTGGAGTTTCAGCTTCAGCATCAGTCCTTCCAATGAATATTCAGGCCTGATTTCCTGTGGGATGGGCTGGTTTAATCTCCTTGCAGTTCAAGGGACTCTCAAGAGTCTTCTCCAATACCACAGTTCAAAAGCATTAATTCTTTAGTACTCGGCTTTCTTTATGGTCCACCTCTCACATCCGTACATGACTACTGGAAAAACCGTAGCTTTGACCTGGCAGACCTTTGTTGGCAAAGGAATGTCTCTGCTTTTTAATAAGTTGTTTAGGTTGGTCATAGCTTTTCTTCCAAGGAGCGAGCATCTTTTAAATTTCACAGCTGCAGGTCACCATCTGCAGTGATTTTGGAGCCCAAAAAAATAAAGTCTCTCACTGTTTCTATTGCTTCCCCATCTACTTGCCATAAAGTGATAGGAACAGATGCCATGACCTTAGCTTTCTGAATGTTGAGTTTTAAGCCAGCTTTTTCACTCTCCTCCTTCACTTTCATCAAGAGGCTCTTTAGTTTTTCGCTTTCTGCCATAAAGGTGGTGTCATCTGCATATCTGAGGTTATTGATATTTCTCCTGGCAATCTTGATCCCAGCTTGTGCTTCATCCAGCCCAGCATTTCACATGATGTATTCTGCAAATAAGTTAAATAAGCAGGGTAACAATATATAGCCTTGACATACTCCTTTCCTGATTTGGAGCCAATCTGTTGTTCCATGTCCAGTTCTAACTGTTGCTTCTTGACCTGCATACAGATTTCCCAAGAGGCAAGTCAGGTGGTCTGGTATTCCCATCTCTTGAAGAATTTTCCATAGTTTGTTGTGATCTACACAGTCAAAGGCTTTGGCATAGTCAATAAAGCAAAAGTATATGTTTTGCTGGAATTCTCTTGCTTTTTCAATGATCCAACAGATGTTGACAATTTGATCTCTGGTTCCTGTGCCTTTTCTAAATCCAGCTTGAACATCTGTAAGTTCATGGTTCATGTACTTTTGAAGCCTGACTTGGAGAATTTTGAGCATTACTTTGCTAGCATATGCTATATTGTCACTCAGTCATATCTGATTCTTTGAAACTCCATTCTTTGCTACCAGACTCCTCCATCCATGGGGTTTTCCAGGCAAGAGTACTGGAGTGGGTTGCTGTTTCTTTCTCCAGGGGATCTTCTCCGAACCAGAGAGTGAACCCGGGTCTCCTGCATTGTAGGTAGGCATTGTAGATAGACATGAGATGAGTGCAATTGTGCGGTAGTTCGAGCATTCTTTGGCATTGCTTTTCTTTGGAATTAGAATGAAACTGACCTTTTCCAGCTCTGTGGCCACTGCTGAGTTTTCCAAATTTTCTGGCATATTGAGTGCAGCACTTTCACAGCATCATCTTTTAGGATTTGAAATAGCTCAACTGGAATTCCATCACCTCCACTAGCTTTGTTTGTAGTGATGCTCCCTAAGGCCCACTTGACTTTGCATTCCAGGATGTCTCTCTCTAGGTGAGTGATCACACCATCATGGTTATCTGGGTTGTGAAGATCTTTTTTGTATAGTTCTGTGTATTCTTACCACCTCTTCTTAATGTCTTCTTCCTCTGTTAGATCAATACCAATTCTGTCCTTTATTGTGTCCATCTTTGCATGAAAATTTCCCTTGGTATCTCTAAGTTTCTTGAAGAGATCTCTAGTCTTTCCCATTCTATTGTTTTCCTCTATTTCTTTGCATTGATCACTGAGGAAGGCTTTCTTATCTCTCCTTGCTCTTCTTTGGAATTCTGCATCCAGAGGGTATATCTTTCCTTTTCTCCTTTGCCTTTCACTTCCCTTCTTTTCTTAGCTATTTGTAAGGCCTCCTCAGACAGCCATTTTGCTTTTTTGCATTTCTTTTTCTTGGGGATGGTCTTGATCACTGCCTCCTGTGCAATGTCATGAACCTCCATCTATAGTTCTTCAGGCACTCTGTCTGTCAGGTATAATCCCTTGAATCTATTTGTCACTTCCACTATATAATCATAAGGGATTTGATTTAGGTCATACCTGAATGGTCTTGTAGTTTTCCCTACTTTCTTCAATTTAAGTCTGAATTTGGCAATAAGAAGTTCATGATCTGAACCACAGTCAGCTCCCAGTCTTGTTTTTGCTGGCTGTATAGAGCTTCTCCATCTTGGCCTACAAAGAATATAATCAGTCTGATTTCGGTATTGACCACCTGGTGATGTCCATGTGTAGAGTCTTCTAACTTGTTAGCTCATTGACACTCAAAGAAACCCAAAAGCTCATTGAAACTCAAGGAAACCCAAAACCATTCCTATACTATAGATGGGAAAATTAAGGCACAGAGAAGTAAAATACCCTTCCCCATCCCCCAAGCTGATACATGCAGTCAAGATTCACACTCAGTGAGGCTAGCTTTATAATTTGTGCTATTGATCACTGTGCTATACTGACAAGTAAAGTAACTGTCAGATGCTGAAATGTAGGAGCATATGACATATTTTGTACCTTCAAGAAGCTGTAAGTATATCTACTTAAAGCCATAAGAGATAAACTTAGATTTCCCCTTGCCATTAAAAAAAGAAGAAGAAACTAGAAAACTAGACAAATATATCAGGCAACTAATTCATCCACTATACAACTAGATTGTGAGGACTGTGATCCCTGGAGTAAAGAAAGCAAAAGATGACCTCTGGAATTGCCCTAGCTTTCTGTCATGAGGCAGGGAGGGAACACCCACGCACAACCCAGTGGACTCACTGAGTTACAGAGACAGGAGCTCAGGGAGTCTGGGGGAGCTATGTTTTGTAGGACAGAGTACCAGAGCAAAGGACTACACAGAAAAGCGGCTCAAGAAATCTGCATAAGGGCCCCCTTGAGTCTATTGCCTGCATACTAAGTTGAGCAGGTATAGAGTGAAAATTCCACAAGAATCAGCAGAGAACAGCTCTCAGGAAGCTAGAGGCTGAACAATTCCCAGAGACCACAGGGCTGAGAAAACTTTGCATTTTGATCAGCCAAAAACTGGATCAAGCTTATTGAATATGTGGTACATTCAATGGAAGAACAAAGAAGTGGCACAAATGCAAAGCAACAAGATTGTAGACTAAAATTCAAGCATATCAATAATTACATAAACATAAACAGTCCAAACCTTTTAATTAGGAGACAGAGATTGTCAAACAGAACAAAAAATTAGACTTACATATATGCTATTTGCAAAAAGCACACTTTAAAGACACAAGTAGGTTAAAAGTAAGTGGATGAATAAAAGATATACAACAAATTCTGAACATGTGAAGACCATAATAACTGTACTATCCATAAAAATAACTGTCAAAATAAAGAATGTTATTATAGAAAAGGGACATCTTGTAATCATAAAATAGTCTATTCATCAATAAGGGATACAAGTTTAAATATGAATGCACTCAATTACAGAGCTTCGAAAATACATGAAAAAAAAGACAACAGAACTGAAAGAAGAGCCAAATAGATAGATACGGTTGGAAATGTCAACACTCATTTTTTAATGATGTTAGAAAAATTAGATAGGAAGTCAGTATGGGTATGGAAGACTCGAACACACTATCAACCCACATGATCAAATTGCTATTCTGGGATAATGAGTTCAGTAACAGCAGAATGCACATTCTTATTTTAAAGTGCGCATGGAGCATATGCCATGGTAGAGTATATGCTGAGTCATTAAAAGCAACCTCAGTGAATTTAAAGGGACTAAAGTCATGTTTGCTGACCACCGTGGAATCAAATAAGAAGTCAAAAGCAGTAAGGTATTAAGAAAATGCCCAAATATGTAAAAATTAAACAGCATACATGGGTCAAAGAAGAAGCCACATGGAAAATTAGAAATTGTTTAGTATCTTCTTGATAATAATACAACATATCAAAATGTGTGGGATGAAGCTACAGTAGTGCTTTATTGTACAAAATGATAAGCTGATTCTAAAATCTGCACAGAAATGCTGGGGACCTAGACTACAGAACAATTTTGAAAAAGAAGAAAAGTGTTGGAGGACTTCCTCTATCTGATTTTTAAATTGTCCTGTCTACAATAGTTAGAGCAGTGTGGTATATTGGCATAAGAATAGACAAACAGATCAATCGCAGAGGGCAGAGAATCCAAAAGTAGATACATATATACATTATCACATAAATTTTAAAAAGCACTACATTCACAAAGAATATACATAAATGCCCAATAATTACATCAAAAGGTGCTTGACATTATTAGTCATCTTAGAAATCTAAATTCAAATGAAGATGAGATTTTCCTACGTATTCAATGGCCAATAAAATAAAAAAGCAAACTACGCAACAGTATAGGTGAACCCCAAAGTCATCATGTTAAATAAAAGAAGCCAAACACTAAAGACTGTGTACTATATCATTCCATTCATGTGACATTTTAGGAAAGACATATGTAATCTATAGTGCCTGGAAACAGATCAGTCGTTGCCTGATGCTGAAGGTAGGAAGGAATGAACTAAAAGGGGAACTTTTAGTAACAGTGGAAATGTTCTACAGCTTGATTGTGGTGGGAGTTACAGGTGTGTACATTTGTCAGAACTTGAAGACTGTGTACTTAAAATGGGTATATTTTATAAACACAGATTATCTATAAAAGAAGCTAAACATTTGTTGTATAAACAATATTAACACTTACTATTGCCTAACTCTTTCCCAAAGTTATGCAGTACATTGAATTCCTTTAGTTAATCTGAGAAGTAGGGGATTAGCATGGGTTGCCTTGGTCTGATTGAATATTATAACTGAAGTTGACCTGTTCATCCACTGAGCTCCTACAGAACTTTGGATCTCATATTTTAATTCTTGGTGTGCATGCACATCTTAGCTCCTTTAGTTGGACTTCATAAAGCACAGGGGCTTGGGAGAGTTGTAACAGTTCTTTGCTTTAAACTTGCCCCAAAGCTCATTTTATGAATGTAGTTAACGCTGAATGAATGCGTTACTAGAGACCAGCTGGGTTAGGCCACTTTGGAAGGTCCCAAGTTTTCTGTCAATAGAGACATTTAAGAGAAGACTGAATGACTGTATATTAAAAATCCTGCAAGGTGACTCAAACATCAGATGGTGGTTGGACTAGAGAAGTTCTCTCCCATCTCTGATTTATGTAAAAGCAAAGCTTCCAGGATGAGGTTTTTCCCACAGAGAGAAGAGATTCTAAAAGTTAAGAGGAACAGTAGCTATCCTGACAATCCACTGACCACAGGTAGAGTGGGGTTCACCCTGAGATAGCAGAGTGGGGTTCAGTGTCTGTTACCAAGCAAGTGAGGTTTAATTATAAGCAAGGGAAGGATCTAATTCTGGAATGTGCAAACCCAATATTCTATTATGAAATCTAATAGAAGGCATTTCAACAAACACAGATTCATGTGAGAAGTTCCCTGGACAGAAAAGATGGTGCTGGTGTGGACATGGATCACCTGAAGATGGGGAGGAGGGCAGATTTATAGAATCGCCCTTTCACCCTACTCTGAGAGGGCAAGACTCCTCAAGATGAAGGACTGGATTCAGCACAATGTAAAAAGTTCTGCACGTCCTCTCATGAGACTCCTTTGCTTAAAACTGTCATTAAAATCTTTAAGCCTAAGTTTATTCATCCGCAAAAATTCTATAAAAATAATTATAGAATCTTCACGAGGATTTGATAAGACCTTTCATGTTTAGTTAAGGCCATTGCACATAGAAATAGTAAGTCTGGGCTAAGAAAATGGTTATGATTTATTATCTTTATCATCATTAAATAATATGTCATTGTACCCTGCCAATACTCCAGTGACGATAAGTAGGAGTACCATGTCCAGTCTGTACCATGCCCAGGGCAAACCAGCCTGTGCCACCCTCTAACGTCCTCTAATCTTTACTGCATTAAAATCAGAAACCTGGGAAGAAAGAGCTTTCTCCTTTTTAAGTTTCATCTACAGAGTCCTATGGAGAAGGCAATGGCACCCCACTCCAGCACTCTTGCCTGGAAAATCCCATGGACGGAAGAGCCTGGTAGGCTACAGTCCATAGGGTCGCTACGAGTCAGACACGACTGAGCGACTTCACTTTCACCTTTCACCTTCATTCATTGGAGAAGGAAATGGCAACCCACTCCAGTGTTCTTGCCTGGAGAATCCCAGGAATGGGGGAGCCTGGTGGGCTGCCGTCTACGGGGTTGCACAGAGTCGGACACGACTGAAGTGACTTAGCAGCAGCAGCAGAGTCCTAAGCAGTTTTGGATGTGATATACTTTATTTTCCAGTCAACCTCATTTCTACAGAGACATATTCTACTAAATTAAAAGTTCTATGAAATTCCATGAGAGCAGACACCTGTAAGTTATGTCCATCAGTATTTGCCCAGGGCCGAGCAAGATACTTGGCACTTAGTAGGTGCTCAACAGGTATCAGATGAATGAATATTATCTCCTTTCCAAAAGCCTTGCATACACATCATATCAGACACAACCCCAAGTGGTTTGGGGTTATGCAGCAATAAAGTCAAAGTTCCCACTTTGTAAGTGTCACTCTAATCATACTGAGTAGTCATTTAACCTGTCTACAGCAACTGGAAGATTGTTATTCAGCTGTATGAAATTAACAAGAAATAATTCATGCTTCATGTTCCAAGTTGTTCTTAATAAGGAGGTCTTCTTACCAGCTTACTTACTTAGGAAAGGACAGCATTCTTTCCTTTCTATGTTTTGTCAAGAATTCTGAAGACTCTAAGAAAAGTGACTCAGAAGGTGAACCAACTGGACTCCTGGTGTTACTTATAAACTGTGCCCTGGAAATTATTTCAGGGTCTGTAGCAGCAAATCTCAAGCACCATTCACCTTGCCCATAAAGCTGGAGTCTGAGTAGAAAGGATGGCACAGCTAAGGACATGTTGTCTCACAAAGTAGCTTTAGCTTCCTTTTCCATCATCAGCTTTTCTAAAAGAACACACAAAAATGTATAAATTGTGGTTTATCTCACAACAGGAGCATTTAATCAAATGTAATATAATTATATGTTGGGTGGCTACTGAGAATAATCACTGTTTCTTCATTATAAGGATGGTCCTAAGGAGTACATTAATGAGGGTGAACCATAATAGCAATGAATCCAGCTACATTTAAATGTTAGATTTGCATCTCAGCCTTGTAGATTCCCTATAAATTGATTACTATGGGCCAGAATCTTTTCACGAGCATTGGCGTTTAATGGATATTCCTTGCATTGATGCTTTACTTGAAGTGAAACGTGTTTGCATTAAAAGCATATTCATTTCCCAGTTTCCTTCTTATACATTTGTTTCCTTTGTTTTGGAATCCACAAAGCTGTTGATGTTTAGCTCATTTTCCCACTCCACTGCATAATGATTTTTAGAAGGTTTTGCATTAAAAGATTTGTGTTTTTCAAAAATGGCATCCCTTTAGCAGATAGTCAATTAATGGGGCTGCATTTAAGTGCCAAATGGGAGCCAGCCAGGTGACCAAGAAAGAAACTGGCTATTGGTATAAATCAAAGAGTGTATTAGAATAACTGAGCCAGTAGTCACCAAATTTTTCACCAGTGTCAACCTCTAAGTTTACTTGCTCCATCTCAGGGGTTATGGTTTGAGGCAGGACTACTCACCAGGCTTCTGTTTTCCTTGTAGTTCTTTCCCCAGAAGCTGATGTGGAGAAAATTTGACTATATTTTGTAGATTTATTCAAGTGGTTTTTGATCTTTTTGAAACCAATTGACTTACACAATAGTGTGGACATACTTATTTTGGATAAATCAATGCTATCTGACATATAAACAAACAATAAAGAATTAAGGAGTCTAGAGGTGCTCCCTCCCAGGTCAATTTTCTTCATTGGCCTGAGCTGCCTGTAAATTGATTCACAAGATACCATTCTCATTTTTCTGGATTTTGATTGTGTATTATTTGCTAGTGTTGTCGCTGTTTAGTCGCCCAGTCGTGTCCTACTCTTTGTGACCACATGTACTGCAGCACGCCAGGCCTCTCTGTCTCTTGCCATCTCTCAAAGTTTGCCCAAGTTTATATCCATTTCATTGGTGAGGCCGTCCAGCCATCTCATCCTTTGACACCCTCTTCTCCTACTGCCCTCAGTCTTTCCCAGCATCAGGGACTTTTCCAGTGAGTCAGCCCTTCGCATCAGATGACCGAAATACTGGAGTTACAACTTCAGCATCCCTCCCTCCAATGAGCATTCAAGGTTTATTTCCCTTAGGATTGGCTGGTTTGATCTCCTTGCTGTCCAAGGGACTCTCAGGAGTCTTCTCTAGCACCACATTTAGTGTTACTTTTTATTATTTTTAATGCTGCTATCTTTTCAGATGAGATTTTTTTTTTTAGTAGTAAAGCTTTCTTCTGTATATTTCCTATTTTCTGTTGTACAACTTCCCATGACCTTCACACTGAAAGTGAAAGTGAAGTCGCTCAGTCGTGTCCGACTCTTGGCAACCCCGCTTTGGGACTGTAGCCCACTAGGCTCCTCTGTCCATGGGATTCTTCACACTATGATATCCAAAAATGAAAAAGCCCATCATGATACAGACTCTTGGTCCCTTTAGCCCAGAATTCTACTGCTGACAATAGCCCCCAAAGCAATTTTGTGGAGGACTTGGCTGCCCACCTTGCCATGACCCCTAAAATTTGGAGTGCACACTCTAAAATAATGTCATATCTCTTTGTAACCCAACATGGCTTAATCAGCTCTGAATTTAGTTAGATCCCTTTAAAGGAACAGTTTTAGCCTGGGTGGGGGCAGGCAGGAGAGGGGAAATGGAGATCCACAGTGTAACGGAAGGACCAGTGTGGGTTCTCGAAACTGATTCCAATTCCCAGTAGTGGTACCAATCCTCAGGTGGGCTGCCTTCAGCAGTGAGAAATACCCAACTGCTTCTGTTCGTTGTCTCATAGCTGGTTAGATCCCTGTGCACAGCAAAACATTCCCTTCAGTCCTACAGCAAGCGTAACCTTTTGATTGTCAGCATAGTTTTACCAAAGTTTCTTTGAATGGGTAAAACACCCCCCTTCTCCTTTTTTGTAACTTTTTAAAAACCTTTTTAAAGATTGTAAAAACAATCCAACTCTTTCTTTTATGAAAACTATGACCTCTTTTTCCCAGTAGACTATAGGGAAGTGCTTTAGTGATTTAATATTAATAACAAATGTAGTTTAGACGGTAAAATGTCTGCATGCAATGCAGGAGACCTAGGTTCGATCTCAGGGTTGGAAAGATCCCCTGGAGAAGGAAATAGCAACCCACTCCAGTACTCTTGCCTGGAAAATCCCATGGACAGAGGACCCTGGTAGGCTACCGTCCATGGGGTTGCAGAGTCAAACACTACTGAGCAACTTCACTCTCACTTACTTTTTTAAAGTAAATTTTACAGATCCACCAACCTGGCCATGTGACAGTGAGAATCACTCATCAGAGGTTCATGGAGTCCCCCTTGCAGCCTCTCTCATGAATAGACATCTTCCTATCGACCTGTTGCCCTCCAAAACTGTAGTCATTTACAATAGCTCTCTCCAGCTGCCCCATGTGCCCCAGGCATTCCTGCAATACCCCTGCCAGCCAGCCTTCCAGAATCATTCATATTCAATATAGGAAGTAGGTCTAGCACAGCATGTCCATGCAATACCCCCAACTGCTCTCATTCCTTTGTGTCTCCTTGCCAACAGAATGGAGGTGGCAAGCAGAAACAAAGGTTTATACCTACTAAGAGCTGTCTTCCACTGCATGTGCAGCTTTGTAACCTTTGTGTATCTGTATCCAGAAATCAAAGTCTTTCCACTTGAACACAATTGTAGAAAACCAGGATGATTTTAAGACTTTCATTATAAACTCCACCCTGGCTCCAATTTTTAGAGTCTTTCCAAGTCTGAAGACCCATGTGCATTGAATGTTCTCACAGTATACTCTGTCAGAGACAGTTTTTACTGATGTTTTCTTAGGAGCAGCATTCCCAAGCGTGGGAGAACCACAGAAAGGCATTTACAAGAGTCGCACTGACTCAGACAGGTGGGAGCTTTATTGGCATCAGGCCATGAAAGGAGAATGGGCAATCATTTCTCTATGGACAAAGGGGGATTAATAAATTAGGACTGACATGTAAACATGAGTAGGATTCAAAATTACACCTCTCAGAAGACGTGTCAATATTAGAGTTGCAAAACAAGGTAGACGGAGAGAGTGGTATAGATATTCTTTACAGATATATATGGAAGCTATGACTACACGTGCACACATACAAAATTACGAACTCCAAGGTAAAAAACCAATCATGTATGAATGTGGTTGTACTTTTGCAGTTTCTAGGAAAGTGGTATTAAATTATAATTTTCTGAACAGCAAAATCATGACTCATGGGGAAGGTGCAAGGCAAGTCAGGAAAGAAATTAGGATACTAAGAGGTGGGTGGTAGATGCTGAAGACAAGTCCAATTTTATACACGCACACACATGTATGTTTTTCTATGTATAGAGAGATACACATATAGATATATACATGTACATTTACATTAGTATGTGTGTGTCTCTGTATAAAATTTGTTTTTCTTTTCCCCCCAACACTCCTCATAACTGGGGACCATACAGGGAGAAGGCAGAAGACTAGCCCTTATGTTGGTGACCACTTTGCTCAGTGCTCTTAGTCATGGATAAAATCATAGACGGTATCCATGAATCACTGAACTTTGGAGAAGAAACATGACTATGATTATTCCTTTAAGGTTTAAGGTTGTAGATGGGTGGTGTTAAATTATAACTTTCTAAAAGCTAAAATCATGATTCGCATGCAAATGAAAAATGAACACATGTCATGTCAAAGATTTTACTCCATTCATTAATATGAGAATCTGTAAGATATTCACACTGATTCAAAGAGCATTTGAGAAACTGAGTGTGTGTGATTTAATAAATATTAATCTAAGATTTCCAAGTTAGATAAAAACTGGTTAACTGGTTAACGTTTTAGAGGCCAATAAACTGTAACCTTTGGGACTAACTATTCTATGGGACAAAAATAATTTTCATCTCTACTAGACTCAATATCTATGAGTTAACATAAAGCATCATGAAGTCTGGGACCTTTAATCAATAGTAAGCAATGAATCAAAATAAATACATCATCCTAGATAATCTTCACGTGGACTTTGCCCCTGAATGACATTGGAAGTCTATACTACCCACATTTTTGCTTTATTTTCAAATTGTGAATAATTTCCATAACAGTGGTGAAAAGTAAAGGAACATATTGAGTAGTACAGAATAGAGTGTTTAGATCTCAGCTTATACATGAAATATCCCATGTTTTTGGTAACAAGAATCTTCTTGTCTTTTGCCAAGGCAGCAAGTGAGAGGAGAATCCCCAGAAAAGAGGATTTACTTAGCAAAATTGCTATAGAGTCAGAGAATGCAGTCAGTATATATCTCTACTTTTGCCCCATTAGATGTTTAATAATTCATTCATTTATCCATTCAGTGATCCAACAAACACTTAATGAGCACTTACTACCTGCCAGGCATTGGGGATTAGAGTGAAAAAGACAAAGCCCTTGCTCTTACTTTCTAATGGGAAAGTGAAAGTCACTCGGTTGTGTCCGACTCTTTGCAACACCATGGACTGTCCATGGAATTTTCTAGGCCAGAATCCTGGAGTAGGTAGCCTTTCCGTTCTCCAGGGGATCTTCCCAACCCAGGAATTGAACTCAGATCTCCTGTATTGCAGGTGGATTCTTTACCAACTGAGCCACAAGGGAAGCCCATCTAATGGGAAAATCAGGCAGCAAATAATGAAATCATAATAAGACTAACATAGACTTAGGTAGTAGAAACTGCTATGAAAAGTGAGGGGAAAGAAGCAAGGTAAGGGGATAATGAATGATCAGAGGGGAGGGGTGGGTTTTAGATGGGATGGTTTTTAGCTCCTGGGAGGACTGGCAGGCCCCATAGGGTGTGGCCCAGCAGGAGCAGAGGACTTGGTGTCAGGAGGAGTTCTGCCATCCATCTTCTGGTAAGGAGTCCCAGGCTGCCTGCGCCATTGTCAGAACGTGACTGAGTCCTCACTCTAGTTCATGGCCCAAGATACCTCCAGCTTGAACTTCCGTTTTCTTGTCACGAAGCAAAATAGGGATGGGGGACTAGTGCTGCCAGTGAAGCAAACCACACACACAGTTCTCCACCAGGGGTAAAAATAAAGACTCTTAAAGTGTCTTGGGATAGGGCAGGGAGAGAAGGTGCAGAAAACTGGTTAGGAGCAGAGTCTTCAGGTCAGAGACCCCTGGATTTGAATTCTATCTCCATCACTTACTACCATGTGACTCCAGTTATTTAAATCAGTTTTCCACATGTCAGTAAGGCATGATGGTGTTCCCTAATGGGGTCACTTGGAAAATTAAATGAAATGATCTCCAAAAAGCCCTAGGCACACTGAAGTCCTTAACAAATAGTATTGTTCCTGTCATTCCTACAGTTTTGGAGAGCCTATAGTGCTATCTTCATGTAGCAGTAATTAATTAGTCTTTTTACAGCCATACAGTTCTTCAGCTTTATGGGAAGATGAATCATTATTGCAAAGCTTAGGTACCTGTAAACTGGAGGTCCTCCAGATCTGTGCGTGTTGACCTTTGATCTGTGGTCAAAATTATCCCAGCCACCAATCCAAGTTTTCCAAAGAGATGGAAAGAGGAAAGTCTCAATGACACTTGCAACTTTTTAGCACATGCTTGGAAATTCCTGGGTGAAAATTTAGAAAGTAAAATTATAATCCTTTTCATGGAGTTTTGATCTGGGATGTTTTTCCATTTCCTCTCCTGTCCTGTCCTTTCCTTTGTTTTACTGTTCTTTTCTCTTATAAGTTGCTTCTCTTCTGGAGTGCTAGGGGTCAGGAAGCTATCAATTACCTGTATTTCCTTCTAATTTTCAATGAAATTTAATATAGCAAGGATAAAACTGCCCCTTTTGAAAACAGATTAAATGTCTGCAAAATTCACAAGTTGATTTTCTAATTGTTTTCATAAAAATGTTTCTTCATCTGATAATGTTGCTGAAAGAAATAATTTTAATTAAACTTTAAATGTAATTTTGTATTTTATACAAGAGACTAAGTTTTCTTGCAGGGAATAAGTTAAGACCGTAACATTCTTCTCTAACCCCATAATTATTATGATCAGGAAATGTCTGTAATACATTACACTGTAATTAAATTGCATACCCCAGACTGTTCAAGATCTGTTTATAAAGGAGAAATGGATTTTCCACAGCTGCTTGCCTGTGAGTGCATCCTTCATGAAACATTGCTGCAGTCAGTGTATGCCCGGAAATAACAGACTTGAGTTGAGACTCTGAAAGCTTTCAAATGTCTTTCCAAAACTTCTCATAATATGAATTGCTTAATTTGTGTACATGAAAAGCCACTGATTACATATGAATGAATCAACCTACGATAAGAAGGGGCCATGAGAATCTTTATGTATTTACCACCCATCTCCTCAGAAATTAGCAGATATTCATTTAATCTTGTTCCGATATCCTGCCCAGACCACCGTCATTAATGGGATCGCTCTGTGAAGACTAGAATCTGCTGTGAGCAACGAGGGGCAGGTCAGGTATTTCTTACAATATTCACTGGACCATCTTCACCCAGTCACACAGCTGGAAAATATTTTGTGAGATGAATGTTTACAGAAAGGGATTCAGAGAGGAGAGAGAAGTGGGGAGAGCCAGAGGAGAAGGGAAAATAATCCAAACCCGAGTCAAGGCGGGGTCACGTAGAATAGACCTCACAGCCCAACTGGTTCATCTTTAAGAACAATCATCAGGCTTCCTTGGTGGCTCTGTTGAAAGAATTATCCTGCCAATGCAGGAGACACGGGTTTGATTCCTGGACCGGGAAGATCCCACATGCCACAAAGCACCTAAGCCCACAAGCCACGACTGTTGAGTCTGTGCCCTAGAATCCAGGAGCCACCATTACTGAAGCCTGTGCACCCTAGAGCCCGTGCTCTGCAGCAAGAGAAGCCACCACAATGAGAGCCCGCACATCACAGCTAGAGAGTAGCACGCCTCCCCCAACCCCGCTTTGCTGAAACTAGAGAAAAGCCCGCATAGCAACAACGACCCAGTGCAGCCAAAACTAAGTAATAAAAAGTTTTTTAAAACTCATTAGAACCTTGATTTATTAAATGAGAAATTTAAATCCTTCAAGTTGTATTTAATCGGTCATGCTGTTGTGGATATATTGGGTCGAACTCGTGGATATATAATACCTATAACAAAGTATTAACTGAGTGCTTAGTCATCTTCACCAGCATCTTGAGCTTGGGTATCCTCAGCCCTGATTCATTCATGAGTGAGGAAAACTGAAGCTGGGTGGCCTTGTATGATTTGCCTGAATTCACCCAAGTTTAAATTTGAACCCAGTCATATTTGATGCTAACGCCTGTGTTCTCTCAGCTGTATCTCCCTGTCTAGGTCCAATTCCTTGACTGACAAGCTCAAGGACATATCTTCACATCCTTAAATTCCAAACTTCCATTAGAATTAGCTTCTTAAAGGTGAACTGCCCTGAGCCTGCTGTAGTTTATTTCCAAGGGGTGAATGTTGGCCTCCAGAGCAGGCTCTTTCCTACCAGCTTTCTACTTCTAAAAATCATATACAATGGAATATTACTCAGACTTAAAAAGAAATGCACTTGAGTCAGTTCTGGTGAAGTGGATGAGCCTAGAGCCTTGAGTTAGCTCCAGTGAAGTGGATGTTTGCATGAGTCAGTCCTAATGAAGTGGATGAACCTACACAGAATGAACTAAGTCAGAAAGAGAAAAATATTGTATATTAACTTGTAATATATGGAATCTAGAAAGGTGGTACTGATGAACCTGTTTGGAGGGCAGCAATGGAGACAAAGACAGAATAGACGGATGGACATGGGGTGGGGGGAGGAAGAAGAGGGTAGGATATATGGAGAGAGTAAAATGGAAACATATATTACCATACGTAAAATAGATAGTCAATGCAAATTTGCTGTGTGACTCAGGGAATTCAGAGCGGGGCTCTGCAACAATCTAGAGGGGTGGGATGGGGAGGGTGGTGGGAATGAGGTTCAACAAGGAGGGGACATAGGTATGCCTATGGCTGATTCATGTTGATGTTTGGCAGAAACCAACACAGTCGTTTGTTAAGTCACTCAGTCGTGTCTGATTCTTTGCGACCCCATGGGCTTCAGCACGCCAAGCTTCCCTGTCCATCACCATCTCCCAGAGCTTGCTCAAACTCATGTCCATTGAGTCGATGATGCCATCCAACCATCGTGTTCCCTGTCGTCCCCTTCTCCTCCTGCCTTCAATGCTTCTAATGCTTTCCCGGCATTAGAGTCTTTTCCAAGGAATCAGCTCTTTGCATCAGGTGGCCAAAGTATTAAAGGTTCAGCTTCAGCATCAGTCCTTCCAATGAATATTCAGGACTGATTTCCTCTAGGATTGATTGGTTAGATCTCCTTGCAGTTCAAGGGACTCTCAAGAGTCTTCTCCAGCACCACAGTCAGAAAGCATCAATTCTTCAGCACTCAGCCTTCTTTATGGTCCAACTCTCACATCCACACATGACTACAGGAAAAGCTATAGCTTTGACTATCTGGACCTTGTTGGCACAGGAATGCCTCTGCTTTTTAATCTGCTGTCTAGGTTTATCACAGATTTTCTTCCAAGGAGCAAGCATCTTTCAATTTCATGGCTGCAGTCACTGTCCGCAGAGATTTTGGAGCTCAAGAAAATAAAGTCTGTCACTGTTTCCATTGTTTCAGTTATCCTTCAGTTAAAAATAAATTTAATTATAAAAAAATCATTTGATGATTCCCTGTTCAGAGCTCAGGGACACTGTGCGGTTTATCCCCTGCCACCCCCACCCTCCATTCTCAGGTGCTCAGAAATTGACATGCAGGCTGTCCCTCCACGCTGGTCTTTCCGATCAGTGGCTGTCACTGACAAAACGTCTCCTTGGAACTGCAGAGACAAAGCTGCAAGGCGGCCAGCAGGCTGGCTCTCATATCTCCTGTGGTTATCAGTGTTCTCATGGGTGGTACCAGATCTTCTGGAACTGTTTCAGGTTTGTAAAATGTTCATGGGAACTTCAATGGTCTCTGAGGAAATGCTTTCCTCAAGTCACCAGTTCTAAAGGGAGGCAGCCAAGTTCCCAGCCATCTGGCAGTCAGTTTCTTTCAGTCTGAGACAGAAATGGAATTTCAGAGGGCACGCACAAATATTTCTTGCTTCTATTTTTTCAATAAGGAATTTGGAGCCTTAGTCTGTCAGCCACCATGCCGAGTCTTTAGGAAACTAAATGGGAGCAAACCAGCCCTGCGCAAGCCATACTCTGTCTGTTGGAATTAAATGTCCTTTCCTGTTTCTGCAGATTCACAATTTTGATTGACCTTCTATCTAGCTTCAGTGACTTCCATTCTTTGAAATCCTTGATGCCATCCTTAACACATCCATGAATAAGACATCCACCCCATGCTAACTGAGACCCAGAGAGCACATGCTTTTCACCAGCTTTAACTAGATCCAAAATGTTATGATTTCTGTTAAATTGCTTCTTTTTCCTACCAGAGGAAACACACCGATTTGTCTCCCCTGGGTTGTGCTGTGAGTTCGTGACATAAGTTGTCTTCTAGTTTAAAAATGGACTGCTGCCCTTTACGCTGTTTGGGGGTTTGGCTATCTTTGTCCACACGCTGTTCAGAGAATTTCAGAGGCTGGGATATCATCGTCTGGCCCTGATCTTTGTCACTTGTCCCCCATACCGTACCTCCTCCTCAGCCATCTCCTCACCACCACAGTCGTTTACACAGTTCCAGCTCCACATTTTTCTGGGGTGTCTCCCTAAGGTGCAGCTCCAGTCTCCCCATCTTCTTGCCCACTGCCTCCCACCAATGGCTCCATTTAAGAATTACGTTCAGTCTATTTTCAGCCTTATTTAGGACTTTCCATGGATAAATCAGTTCCCAACTTTATCTGCCTGAAATTAACCCACATCACCCAAACTGGAATGCTCACATGTTCTTTTCACCTGGAATATTTCCATCTGTTGGCACCCTAAGTACTTGTGCCAGATACTCTCTTCTTCTTTTTTTTTTTAACTACTCCATATCAATCCTCACCTTTCTCTACCCTATACTGTGCCCTGGGATGCTAGCTCTTACAGACTGCCCTCTGGCTTATGATTGGGTTTGGCCAAGGGAGCCCAGTTGGATATGAGAGGCACCAGCGGGGTCTGATTCTCTGGCTT
This sequence comes from Antilocapra americana, assembly GCA_007570785.1. Lineage (NCBI taxonomy): Eukaryota > Metazoa > Chordata > Mammalia > Artiodactyla > Antilocapridae > Antilocapra > Antilocapra americana. The sequence continues at coordinate 2,973,571 of ML661887.1, read as the reverse complement.
CTACAGACAAGCACAGCTCCCCTGGGGACCCTCTCCAGCAGATAGAACTATAGCTATCGCTGCTCTCTTCTGTGCCCTTTGAGGCTGAGAGGTGGTAGTGCCCTTCCTTGCTGCTCCTTTAGCATCCCTTATCAGTTTTATTTAACCCTGACCACTCTTTGTAAATAATCCTTTCATCAGGTTTTCCCAGTTTTCTTCTTGGAGTGTCCCATCTGTTTCCTACAATGGCTCTGACTGACACAGCACCCTCAAGCCTCAGTTCATGTGTAAAATTTGCTGATTTCATTCATTCACTTCACAAATATACATTCATCATCTGTTGGCTGTTACATTTTCGGCTTTTTGTGGTTGTTCAGTTGCTAAGTCATGTCCAACTCTGCGAGCCCATGGACTGAAGCCCGCCAGGCCTCACTGACTCTCACTGTCTCCTGAAGTCTGCCCAAGTTCATGTCCATTGAGTCGGTGATGCCATCCAACCATCTCACCTTCTGCTGACTCCTTCTCATTTTGCCTTCAATCTTTCCCAGCAACGGGGTCTTTTCCAATGAATCAGCAGTTCACATCAGGTTGCTGAAGTATTGGAGCTTCAACTTCAGCTGGTGACAGAGTAGAAAACAAAACAGTGGCCTTGCCTTCAGGGAACTTACAGTAAAGTGGAGAAAATAAATGTGAAACAGGCAATTACAAAAAAGAATAGTGAAGATTCCGACAAAAGAAGTATGGAGAGCACACAGCAAGGAGCCTAACATAGAACTCAGAAAAGGTCATTCAACTACTTGAAGTAGCCACGGTTTTTGTCTTTTCCCCACAGCATTCAGTATATTCTGATGTGTTTTTATTACTCGTGGACACATTTTTGCTGCCTCCACTGCAGAGTAAGCTTTTGAGAGCAGAGACTGTCTTTTTCACCTTTATATCTTAGCCCACTGCTGGAATGTTGTAGGAACTCAAGTATTTGTCCAGTTGAATTGGATAGAACCTTCTGAACACTTATGAACCTCAGCTTCGGCCCACCCACTGAAGGTTGTACATCATTGGGCTGGATAATGGTGAGACCCCACCCTTTCAGAGCTATTTGAGAAACAGAAAACATGTCTTACTAGTTTAGAAAGAAAAAAAAACAATCACTGAACAGGAAGAAACCGCCTCAACACAGGTGAAGAGTCCAATAGGTATTATCAGCTTAATATACCCTGTTCTGGATATTTGCCGACAGGTATTGGAAGCTTGAATTGAGTTGAGAGCTGAGCTTTCTTTTCTGTATTTACTTTGCTTCAGTGGTTTGTGTTATGTTTGATAGCACCATAGTTGAACTCAGTGTGAAATATGAATGAATAGAGAGAAATTCATATCTTACTCCAGAGCAAGGAGTTTGGGAAGATAAGTACAAGAAAACCTTGCTACAAAGTTTTAAAAACTTGGGTTGGTGGAAAGAAAACCTGGACAGCATTCTGAGGCAATAGAGGGCTCAGGAACAATGAGACTGTCCACTGCACAGACCAGGAAGTAGAGGAAAGGGAGAAGGGAACGCTGGCAGTGTGGTAGACCAGAAGCTCCTAGACACATCAAGCCACTCCTGCTCCCCCAAAAATTAATTGTTTCTTTTTAGAAAAAAAAATTTTTATAGAAAAATAATGACTGTCTTTCTATAATACATGGCTTAGTAAGGCAAAGTAAGGGAATTCCTCAGAAGTGAAAAATGCTAAAGTGAGAATCCGTAAGTAAGTAAACTCCAGAGCCTTTGTCTGAGGGTATCTTTGCCCATCCTTGTTCTCCTAGAGAATGGATTTTAAAGAGAAGTGAGTGCATCTGGGACAGGAGACAAAATTTAGGATCCTAGTGTCCTTTATTGAGTAACTTTAGATAAATATGTAAGCTATTGAGATGTCATTTGACATCTCCATTAAGAGAACTGATATAAAGTGTGTAACTTCCAAACAAGAAGAGTTGAGGAGGTGGCAGAGGAGTAATAGGAGAGAAAAGAAATCTATACAAGGAGAGCAAGAAAGAAAAGGGTACAGCAACATAAGGCAAATAAACAAATAGAAAGCAAAAATTGAGATGGTATAAATGAGTCCAATTTAACAATAATCAGAATTATAACCTCCAGTTAAAAACCAAAGATTGTTAGACTAGTTTTTAAAATTGAACTTTAGTCATAAGAGAATTCCCTAAAAATATAAGGACAGAGGCAGACTGCAAATAAATTGATGAGAAAAGACACATGAAGAATAAGGAAAGGAAAGGAGGTTATTATTAAATATTAGGAAAACTAGACTTCAAGACCAAAAGCATTACTACAAATGGCAAGGATGACCACATATTAATAAAGATGTTCAATTTATTAATACCAGAAAGATGTGATTCTAAGTTTGTGTGCTCCTACAAGCATACCCTTGAAATGTATTTTTTAAGAGTTATTAGAACCACGAAAAAAAAATAAAAACATCTGAAATCATAGGTCGTTTTCTCACATTTCTCTCAAAATTGATGAGACAATAAATCAGTAAGGCATTAAAAGATTTGAAAAATACAATTAACAAGCTTGTTTTAATGCTTGTATACACAGTACTCTGAAAGGACATTCTTTTCAGCACACACAGCATTTATAAAATGTGTCGTCCAATAAGCCAGGGAGGAAAATCTCAGCAAAACTCAGAATTTATATCATATAGCCCACATTCTCTGCAAGTTACATTGGAAGTTAATAATGAAAAAATAACTAAGGAAACCCTGTACCTTTGAAAATTCAAAAAAATACATTCTAACTCGTGCATCAAAGAAAAAAATCAAACTAGAAATTAGTAAATATTTAGAACTAAGTGATCATGAAAATACTCATCACAACTGAAGGGATATAGAGAGCTAAAATGGTAGCAGGGGGAAGACTGTAGCTTTACTGCTTACGTAAGGAAAGTGTTTGTTTAGTCACTCAATCGTGTCCAACTCTTTTTGCAACCCCATGAACTGTAGCCTGCCAGGCTCCTCTATCCATGGATTTCCCAGGCAATAATAATTTCCCAACTGAAATGGGCTGCCATTTCCTTCTCCAGGGGATCTTCCCAACCCTGGGTTCAAACCTGTAACTCCTGCATTGGCAGGCAGGTTCTTTACCACTGAGCCTCCAGAAGGAAAGTGTACAAAGTAATAAACTGAGCATTCAACTCAAGAGTTTAAAAAAAAAGAAAAAAAAATGAATCAACCCAAACAAAGAATAAGAAGGGAAATAAGTATGAGTAAAAATCAATGAAAGAAAACTACTACACATTGGAGAATATTATCTCCCCCAAATTTTCTCTTTATTTATTTTTTTTGAATAAGTATTACAACTGACAAACTGCTGGCAAGATTAATGAACAAAAAGAGATAAGACTTCAATAACCAGTATTGGGAGTGAAAAAGAGCACTCCCTATAGATAATGCAGACATAAACAAAGACAAAAACAGGATATTAATGACAGTTGTACACTGATTATTCTGAATATTTGAAAAAACTCACACATTCCTAGGAAAGTGTAATTTCCAAAGTTAATTCAAGAAGAAATACAAAACCTATAATCAGGATAGAAACTGAATCATTAGTTAACACAATAAAGTAAAGAAAATTAAAAAAAAAATTCTTACCGTAAAGAAAGTTATTAGACTTAGATGGTTTTATAAGGAATTTTACAAAATAACCAGGAAATGAATCATTCTAATCCTACAAAACTATTCTGGAGTATAGAAAAAGAAGGAATACTTGCCATTTTATGAATAAGACATATATACTTGGTGCTAAAAATGGAAAGCCACAGGCAGAAAATGCATGTTTTTAATGTATAATTCACAGCTAACAACAAAAAGTATAAGCCCTGGAAGAAAGAAAATTAACAAAAGGCATGACAAACTAATACAAAACTTCAAATCCTTACAGAGGATTTGAACAAAAACATATCAACACATCATTTTCATGAATAAGAACATAGTATCCTAATATAAAGATGTTCTCCCAAATGATATGTAGATTAACACAATTCCCATCAAAGTCCAAAAATATTTTTTTACAATTTTAAAATTGTTCTAAACTTTATCTGAAAGAGCAAATGGTCAAGAATAGTCAGATATTCTGAAGAAAGAAAGTGAGGAAACTTGCCCTGCCAGATAACAAGAATTAGAAAGCAATAGTAATAAAGATACTGTGATATTGCCATAAAAATAGACAAGCAGACCACTGGAACAGAATTTAAAAGCCCCAAAACAAACCAACATTTATAAGGAAATTTGATATATGCCAAAATGGATGATGCAGAACAGTGGAGAAAAAGGATGTACTAGTTAAATTTTGCTGGAACAACTGAAAAATAAAAATAGAAGCCTACCCTACAGCAGAATCAATTCTGGCTCTAAGTGGATGAAGAATTTAAAAATGAAAAACAAAACTTTAAAAGTTTTAGACTAGGACCCTAGGAACTATTTTTGTGATACAAAGGTATGGAAGGAATTCTTAAACAAGAGAAAAAAAGTAAAAATCATAAAGGAAAATGTTCATAAATTCAACTACATTAAGAGTAAGAACATCTATTCACCTAAATACATGCTAAACAGAATGAAAAGAGTCACAAGATGGGAAATGATTTATATAAACTGACTACCAACAAAAGGTTAATATCTGAAATATATCAAGAACTCTTACAAATCAATAAGAAAAGGCAAATCAATTGAAAGTATGCAAGGGACATGAACAGGCATTTCATGGAAAAGAAATGACAAAAAATGCATATATGAAAACATAATTTCATTAATGATTTTAAAAATTAAAATCATATGAGATAATATTTCACATCCACCAGATTAGCAAAACTAGGTTAATAACACTGAATGCTAAAGCAAATGCAAAGCAAGAGGAAGACTCATACTACAATGGGAGGGTAAACCGAAAAGGAATGCAGTTTGGAAATATATGATGAAATTAAACATACACATGCTCTATAGCCCAGCAATTCCAGCCCCACATTTGGAGCCTAGAGAGTACTGATTATATTTATTTGGAAAAACTATGAAGACAAGCAAGGTGTGGCTAACACACAAGCAGAACAGGATAGCGGGTCCCTCTGGAGGGATCCATGGGGTTGTGAGAAGGGGCTCATAAAATGGGCTTTAAAGGTACTGGTAGTGCCTTTCTTGCGTTGACTTGTGGGCATATGTGAACTGTTATAGTGTCACCCTTTATGATATACACTTTTGTTCTCTACAATCTTATGTATGTATGGTATATATCTTAACAAAATGGTAAGTAAAAAAATAATTAGGCCTGAGGTGAAAGAACCCACAGAGTGGGCCCAGTAGGTTCTGAAAGATGACTAGGAGGTGTGAAGATTCCCTGAGGCTCTGATCCATAACTAAACTAGATGAAAGCCTCACCAGAAGGAGAAAGTCACTTGGCTGTGTCCGAGTCTTTGGGACCCCACGCCTGCCACTCGTATCATAGTCATCAGAACGATGCCACTCGGCCACTACCTGCTGCAAGGGAGGCTGGGAATGTCATTATTTTGCCACCACAGCCTGTCCAATAGGAGCAGGGAAGGGGGCCGGTGGTATCTGAACCGCTCTTCAGCAATGTCTGTCAAAATACTTCATTAAGAGTTCTTCCTCTTTTCTCCCCAGGAGCCAGTCTCCTTGATGACCTGTATAAGTATTTCTCCTTCCATCACTCCCACGGAGACACCATGACCGTCATGGATCCAAAGCAGATGAACGTTGCTGCCGCTGTTTGGGCCGTTGTCTCTTACGTCATTGCAGACTTGGAAGAAATGCTGCCCAGGTCTTAGCAAGAACAAGAGAGGACACCTTTGTCCTTTCTGGCCAGGAATCCTGGGTCTGCAGCTTTAGGAAGCCCCTCTTCACCTGGCAACTTTATTGATCATTTACAAAGCACAACACTTTTTCATACTTTCTGACATCATCTTTCTTGATATTTTCCAAATTCTGTTTTCCTAGTGTAAAGAATAATCCCCACCCCCGCATAGAATCAAAACATGGTAGAGATCCCAGTGGGGGCATTTCTTTATACCACTTACTAAAAATATGGTTTCTACTTCAGAAGTAAATACTGGATAAAGCTTTGGAAGACCTCTGGCTTTTATGCATGTACTTATGAACATTAAATCAAACATAGTGGCACCAATTTTTTGTTCTAAGTTATTCATTGAAAGGTAGGGAAATACACAATTGTAGTATGGTCTTAACTAAACATATGCAGGCATCTGACTTTCTAATTTGTACACTTTGATATTATCAGAATTTTTTAATGAGGTATGAAATTTTTTAATTAATAGAAAAAATGTCACCAGTTGAGGAAAAAGTCAAGTATGTAAAATCCAATTTCCTTGTTAAAGATGAGCAAATGAGCAAATGATAATACTACTTTACATTTATGTTTTATATATTTCACATAATATATCTATGAAGTTGGGGCTTATTCATATTTTACTGATAACAAAACTGAGGCTCCTGGAGGAAGACTCTGTGCTTCCACTGCAGAGTGTATGGGTTCAATCCCTGGTCAGGGAACTAAGATCCCATATGCTGTGCAGCATGGTCAAAAAGAAAAAAAATATTGAGGCTCACAGAAGTTAAATAAGATTCACAGAGCAAAACACTTATCCTCATCTACTCTGAGAATAATCTCTACTATTCTTTCACACACAATGTCCACTATTCAATTTAAAAAATGACAAGACACACCCTAAAATACAAGAAAAACTCATTCTCTGGAGTTAAAGCAATTAAGAAAACCAGACAAAGCACCATCATATTTCCAGATGTTGGAAATATCAGAGAGCAACTTAACTACGGTTAATATGTTAAAATCTAGTAGGAAAATGGGACTATATATATGAACAGAAGGAGAATTTCAACAGAAAGATGGAAACTATAAAACAGCATCAAATGCAAATACTAAAATAAAATATAAAACATCAGTGATGGGTAATTTCCCTTTTGGGCTCATCAGCAGACTGGATAAGACTGAGGAAAGAATCAACGACCTTGACAATAGGTCAATAAAAATTATCCAAACTAAAACACGAAGAGAAGGAAAACGAACACCAAAATGAATCACCCCAGAGTGTAATCTAATATCTATATGGCCTAATATGCATGTAATTTGTTAAAAATTGGTCCAATATACATATAGCTAAATTCTTAGAAGAAAAAAAAAAACTATCAGTTTTATTAATGGTAATAATTGAAAAGAGCTTTCATTCCTGGCAAGGTAGCAGACTGGTACACTGACTGACCCTTACACTGAACACAAAATGTTGGATGACGTCTGAGAAATGCTTTTTTAAATATATGAATTAGCTGATTAAAAGGTAAAGACCATTAGACTGAAAATTAAGTGAAGGCATGAACCAAGGTGATACAGAGCACGTTGAACCAGCTTTCTTTTTGAGAAAAATGGCAGAATGTGGTGGGCCTGAATTCTATTTTCACATTTAGTGGCTTGGGAACTATCAAGAAATTCCATAGCCTGGATTTTTGTTAGGGAATTTTAATATGGAATATCCCTGAATTCCATATTAGGGATACTAGACAACCTCAGTGAAATTGACACTCCCAGAGGATTACTCAGGGTTGATACCTTATCCAGAAAGATCCCACACTGCCGCACATCTAAGCCCATGTGCCACAGCTATTGAGCCTGTGCCCTGGAGCCCAGGAGCTACTGAGTCCACGCGCTGCCACTGAAGCCCGAGCGCCTAGAGCCTGTGCTCCACAAGACAAGCCACCGCAATGAGAAGCCTGCACACTGCAACAAAGAGTAGCCCCTGCTCATCGCAAACAGAGAAAAGCCCAAGCCACAAAGAATACTCAGCGCAGCCAAAAATAAGTAAGTAAATAAAATTATACATTAAAAATAACTCTGAGAACCATAAGAAAAATTACCATTTTAAGAACTGAGTGGAGAGTCCAGAGAAATTCCCACAATAAAGTTACAATATCTATTAACTCCCAGTTAAAAAAAAGAAAAGAAAACAGGAATCATAGCATTCTGAGCAAGAGTGGTTCAAAAAAGAAAACAGCAAAATTAATTCACAATATCCTCTGATACTGGAATGTTTAAGTTGATTTTCAAATCTATGTCTATGATGTTTAAGGAAGTAAAGAAAAGGGACTGAAAATATAAGAGAAAGCAAAGAAAGGGGTATAATAAGTGACCAAGTGTATTATAAAAAAAAAATACATAGAACTTCTATTTCTATTGAAAACAAATAGAACTTCTATTCTATAAAAGTGTAAGCTATAGTAAATGAAATTTAAAAATTCGAAGACCAGCATAATTTTAGATAAGAGAATTCATGAACTTAAAGAAAATAGTGAAGAAATTAATGAGAATTCAGCACCAAAAGAAAAAGTTATGGAAAATATAAATAAGATTTAAAAATATGAAAGCTAGTGTTATATGGTCTAGTTTATGTTTAATCAGGGTTCCAGAAAAGAGGAAGACAGAATCATCTGAATAAATAATAAATGAAAATTTTCCAGAAATAATGAAATATGCCAGTCCACAGAATCAAGAAACCCAATAAATCCCAAGGAGAATAAACAAAAAGAAATCTACAGTGACATGCTATAAAGAAACTACAAATCACAAAAGATGCAGGAAAAAAGTCATGTAAAATCCTAAATCCATTTATGAGAAAAATTAAAGAGGACATCCTTAACTGATGAAAAACTCCTACAAAAAAAGAAAAAGTTAAAATATCACAATTACCAAACACTTTCTTTCATTATAAGGAATAAGACCTCAGTGCTTACTGGAGTCATCTGTAGTCAATGGTATCTTAGACATACTGGCCACTCTAGAAGGCAAAGTCAAGTAATAGAAAAAGGCAAGAAACTTTTAATCTGTAGATAAATATGGCTGCCTATGTAAAAATTTCAAAAAAACCTACAAAAAAATCTAAACACAAAGTTTAGGAGTTTTAGAGAAAACATTAACAAATATAATGAGAAGCATTTCATACATATAATTAGAAAATGCAACCAAAAGTATGTTATTTATTTTAATATCTAATAATATAAAATATCTAGAAATATATTTTTCAAAAGATGTGCAAGTTTCTTTTAGGGAGAAAATGGTAAAACTCCATTCATATATTTTAGTGAAAGTGTTAGGCATGCCCAACTCTTTGCAACCCCATGGACTGTGTAGCCCACCAGCTTCTCTGTCCATGGAATTCTCCAGGCAAAAATCCTGGAGTGGGGTGTCATTCCCTTCTCCAGGGAATCTTCCCAACCCAAGGATCGAACTCCAGTCTCCTGCACTACAGGCAGATTCTTTACTGTCTGGCCCACGAGGGAACCCCTCATGTACACTGAGACAGAACTTTCTACTTTCGCATTCCATCATCATAGGCGATGGAATGCAAAAGTAGAAAGTCAAGAGGTACCCAGAATAACAGGCAAGTTTGGCCTTAGAGCACAAAATGAAGCAGGGCAAAGGCTAACAGTTTTGTCAAGAGAACAGGCTGGTCACAACAAACACCATTTCAACAACCCAAGAGATGACTCTACAACGTGCACATCACCAAATGGTCATTGACATATCAAATGGTCAATACCAAAATAAAATTGATATGTTCTTTGCAGCCAAAGATGAAGAAGCTATAGTCAGTTAAAAGCAGACCTGAAGCTGACTGTGACTCAGATCATCAGCTCCTTATTGCAAAACTCAGGCTTAAATTAAAGAAAGCCACTCAGCCATTCAGGTATGACCTCGATCAAATCCATTATGATTATACGTGGAAGTGGCAAATAAATACAAGGGATTAGATCTGGTAGAAAGAGTGCCTGAAGAACTATGAACAGAGGTTTGTAAAATTGTATAGGAGGCAGTAAGTAACCAAACCATCCCAAAGAAAAAGAAATGCAAGAAGGCAAGGTGGTTGTCTGAGCAGGCTTCACAAATAGCTGAGAAAAGAAGAGAAGCAAAAGGCAAGGGTAGAAAGTGCAGCGTTCCAGAGACTAGCAAGGGGGAAATAAGAAAGCCTTCTTAAATGAACAGTGCAGAGAAATAGAGGAAAACAATAGACTGGGAAAGACTAGAGATCTCGTCAGGAAAATTGGAAATATCAAGGAAATATTGCATGCAAGGATGAGCACAATAAAAGACATAAATGGTAAGGACCTAACAAAAGCAGAAGAGATTAAGAAGAGGTGGCAAGAATACATAGAAGAACTATACAAAAACGGTCTTAATGGCCCAAATAACCATTATGGTGTGGTCACTGGACATCCTGGAGTGCAAAGTAAAGAGCTGGACATCCTGGGCATTAGGAAGCATTAGTATGAACAAAACTAGTGGAGGTGACTAATTCTAGCTGAGCTATTTAAAATCCTAAAAGATGATGCTGTTCAAGGGCTATGCTCACTATGTCAGCAAATTAGGAAAACTCAGCAGTGGCCACAGGACTGGAAAAGGTCAATTTTCATTCCAATCCCAAAGAATGCAAAAGAATGTTGAGACTACCATAAAATTGCACTCATTTCACATGCTAGCAGGGCTTCCCTGGCAGGTCAGCTGATAAAGAATCTGCCTGCAATGCAGGAGACCCCAGTCCTATTCCTGGGTCAGGAAGATCCGCTAGAGAAGGTAAAGGCTACCCACTCCAGTATTCTTGAGCTTCCCAGCTGGCTCAGCTGGTAAGGAATCTGCCTGCAATGCACAAGACCTGGGTTCGATCCCTGGGTTGGGAAGATCCTCTGGAGAAAGGAAGGGCTACCCACTGCAGTATTCTGGCCTGGAGAATTCTCCATGGAATGGAGAATTCCATGGACTGCATCATCTGTTGAGTCACAAAGAGTCGGATGTGACTGAGCAACTTTTACTTTCACTTTTTCACATGCCAGCAAGATTGTGCTCAAAATCCTTCAAGCTAGGCTTCAGCAGTTTGTGAACCAAGAACTTCCAGATGCACATGCTGGCTTTCAAAGAGGCAGAGGAACCAGAGATCAAATTGTCAACATCTGTTGGATCATAGAAAAAGCAACAGAATTCCAGAAAAACACCTACTTCTGCTTCATTGACTACATTAAAGCCTTTGACTGTGTGGATCACAAAAAACTGTGGAAAATTTTTAAAGAGATGGGAATACCAGACCACCTTACCTGTCTCCTGAGAAGCTGGTATGCAGATCAAGAAGCAACAGAACCTGACATGGAACAACAGACTGGTTCAAAATTGGGAAAGAAATACAAAAAGGTTGCATACTGTCACCCTGCTTATTTAACTTATAGGCAGAAATATATCATGTGAAATGCTGGGCTCAGTGAATCACAAGCTGTAATTAAGATTGCTAGGAGAAATATCAACAACCTCAAATATGCAGATGGTACCACTCCAGTGGCAGAAAGTGAAGAGCAACTAAAGAACTTCTTGATGTAGATGAAAGAGGAGGCAGAAAAAGCTGGTTTGAAACTCAACATTTAAAAAAAGATCATGGCATCTGGTTCCATCATTTAATGGCAAATAGAAGAGGCAAAGTGGAAGCGGTGACAGATTTTATTTTCTTGGGCTCCCCAATCACTGCAGACTCCCAAATCACTCCAAGTGACTGCAGCCATGAAATAAAAGACCCTTGTTCCTTAAGGAAAGCTATGACAAACCTAGATAGCATATTAAAAAGCATTAGCATCACTTTGCCAACAAAGATCTATATAGTCAAAGCCATGGTTTTTCCAGTAGTTGTTCTTTCATTTGTACAATATTTATCTGCCTTTTTCATTATTATTTTTTTTAAACTTATTGTCTTTGAGGTCTCCTTTTTCCAGGCTTCAAGGTCTAATTCTTTCTTCCTTTTGGTTTCTGCTGAAGAATTGATATTTTCAAATTGTGGTGCTGGAGAAGACTCTTGAGAGTCCCTTGGTCTGCAAGGAGATCAAACCAGTCAATCCTAAAGGAAATCAGTCCTAAATATTCATTGAGAGGACTGATGCTGAAGCTAAAGTTCCAATACTCTGGTCACCTGATGCAAAGAGCTAACTCGTTGGAAAAGACCCTGATGCTAGAGAAGAATAGAGGGCAAGAGGAGAAGGGAATGGCAGAGGATGAAATGGTTGGGTAGTATCACTGTCTCAATGGACATGAATTTGAGCAAACTCCAGGAGATAGTGGAGGATGGAGGAGCTTGGCATGCTACAGTCCATGGGGTTGAAAAGAGTCAAATATGGCTTAGTGACTGAACAACAATAACATATACATATTTTAAATAATATATAAATACATATAAAGTGGGGATGGTTTAGTCACTAAGTCATATCTGACTCTTGTGACCCCATGGGCGGTAGCTCGCCAGGCTCCTCTGGCCATCGGATTTTCCAGGTAAGAATATCGGAGAGGGTTGCCATTTCCTTCTCCAGGGGATCTTCCCAACATGGGAATTGAACATGGGTCTCCTTCACTGAAGTCAGATTCTTTACTGACTAAGCTACCAGGAAATTCTCTGTATTTAAAGTACATAGTTATTATATAAACTCATAACCTGCTAGCTGCCTCCTTGCTGCTCCCTAAAAAGGGATGTTTATGTCCTATTGGACCAGTGTCTCCATTTCCTTCAAGATCATCAGAGAGGGCCACTCACTGCCGCCACCTCCCTTTGACTTGGAAATACCGTGCCTTCTGCTTGTTGCCCTGCGCAGCATCTTTAGATCTCCCTCCCAGATGGTGGAACTCAAATACACCCCATTTTGTGTTCTCCACCCTTTGCCCCCACCATCCTCCCCACTCACTGTAGAATTTTAAGTTTGGAAGCAACTTTGAAAAAGAGTCATATTCTAGCTTCAAATTTCCACCAGCTGGCAAACCTCCAGCCCTGCTCACCAACTGCCTCCTGAGTCTGCACCCACCGTTCCTTTAGGAAACGCAGCCTTTTCTCCAACTCCACCTTCTCCACAGGGTTTGGGGGTGAACCTTCACCGCCTCTATCCTAGAGATGGATCTTATCCCAACCTTTCCCCATAAGGTTATCTATTTCCCTGGGGAAAAATACAATAATTGCACAGGCCAACTGAATGTACACCCTCACTGGGCGATCTGCTGTTGGCTTACTGGAGGAGAAAGGAGGGGCTGAGTCGGGGGACAGTGTGAGTGTGTGAGGTGGGCAGTGTGTCGGCGGGTGGGGGAGCAGTAGTAGTAATAGCGTAGGCGTTGAAGAGAACTGCATGGGGTTGGGAAAACACGGTGGACGAAGAATTATGAGGAGGGGGGTCTATAGAGTTTCTTCTCATGATAACTCTGCGTGCACGTCGTAATCGCTTAGGTCTCCCAGGCAGCCGTGTAGCCTAGCCCATGCTATTGAATCACTACGGCTACAGGCATTTTCAAGTACAAGTCTCTTACTTTCCATAAACTGCAAAAGGCCCTGTTCATCTACTAAGAAACAGCACCTCATTTTGAGCGGTGGCCTAGTTCCTGTGCACGCAGCAGCTTTCCAATTTGACTTTAGGGTCAAGATGCTTTTCTGATTCATTTGACTGAATAGACTTAAGTGCAAATTGAGCAGAGAAACCCATTTAAATATTGTACAATGTGAAAAGGGTGAATTCTGTAACAGAAAAAGGAGGGGATTAGAGGGAAAGGCGGTCGATTGCTGAATTTGCCCTTGACATTGTTAAAGATGTGGTTTTCAGGGTTCTGGCATGTCTGTGAATGATTTGGAACGGAAGTTCCCCAGAGTGCCCCGACTTCCTCGCGATAATTACATTAATGACACCAAGAATGTTTTGAAAATCCTCAGGCGGCTCCACTGCGTACATTTCAGCCCTGTTTGCCCAGTGTGCTTCCCTCGTAATCATTTGAGATGCTTCTCACTTACCTTGAGTAAATATCAAACAGATCTTGATATCTATATCTGTCTCATGAAATATACATCCTCTCTAACTGTGCCCAAATGATTAATTTACTGCTAGGTGATGATTAGCATAAAAATCTCATCACGGGAGATAGAAATGTTATCAACTAATTGCCATCTGAAGTGAAGAATGTTTTTGCATAGAAATTAATGATGCATGCTTACTTCTCAATTCTCGGTTAAACCAGACTGTTTTTGAAGCAGAAAGGAATTACTTTTGAAGTCTTTTTTTTTTGCCTTTTTGCTTTCCCTTTAGATGATCTGCAGTTCAGCAATGGAATGGTGACCAGCATGGTTAATGGGGTTTTGTACACAAGATGAGACGGGTGAACTCAGTTCTCAGCAAATCAGGCCTTCCAACCAACCAATTACACAATTTCAGGTAAAAGTCTTTTCCCTGGATATTAGAGCCTCCCCATGGCCCTGAAACCTGACAGAGAAACATTCATATATACACAGCATATGCTAAATGTGTCCAAGTCCTTTGGATGTTCTTATTTGATGTTATAAAAATCTGATGTTCTTACTATCATTGGTGACCATTCCAGATCTGCTCAAGCCATACAACTATCTATGAGTCTGATGATACCTCAGAAAGTTTCATTTTATCTTCCAGATCTAAAGAACATTTAGTTGTGACTCAGATCTTGATGATAAAGTCACACCCTAATCCAATTAGTTCTCTTAATTCTAAGGACCAGCCAGTCTATCCCCAAGACTGTGAATTTTCCCATGTTCTGCCTTGTCATCCAAATCGTATCACGACCATCACTAATACTCAGCCTGGGCCAGTTATGTTGCTGGGAATTTTATGCGCATTTTCTCATTTAACCCTTATCTAATGCAGTGAGGTCAACCTTATTTTAATCTCCATTTTAGAGTTGAGAAAACCTGAATATACAGCTCACAACTGACTTTTCCAAGATCATGGAGCTGATAAAACATGGCTAACATCTAGAAAATTCAAACCCCGAAGCCCCACTCAGACAAACAGAAGCCCTCTGGAGAGTGACCCCTCTAGGCTTCACTGCATGGACAGATCCAGTCTAACTGGTTGATTTTCATTTCGAGAACTAGAAAGTAGGGCTTGAACAGTGCCAGGGTTTGGCCCAAGGAAGAGGGGCCCTGCGTATCACAGACTCACACTAACAGCAAGTTGACTGAGAGATGTAAGGGTGCTTCTGTCCCCAGCTTTCTGATGCTCAGGGAGGGCACAGCAAGACTCTTGGGACTAAGCATCCGCCTCCAGGCAACACCATGTTCGCTCCAAAGAAACACTGCCCCTCAAGTCCTGCCTTTGAGAGACAACTGTATCCAAATGTTGTGAGCATAGATACTGCCTCAGAGCAAGAAGAAGTGAGGAAAGAAGGACTCCAGAAGAAAAGACAAACTCTTTAACCTGTCAAATCTTTCCTCTCAGATAGCAAGAAGGCAATCAGTTCAGTTCAGTTCAGTCACTCAGTCGTGTCTTTGTGACTCCATGGACTGCAGCACGCTAGGCCTCCCTGTCCATTGCCAACTCCTGAAGTTTACTCAGACTCATGTCCATCAAGTTGGTGATGCCATCCAACCATCTCATCCTCTGTCGTCCCCTTCTCCTCCTGCCCTCAATCTTTCCCAGCATCAGGGTCTTTTCCATTGAGTCACTTCTTCCCATCAGGTGGCCAAAGTATTGGAGTTTCAGCTTCAGCATCAGCCCTTCCAGTGAGTGTTCAGGACTGATCTCCTTTAGGATGGACTGGTTGGCTCTCCTTGCAGTCCAAGGGACTCTCAAGAGTCTTCTCTAGCGCCACAGTTCAAAAGCATCAATAGTTATTGCATAATTTCCCAGAAGTGTGGGGCACTCATTGTCTTGATTCTCATCATGTTCCAATTTGTGGTTCTGAAAGTACTCATGAATAAAGTGGGTATTCCCAATAATTGTACATGGCAGTACATTACATTATTTAATATTTTCAATGTTATTTAATATTAATATCCATAACTTAGGTTAGCAACTTGATGGACTTTTTATGCTAGAACTGCAAATAGTTTTATATTTATAAAATTATCAATATTCAGCAAACGTTTTGAAATTTAAAAAGAATATGTTTAAATATTTTTATTTTAAAAATTTGATATTTATTCATTATAATTTATATTTCTCTTTCACTTGACAATTATTTATTATTTTTATTTGTGGTAGAATATATGTACTAAGGTCATCTAGTCAAAGCTATGGTTTTTTTAGTAGTCATAAATGGGTATGAGAATTGGACCGTAAAGAAAGCTGAGCACTGAAGAATTGAGCTTTTGAACTGTGGTGTTGGAGAAGACTCTTGAAAGTCCCTTGGACTGCAAGGAGATCAAACCAGTCAATCCTAAAGGAAATCCATCCTGAATATTCACTGGGAGGACTGATGCTGCAGCTGAAGCTCCAATATTTTGGCCACCTGATGGGAAGAACTGACTCACTGGGAAAGACTGAAGGCAGGAGGAGAAGAGGACAACAGAGGATGGGACAGTTAGATGGCATTACCAGCTAGATGGACATGAGTTTGAGCAAGCTCTGAGAGTTTGTGATGGACAGGGTAGCCTGGTGTGCTGCAGTCCATGGGGTCACAAAGAGTTGGACACAACTGACTGACTGAACTGAACTGATACATAAGATGAAATTCACAATCTTAATCATTTTGAAATGTACAATTCAGTGACATTAAGTACATCCACATTATTTTTTGCAACCATCATCACCATCCATCTCCAGGGCCCTTTTCATTTGTAAAACTAAAACTCTGTACCAGTTAACCAGTAACATCCCTTTACTCTCTGCCCTGAGCCTCTGGCAACCACCTTTCTACTTTGTCTCTCTCTGAATCTGACTATTCCATGCTGTGCTGTGCTTAGTCACTCAGTAACCCTTTGTGACCCAGTGAACTGTAGCCCTCCAGGCTCCTCTGTCCTTGGAGATTCTCCAGGCAAGAATGCTGTGGTGGGTGGCCATTCTCTTCTCCAGAGGATCTTCCCAACACAAGGATCGAACCCAGGTCTCCCATATTGCAGGCGGATTCTTTACCACCTGAGCCACTAGGAAAGCCCAAGAATACTGGAGTGGATAGCCTATCCCTTCTCCAGTGAGTCTTCTCGACCCAGGAATTGAACTGGGGTCTCTTGCATTGCAGGCAGATTCTTTACGAACTGAGCTATCTAGGTCCCTTATATAAGTGAAATCATACCACATCTGTCCTGTGACTGGAGTTTCACTTTTTCTCAAGTGTCATCATGTTGTAGGATGTGTCAGAATTTCCTTCCTTCTTAAGACTGAAGACTATTTTTTGTATCTTCTACAGCATTGTGTTAATCTATTTATCCACTGATGTTAATCCATTCCTAGACTGTTTCCACTTCTTGGCTATTGTGAATTTCTTATGAACATGAGTGCATAACTGTCTCTTCCAGATCCTGCTTAAATTCAGAAGTAAAATTGCTGGGTCATATGGCAGTTGTATTTTCCATTTTCTGAAAAACCGCAATACTGTTTTCTATATGGCTACACCATCTTACACTCTCACCAACAGTATACAAGACATCTGAGTCCTCTACTTCCTTATCAACACTTGTTATGTTCCTGTTTTTTCCCCTGTATTTTGGGGGAATTTGGGGGGGATGTTGTTTTTTATAGCCATCCTAATGCATGTGAGGTGGTATCTTATGGTCTTGATTTTCATTTCCCTACAGATTAGTGATGCTGAGCTTCTTTTCAGGTACTTGCTGTTTATTTGTATATATCTTCTTGGAGAAATATCTTCTCAAGTCCTCCCCTCACTTTTTAATCAGGTCATTTTTTGTCACTGAGTTGCAGAAGTTCCTTATATATTCTGGATGTGTGTCCGTGCTAAGTCACTTTAGTTGTGTCAGACTCTTTGGGACCCTATAGACTGTAGCCTTCCAGGCTCCTTGGTGCATAGGATTCTCCAGGCAAGAGTACTTGAGTGAGTTGCCTTGCCCTCCTCCAGGGGATCTTCTTGACCTAGGGATCGAACCCACAGTTCTTACATCTCCTGCATTGGCAGGCAGCTTCTTTACCACTAGAGCCACCTGGGAAGCCCGTATTCTGGATATTAGCCCCTTATCAGAGATGTGATTTGAAAACATTTTCTCTCATTCCATGAGTTACCATTTCACTCTGTTGATTGTATCCTTTGATGCAGATAATTTTTAAATTTTTATATAATTCTGTTTGTTTTTACTTTTGTTTCCTGTTCCTTTGGTGTCTTATCCAGGAAGCCACTGCCAAATCAAGTGTCATGAGGTTTTCCCCTATATTCTCAGAGAATTTTATAGTTTTAACATTTACATTTAGGTCTTTGATCCATTTTGAGTTAATTTTTGTATACAGTATAAGGTGAACATCCAACATCATTCTTTTGAATGTGGATATCCAGTGTTTTCAACAGCATTTATTGAAAAAAGACTGTCTTTTCCCCATTGAATAGTCTTGGCACACTTCTCAAAAATAATTTGACTGCATAAAATGAAGTATTCGTTTCTAAGTTCTTAATTCTATTCCATTGATCTATATGTCTTTATTACATACCACACTGTTTTGACTTACTATAACTTTATGAGTTTTAAAACAAGCATAAAACTTCCAACTTTGTTCTTTTTTAAGATTTTTTTTAAAACTATTTGAGGTCCTTTGAGATTCCATATGAATTTTTGAATGTATTTTCTATTTCTGCAAAGAATCACTATTGGGATTTTGATAGGGACTGCACTGAATCTGTAAATCATTTTGAGTGGCAGTGACATCTTAACAGTATTAAGTCTTCCAATCTACAGATAAGGAATGCTGTCTTGGCTGGGGCTGCCGTAACAACATACCTTAGATTGGGTGACTTACACAGCAGACAGTTATTCCTCACAGCTCTGGATGCTAGGAGGGCCAGGATCAAGGTGCCGTCTGATTCAGTTCTTGTTGAAGGCCCTCTTCCTGGTTGCCATGCAGTCACCTTCATAACACGTGCTCACATGGTCTTTCCATGGTGTGTGCTCACGGAGAGATCTCAGGTCTCTTCCTCTTTTTATGAGGGCACTAATCTCACCACCAGGGCCCCACCTTCATGGCCTAATCTAACTCTAATTACTCCCCAAAAGCCCTAACTCCAAATATCATCCATCGGAGACTAGAGCTTCCAAATATGGGTTTGGGAGGTGGGGGACACAAACATTCAATCTACAGCAAATGCCTTTATATCTATTTGTATCTTAATTTCTTTCAGCAACAATTTGTTGTTTTCAATGTACAGGCCTTTTACCTCTTTGGTTAAGTTTATTCCTAAGTATTTGATTCTTTTTGATGCTATTATAAATGGAATTGTTCTCTTAGTTCCCTTTGCAAATGGTTCATTGTTCGTATAGGGAGATGAGGCTCGTGTGACTGCCCTGGTGATCCAGCAGCTAGGACTCCAAGCTCCCAATGCAGGGGGCCTGGATTTGATCCCTGGTCGGGGAACTAGATTCCACATGCCACAACGAAAGATCCTGTATGCTGCAACTAAGATCCAGGGCAGCCAAATAAATAAATAAAAGTAAATGTCAAAAAAAAATGCAGCTGATTTTTATATGTTGATTTTGTACACTGCAGCTTCACTGAATTCATTTATTGCTTCTAACACTTTGTGGGATCTTTGGAGTTTTCTACATATAATATCATGATATCTATGAACAGAGATAATTTTACTTCTTCCTTTCCAATTTTAATGCCTTTTATTTTCTTCTTGGCTAGTTGCCCTGGCTTTAGTAGTTAACCTTCAACATTTCAGAAGAGCAGTCACTTTTATGAAAATGTATACAAATGTTTTAGTTGTTTACATTTACTTTAATTTACATTTTTATTAAATGTATTCAAATTTTCTAGACTTTAAATACAAGTGCATTTTATTTTTTCATCCTGTAGAACATTTTTTTCAACAGAGTACAAATTATGTAAAAATCTGGATTATAAGAACACAATTCATGATTTTGCTGAATTGAAGGCAATAAAAATATAGTTTTTGGAATACATATACAATAAATTGCAAATTATGTAGGTCTAGCCCAATAACAGAACACCCAAGTATGGATGATAACAATTAAATTCAACCATTTTTTATATTTTTCTGAATTTTAGTCATTATGTATGTATATTTTTCAAAACAGGATGCTACAACACATTTAGTTTAATAGTTTGATAGTTTCATTTATGTTTAAATATTTTGGCATATCTAAAAGTTTCTCACAGTCAAGAAACCCAAGAATAGCTAGCTCATGCTGGTCCACTGCTCTGTACTCTTAGCCCAGAGCCTCACAATATTTGATAGGGGCTAACTTGGACTTGAAAGTGAGAAGATAGTAGACATCGAATGGATGGAAGTTTCTCTGATGTGATCACCGCCTCTCTATACCACAGCCAGGATGATATGAAACATTTACAAATCTGATTATGCACCCCCTTGCTTGGAGCCCTCTGGTAACTTCTCTTCGCACTTAAGATAAAATTCACAATATGGAGGCCCTGAAGGTCCTAGTCCGCCATGTCTTCCTTTCCCATCTCTGTGTATGTACCTCTTTTTCTCTCTTCACTCTGGCCACACTGACTTTTATTCTAGTTCATCCTACATATCCCCTCCCATCCCAAGACCTCTCCAGGTGCACTTTCTTCTCCCTGTATTCTCTTCACCCCTTTCCTGTCTGGTTAACTCCTGCTTGTCCATTGGATTGTCTGTAAGATGCCTTCTTCCAAGAAGCCACCTTTGACTCATTGGACTAGATAGATCCTAATAACAAAACTAGAAATTATTGTGATGTGCATATATAAGATTATTGACTGTTCACTCTCGAATAGGCCAGAGACATAAGCGCTTCACATGTATACGTTCTTTTCATTCTTCCAAAAGTCCTCCCCTCCATTTTTACAAAGAGAGAAATCAAGGCTTAGACAAGTCAAGTCACTTACTCACAGTCACATTATTAATAAGAGGTGAAGCAAGATTTTAATCAAGGCTGTCCAACCCCAGAGCTCATTTATTTAATCTCAAGGCTGCAGCCATTTGCTTTGTGAAGGCCCTATTTTGTTGCTCACTCCACATGTTTATTCTGTTGGGTGCCAGGTACTGGGAGCTACTGTAGGTAGAGCGGTGAGCAACAAGACAAATAAGACCCCTGGACTCAAGGAACTTGGGGATTGAGGCCAGCCAAAGTAAACGAATGAACGAGATCATTCCTATGGAGGAATCAAACAGATTCCATGACAGAGAGTCAGTGAGGATAGCCTGCTCCTCAGAGGATGGGCTCAGACAGTCTCTCTAAAGAAGGGACATTTGAGATGAGTCCTGAAGGGCAGGGCTAGCTAATTGTCCACCAAAATCCATTCTACCTTTTTTTTAAAATGACAACAGACCCCTTAAATCTTCGCTAGAATATATCCTACGACCCTCCTTGTGATTAGAGGTAGCTACTTGATTATGTTCTGGCAAATGGCTTAAAACCAGAAGTAGCATGAGAAACTTCCAGGAAGTCTCCTAATGAGAGTTAGTGGGGGTGGGTGTGCCCTTCTCCTCCCATCCTCTTTCTTCTTGGAAGGTTGAAGCAGCAGCAGCAGACTTGAACCATGAAGTACACTTGGGAAGCACACTCAGCTGAGAAGCAGACAGGAAGGACTATGGGTCCCTGAGACCATGGAGTACCCTATGGGGCCTGGACTGACTCACTCAGATAAATTTTATTGGTGTTGTACTTCCTACGAAGGATGACTAGACTTCTTTATGATTCTGAAGATTTAATACTGCTGCTTGGGGAGGGTAGACAACGCGCTTTATGCAAACGCTTTTAACCAAAGTAGTGACTGACTAAACATCCTCAGGAAGTCATTATACACCCCTTCAGCAGCTGCCCCTGACTCCCAGTCACAGGAAATGGCTGGTTTTCCTTTCTCTCTGGAAGGCGTCCGGAAGGCATTTGGCATGCTGGAAGGGCCACCCACTTGATCAGATGGCACCTGTCAAACTGATAGATAAAAACTGTCAAAATGCAGATCTCTGAGAATTGCCTCCATGGCATATTAGCAATTTCACAAACACATTTAGAAGCTCAGATAAAGCTTTTGATGTCCCTGATCTTTGTACTTCCAAATGGTGGCTGAACAAACAGAAATCAGTCTTCTTTGAAAGCCTTCAAAGTGGTGAAATTGCCTAAATCAGTTTGTGGATTATTCTCTGACTTCCAAAGGTCAAGAAAGGGTTTTTGTGTGTTCCTCCTTCATGAAACATTTTCACATTTTCTCCTAGGTACTTGTGTTCTAGGAAATTGAAATCCATTATTTATCTATTTGATATGCAAGTCTGAATTCCCAGTAAGGCCTTGACCACCCTTTCCAAAAACTGAAAATGATTTTTTCAGAAATAGTTATATAAACATTCTATTAGGAAATAGTAAATAGAACTTTACCAGAATGGAGGTAAATGATTAAGGGCAAGAACTGATTCTTTTATCAACATAGTTAAAGCTCATGAAGTCACAAATGTGTTGTTACTCCAGAAAATCCTGTGTAAAATCCAGATTTTATAAAATTCTGTGTGCTGAGGTTGTTAGGCTACTCTTTGTATGAACTGGGACTTGATCATGGCAGCAAGAGGGATATATGATCTTGTACTTGTTTTTCAAGAGTTTTTAACTCAGTCATCAGCATGTAAGAGTGACCCTCACTGTAAGGATGACAGAATGGAAGTGACCATACATTGGGATGAACTCAGAGGCTGAGCCTTGGAGTCTTCACTGTCATTATGACCAGGAATTCTGTAGGTAACTGACAGAAATATACTTCACACAAAACAAGGCGGGGTGGGTGGGTATCAGATAGAATGGAAAGATACTGAGGTATGAGGTGAGCTCAAGGTCTGAGTATAGTGAGGCCTCAGAAGTTGAACCAGAGTCTGACCCCTGCTCAGCAACAATTCCCAACCTGTTTCACCTTACAAGTATGAGACAAAACAATGCTATTTCTATGGCCTCTGGAGATAAAATGATGAGAATACTTCACACAACGGGACGGGGAAGTGACTTACTCCTTGGCACTGATTAACTGCCCAGATCCAGCCCTTTCTTTAGTCTCTCAATTACCAAGTTCTTAGAAAACAATCAGGCTTCCCTTGCGGCTCACCTGGTAAAGAATCTGCCTGCAATGCGGGAGACCTGGGTTCGATCCCTGAGTTGGGAAGATCTCCTGAAGAAGGGAAAGGCTACCCACTCCAATATTCTGGCCTAGAGAATTCCTTGGGCTGTATGGTCCGTGCGGCCATAAAGAGTCGGACACGACCGAGTGACTTTCACTTTTCACTAGGAAACAATTATGGCCCACATTTATAGAGTCCTGTTAAGGCAGGCACTGTTCTAAGCACCGTACACAGATTTCATTCACTCATGAAATCTTCACACAACCCTGTACGTGGGGGATTATATATTCCTACAATATAGACAAGAAAATTCAGGGCTTAGAGGCGAAGTCATGTGCCCAAGGTCACGTGGTCGGCAGTGGAAGCCACACTGTGATTGACTTTGGCTGGAGTTTGCCCTTGGCCCTAAACTAGGGTGCCTCCACTGGGCTCCATTGGGCATCAAAGCCGTCTACGAAAGGAAATGAGTTGATTGGCTGGTCTTGAGTCAGGCGCCTATCCCTGAACCAATCAGGGATGAGAAGGGCGTAGGCTCACCCTGGAGAAAGCAACTCGGCGCCCCTGCTACACGGCGGGAAGGAGGCCGGAAGGGCTAGACGGAGCTCCGGAGGGCTTTGCCGCTGCTCCTGCGGAACCGCTTCCTCCTCTCTTTCCTGCTCGCAGCGGCCCAAGGCTGACTTAGTTCCTCTCTTCAGTTCACAACACGTTATTGCCATCGTGTTTCTCTTCTTTATTTCAACTTAACCCTCTTCTCTGCTCCTGTTCTCCGCCTGTCCTCAAAGGCAGCCACTCTGCTCTGTTCGACAGAAATCGCTTCATGTATATGTGTTCTTATATCGTATGTATTGTTTTGCGTGCCCGCATTTTTAAATTGCATATATGACATCAGGCCTCAGGGCCCATTCTTTGTCTTCCTTTCGCCATTCAGTCTTGTATCCAAAGGGTATATAAAAGGTTGCCAGGCTGCCAGCCCATTGCGTCCGACAACAACATATACAAATGATCTGTACCATTTTACTTTGCCCCCAACCCATGTCCGGCCAGTCATGGACAAATGAGTTCTGTGGACCAGTTCGTCCAACCTGGGAGCCCCCTCATCTGGCGCGGCCCCTCCCTGCCTGCTGCAGAGCCTCCTCTGCGCCCGCACGGTCCTCCACGCTTGCCTCCATCAAGGCGGAGACCATGGAGCAGCTCAGCTCACAGTGCAGAAATGGGGCCCAACTGCCTGGATTCAGAATCCTGTCTTTTTCACTTAAAGCTATGTCACATAGGCTTCTCGCTACGTCGGCAAAATGATAACCACGGCTACTCATGGTATTGTTGTAAAGATTAAACGAGAAAAATCTATGAAAAGTGCTAAGAACGGTGCCTGGTACAAATTAAGTGCTATTTGTACATATTATAATAACATTTGTGACATGTTTTGAAATGGTCTATTTACGTGTCTGTCGCCACCACCAGATTATGAAATCCTCGAGGGCAAGGACCTCAGATGTTGATCTTCTGTGTGCCAGAGGCCTACACATTACATCAACCCAGGGTGTGCTCATTGGATACTCTGTCTTCCTCATCCTCTGATTTGACATGGCTGCAGGCTTTGCATCTAGAAACCAACTGGATTGAGGAGGGAGAAGATAGAACAGACCAGAGATGTGGCTTTCAAAGGGAGCATTTTCCTGGACTCTAAAGCTGTGTAATAGAAAATATAGCATTAGCTGCCACCAACAGCCAGGAAAGTCAGCAGGTCACCCAAGACTGGTGTCTAGAGGACATCCTCACCCAGGCTGCAGTATGCACTCTCCTGGTACATGGCCAGGAGCCAGTTCTTGGTCATATGCCAACATTTTCTGGCTTTTTGTATATTCACCTCAGTGTCTTCATCTGTAAAATAGGACTAAGAGCCACTACTTCATAGAGTTGGCCTAGAATTATGTGAGGGAACCATTATCAACTGCTTAGAACCATGCCTGGCATGGCCTTGATTGGCCATAAATGTTAACTCTTAGTGTGAACAATCAAATCGGTTGTTCTTGCAAATAGAGTTGGGAGATGCCACACTCATCTTTGTTTATTTGTATGTTTGCTTTTGTTTTTATTTATTTGACATTATAGTGGGAACTGTGAACAGGTTGTCTGTTGGAAAGTTTTAGCCCATTTTCCCTTAGCCTCAATGTTTGTGCCCTTGAATATGAGAGGGCACCATTTACAATCACCAACACACTTAAATGGGAATGAACCTAATTCCTTCTGTTGTTAAAATAAATAAATAAAGGGGGAAAACAATGAAACCAAAGAGGTCCAGCAGAACTGTCCTCAGAGTAACAAAGGCTTTTGCCATGAGTTTCTAAGCAACATTTAGCTACTGTTGGGCCACGGAAAGACTCTTTTTAACAATGCTTAATTTCATAGGTGGAAAGAAGCCCTCAGGGTGAATTACTGGCTGCCCTACACTAGAGCCTTATCTGGAAGAACCATTAGCTACAAGAAAGGGGTTAAGTATAAGGAGAACTCCATGGCCTGAGCTGAGGGGTTTTAGTGACGCCCAGAGAAGGGGCCAAGCAGGTGGCCACGGCTGGGGACAACGGCCCCCTCCCAGCAAAGGCTTTGCAGGGAGTCCAATGCCCCCTGCAGCCTTCCGGCCTGTGCAGGGGCCTGGAGGCCTGGTCGTGTTTGGGTTCTTTAGCTATGGGGATCTCTGCCCACGGGGATCATTAACTACCAGCAGGGGGAAGGGGGCAGGAGCAAGATGAGCTGACTAGTCGCAGCCGAATTATTCATTTTATAAAATGAGGATCTCGGTGAAACTCTGAACAAACCTTGCCCTGGGGCTGGCTCCCTGATCCCTGGGATCACTAAGTTGATGGAGACAGCTTTTTCAAGATCTTCCTCCCCACTCTCCTCTGTGCCTGGTGCTTCTGCCTTCAGCTGTGCCTGAAAACACACTCAGGTGGGAAGCACTTATTTCCAAGAAACTGCATGAGACATTTTTTCTCAGAAGCCCTTGAAAACTAAATTTTGTGTTTTGTCAAGAACTTTGTATTTTGAGCCAGGAACTCAGTTCCCAACCCACTCACCCATCCTCCAACATTCTGAGGACAAAGAGGAAGCCAGGATGGGCAAAATTTAGGAGCTCACTTCCAAAAGGACTATTTTAACAGTATGTATACATAGTTCAGATTCTACTGTGCTCATTACTGAGCACTTATTGTATGCCAGACCTTGTGCAAAATACTTTTCCTGGTCTTGTTTCCCCATACCCACAGCATCCAGACCAGCAAGCACACATGGGTGTTCACCAGTTCTACAGATGACACACTAAGGGTCAGGCTCAGAGACCTGCAGGCCACCTGGTGGACACAGAGCGAGCATCTTTCTCCTTTGACCGATGTTGATCCTTTGCCATTCTTAACTCTGTTTCAATAGAATAACCCAGACAGGAACTTGCAATGTTCAAATCGTTGCCATAAGCATTCAGGGCTTAAGCGAAGGAATTTTCAAACATCTCCCTCCGAATGTGAACGCTCCGATCTCACCCACCCTATCTATGCTTCTGGACTTTTTTTTTCCTTAATATTCCTAACTTTTGAGTATGTGTGTAGGCAAACAAACCTTGTGACAAGTACCTGGCCAATCTGGAATGGTTGAATGCGTTGATGCTCCATGAATGTTATTATATGTTTTCAGTATTGCTATGGATAAGTATCTATTTTTTTTCTCCTAACACTTCCAAATCAAATCACCTTTTAAGAACCCCCCCTCCACTGTCCTAGGGCTGGATGACATTTTACCATTTCGGATTTCTACTCTTCACGTCCTTTTGCAGTTATGATCATTATAAGACCTTTCCCTGAATGGTGGTGTTGTCACAGGTTAATATAAATGAATACATTCTACTGCACTCTAGTTTCTTATCAACATAGAGCTTAAGCATTTTTAATTTTCAGATACTTTATATTTAGCAATGTTTCTGAGGCATTTCCTCTTGAGTTCATACAAGGCAGTGAGCAAATGAGGGGCTGATGCTATTGTGGAAGTGAGCAGACGGCTGTGACCAAGAGCAGGGTTTGTGGAGCCAGCTCTCCTGAGTTTGAGCTCCAGCTGTAGCATCACCTCTGCTATCAATATTGAGCAAGTTCCTTCACTCATCTGCATTTTATATTCTCCTCTGTAAAAATTAGATTAAAATTGCCCCTACCTCATAGGGTTCTTGTCAAGCATGAATTTATGTGAAGAGCTTTTAAAAATGCCTGGAACATAGAAGCTCTCTGTATGTGATTGCTATTATTATCACAATTATCATTATTCCCGAAGAATCAAGGAGCAGGAGCTCAGTGCTTTGGGAGGCGGCCACCATGACCAGGAATCAAGACTGCGCATGTTCATTTCTGGAACTGAAGCACTTGGAGCACAAGAGCGTTTAGTGACATATTCACGCCTCTCCTCCCCTGATTCACCGATCAGACTGTGCCCATGATGTGCACGCTTTTGAGATTATTCAGCTCTGGTAAATAAAAAAACTTGTAGTTTACACACGTAGGCAAACTATCTTAAGATGTTTAAAGACAAATCAGTAGCTGTTAAGCAAGATGTGTCATTGTCATCAGCAGAATTCATGGAACGTGTTAAGTTATAAGCTAAGTAGTCAGCAGGTAGAACTTGTGCACGTTAAACACAAGTAGAGAAGGAGGGGAGGAAGCAAGAAATACCTAATATGTATAATATACCTGAGTGCTAAAGATTCATAATGTATTAAATAAACATGAGATTAAATATCAAGAGTCATTAAATATACATGAGTGTTTAACATTCAAGAACTCCTAATTTGAGAACCTCCTAGTTATACTCTGTGGGTCACATGTCTTCTGCCCAAGAGACTCAACTAGAGCTCAACTGTTCATCAGGCTAATTGGCGAGTGACAGCAGAGGTCAAGCACACCACGTCTCTCTAGTAGGACAAGTATGTGACACTGGCCCAGGGCACCCACCATGTGCGGTTGCTGTGTCGGGATCCCCAACACCATTCTCCGATCTGATGATTTTCTAGGACCCGTGGAACTCAGGAAAGCAGTTCAACTCTTGGTTACAGCTTACTATAGCAAAACGATACATGTTAAAATCAGCAAAGTAGAAAGGTGTATGGAACAGGTATAAGTTTCCAGCTGTCCTCTCCCAGTGAACTGTACATGGATGACACTTCATTCTCCTAGCAGCAATGTAGGACACCAAATACAAAGTACTGCCAGACAGGAAATTCAACTGAGCCTTGGTGTCCAGGGTTTTTAATGGGAGTTCAGTCACATAGGCACAGAACGCCCATGGGGATGACTTAACTACTCAGTTCCCAGCCCCCAGAGGTCCAGCTGATAGTGTGTGACCAAAAGCCCCTTCCATTAATCACACTGTTAGCATAAACTATCTGGCAGGTTCGAAGACCCCAGGTAAACAAGACATTCTTATCAGGCAGGATATTTCAAGGGCTCAAGGATTACCTCCCAGGAGTTGATCAAGGGCCAGTCCTCTCTTTTGGATGAACAGAGCTTGAACACCCCAAGCCTGCTCAGTTAACCCTTTACCACCCACTCCTCTTGCTCAAACCTCAACTCTGATCCGAGCAACCACCCTGCCAGCAGGGAGAGCTGAGTGCAGAGAGAGACACTGTGGACCTCAGGTAATGTGGTCCTTGTACCCCGCTTGTACCCTGTCCTGAGTGAGTTAACTCACCCCATCTTTCTTGCTGTATGTTTTGAATGTATCTAAGTCCTTGTGACTTAAGAACTTTAATTTGTTCTACGAGTCTTTCTGGGATAGCCTGCCTGATGGTGTACTTAGAGGCTACCACCTCATGTACTTGGAGATAATCTTCCTACAGGACATGTCTAGCCTTCATCATTTATTTGCAATGGGTGGCTGTTGTTGAGATATGCCACAGGAGCAAAGACTTATGACAACCATGGTTTGTCATAAATTAGGAATGATAATGCAATCTCTACAAATGGGATAAAGAGGGAGGAGAAAGATAAGAAGGCAAATTCATGAGTGTATTGGTATGACTGTGAGCTCATTCATTGTCTCCAGACACTGCGGACCACAATTTACCTCTAGCTTCTATTTATTGAATGCTCACTACAGAGCAGGTACCACACTAAACACTTGGGATAAATTTGTTTATCCTCACAGCAAGCCATGATAAAGGGCCTATCTGTCCCTTCACCATCTTCTAGATGAGTAAAGGAAGGCACGAAGGAACGTGTGTGAGGTCATGGGCTCTGTCAGTGGTGGAACCAGAACTCATATGTGAGCACAGTTTACATTCATCACTCTGTTAGACTGCCTGGGCTCTGAGACCGGTTTGTCTTTGTCTCAGCATCTCGCACAGAGTACACAGAACTCTTTCATTTGCAAGTGACAGAAACCCAAGCCAAAAGGTAAAAAGGAATATTTTTTCACTCACAAGCCTGAAAATTTTAGGGCCTAGAACTGAAGCTGCTAGATCTGTGGACTCAACTAGGCAGGGGAATTTGCCTGCCCATTCATCATCTCCCAGTTGTATTTCCTAACTACTTCACTACTGTCAACTCTAAGCTAATATTCCTGTAGCTTGGCAATCAATGCTATGAGAGATTCTTTTCCCAAGAGTTCCAGCCACAGACCAGTGATTCCAAGTCACCCAATTAATCCAGTCCCTGAGGCAGGGCAGTGTCCAGCCTGGGTGGTGTACATATCATCTGATTTTAGGTCAGTCCCACTTGAACCACATGGATTGAAAATGAATGAGGACATTTTCCTAAGAAAAATGAGGTTGTTGCCAAAAGAAGAGGGAAACATCTCTGGGAAGGCAAAAACAACAAATATTCTCACAGGGTTCAATAAACACATGAATATATGGATGGATGGATGAATGGTTGGTTGGATGTGTGAATGAATGCAAAAATGCAATGCCTGAGGCAAGGGTCTCTATAATGAGAAACAAGAAAAAGGCTTTCTTCTATACCTTAACAGTGAGAGCAGTCGAGGCTAGCAATTCCTTTGGTTCTCTCCCACAAAAGAGACACCAGGAGTTTTGAGGAAA
Organism: Antilocapra americana; assembly: GCA_007570785.1. Lineage (NCBI taxonomy): Eukaryota > Metazoa > Chordata > Mammalia > Artiodactyla > Antilocapridae > Antilocapra > Antilocapra americana. The sequence goes on along the minus strand of ML661887.1, from coordinate 2,943,419 downwards.
GTGGCTGGGGGAAGACTGTTGAAAAACACAGAGAATGAGAACATGGGGAGGAGTTTCTCTAACGGAGGCCGTTACAGTTTTAATAGGACATCCGCCTCAAACAGTGTGCGTTTCTGGTTGCTGCTTTCATTGGCCTATCTCTTCTTCTCAGTGCAGTAAGAAGACAGCAGTTGTCATGGGCTTTCGCAGCCCAGGGCACACAGTGGCACGACCCATCTGGAAGGACCGGTCACCTCAACTGGCACAGCCAGCAGGGTCCTCGGGAAATAGGAGCTTGCTCCACGGGGACGCTCAGCGTCTCTTTAACTTTCGAACTCAGGCCGTTCCTGTAGGTCGATTCCCTAGTTTTCAGCCTTGTTTGTGTCCCTGCGAGGCTGCCATTTGGAAAGGTGATTTTCAGAATGGGATTTGGCAGGGCAAATAGAGCTCCAGTTGGGAAAGTACATCCACCCTGCAGAGAAGGTTATAAAAAAGGACAGGACGATAGATTCCAGCAGCAGGTTCAGGGAGAGGGAAAAAAAAAAGAGAGCCACACACACCCTCACATACATAAGCACTGGGCTGCCTTTGTGCCCAGCGTGGGCTCGGGGAGACGTCAGCATATTTCAGTCCTGAATCCTTACTATTTTTCACTACAAGTTCCATTTCAGGGAAAACGTAATGCACATCTTTCTACTTTACCTGCACTTCAGTTTTGCTGTTAAGATTTATTAACCCATTTTTTAATGTGTTAACCCTTATAGTTGCTCTTGTGTGACAGCTTGTGTTCTAGGGCTAAGTGAACGTTTATGTCTTTTGTGCTTAAATCAAGGATTTGGGGGGAGTTTTATGCCTCCAAGAGACTGAAGTTTCTTTTTCAACCTAGGAGTCTCTAAGGGTCACAGGCATCCGGGCTGCCAGGCCAGAGAGCTTAAGGCCAAGATGCCTGTTGAGGGGTGATGCGGGATGCTTTCAGCTCTGACAGCTACTGAGCTTGCCTGCCATCCGGAACCCTGCACCCTGACCTTTCTCCTGCAGCATCAGGCCTTTGGGTGCCAAACTCAAGTCAGTTAAGGTTGAATGGAAGAAACTGTTCTGATTAGAGAGTGTGATTCGCCAGCCTAGAATTAGACCAAACTCGAAATCTGAGGGCAGAGAGAGCAAAGTGCGGGCCCTTTCACACTGGGCGGATTTCTCACTGCGCTCCGGTCAGGCAGGGGAACAGAGGTCCTGCAGGAGTCCCAGAGGCACGATCGCAGAATTAACTCCTGTGGACCCTGCTGGGGCCCTAACACAGCCAGGCTCTTTGCCTCGGCTGGAGAGGGGTTTTGTTTTGTTTAAGCTGCTGAATAAAAAAAAAAGCAAAGATGAGATGAGATGGATGCAGCATAAACTTTACTCAGTGGCCAAAGAATGGAGAAGTGAGAACTAAGTTCATAGAGCAGTTAAATTCCACTCGGCGACAGGGATTTAATTTTAAAGAGTTAGATTTAAAGATTTAATTTAAAGAGTTAAATTTAAATTTAAAGAGTCGCATTGTTCTCCTGGGGAAGGGGCAGGGCTTTTTTCAGGAAATGGTTGCCACCCCCTTTTAGTCCTTTTCTGGGCCTTGAAGTCTGGTCCTGGTCGCTGATAGGTGTGCCATTTAATGTGCTCATGTAGTAGAATCAGCATATAATGAGACTCAGGGTCTGCTGGAGTCTTGGTGGTCGCCACCAGTAACCCCAGCTGGTTCCATCTGGGTTTTTGTTTGCTCATTTATACCTTCCTCTCTTGTCTGAGGACACTTTAACTTATGTTGACTCTTGCTAAAGGGCTTCCCAGGTGGTTCAGCGGGTAAAGAATCCACATGCCAATGCAGGAGCCACCGGAGACATGGGTTCAATCCCTGGTTCAGGAAGATCCCCTGGAGGAGGAGATGGCAACCCACTCCAGTATTCTTGCCTGGGAAATCCTAGGGACAGAGGAGCCTGGCAGGCTGCAGTCCATAGGGTCACAAAGAGTCAAAGCCGACTTAGTGACTAAGCACTCCTTTGAGCAAAGGGTGTGGGTTGGCAGGTTTTGAGCACAGACCTGGAGCGGCTCCGGCAACATCACCTCCTTAAGAACCAGAGGAAATGGAGACAGTTTCATCTGAGAGGAACCTGAGCCCAGTGAAGCTGAAGCACTCGGCCAACGGGGTGAGGAGTCAGACCTCCTCCCTCCAGCATGCTTCCTGGAGGGCTGGGTCTGCAGGTTCCTGCCTGAACCAGACTCAATTATGGAAAAGCAACATCGCTCCTGAAGTATTTATGCTTTTCTTAAGTGCATTAAGTTTCCACCTTGGGTATACGTTAGAACGAAGGGGGAAAGCTTACAAAAAAAAAAAAGAAAGAACAGAAAACTGAACATCTGGGCCCACCCAGCCCAATTAAATCAGGCCTGAACATCAGTATTTTTTTTTTAAATTTTCCTGGCCAATTTTAATGCATGGATAACTTAAGAACCCAAGTATTTATCTGGGCTGAGGTTAACCTACCTGAGTGTTGTCAGCCAAACTGAGCCAAGAAAACATGCTGCTGGCGGGGTAGGGGAGGGGTCTAGTGCTGCATCTCACAGTGGGAGGGAAAGGGTGGTACCTGATACTGGGTGGTGACTCCGAGGAGCTCACCCCTGGTGGGCATGGTGGGGAGAGAAGAGGACATAGGGACAGGCATCTGAAAAGTGTCTTCTGCCCTGAGAGAAGGTTTCATCCTCCTGAGCTCTGCCCGCCTGGATTCTTTGCACAGATAATCCCAAGCCCTTTCCCAGCATGGGGAGGGGTATTCTGCAAGATTTTCTGCCTCATTGTATTTTATTACCGACCCATCTCCACTCGGTTCAGTTTTGAACAGATGTGATTAATGGCAACAGGACTGTCCAGTCTACAAAATCAATACGGAAATGGCTGAAACAGTGTCTTGATGACAGAAGGAAGAGGCAGCTCCTTACATGTAATCCACTGGGCAGACAGGCCCATATGTCCATAACTGCTCCTTCACACATGCAAACCTGGGAGGCGATTTGATATATGATCTTAATTGGGCCTCTTTAGGAAAGGAGGTCAGGTCTGAACTTGGCTCAGAGGAGTCTACCCCTGTTCACCTTAGTACCTAAGGTCAAACAAATATTTTTAGGTGAATGCCGGGCTATATTTCTTCTCTGCTCACCCCCACCCACCCACCTCCACCATCATTTCATTTGGATTCAGCTCTCATAGTCCAAATATTAATACTGACAACTCATCTGACTGTTTAAAATAATTTCTTTTTAAAAAAAAGAGACATTTTCTCACATGCTGAAACAGATAACTCACTTTCTCAGACTTGATGATTTCCATGCATAATTTAGTCTTCAAAAGGATGGAGCCAGTAGCTCAGGGTGGTGAGAAGTCAGGAGCGGATCAGATTGGTTAGGGGCTAAGGCTTTGCTCAGACCTTTGGACTGGAGGGTTGGAAGCAGGAAGTGACATGTGATTTGAATTAATTCTTCATTGTTTTACTTTATTATTATTTTAATTAGGATTCAAATTTTATTCAAGAAACTCTTTAATAGGAGAGGAAACTGCCAGGTCCCAAAGAACCAGGTGTCACCATTCAGGAGGTATGTTCGTTACAGAAAGCAGTCAAGAGCTGCCCAAATTCTCCTCTACAAATGGAGCCATCCACGCTCCACCAAGCATCTTGCCCCAGAGGATTAAGTTTCGAGTAAAGTCAAAATTTGACTCGTCATTTCTTTATCCCTAAATAGCTACATAATATCGTTTCTTTCTTTATTATGTAACTTGATAGACTTTAAGAATTGTGCTTCCAGGTGAATCTAAATTGCCCTTGGCCACAGTGGCTTCAGCCTCTGCCTTGCAGTGCTTTTGTCATTGAAAGGTCCTGGCTGACCTTGGTCAAGTCACCCCGTTTATTGGACTCACTTCCCTCTCTGGTACATGAGCCCCACAGGATGAGCACATTTCCGCTCTGCCCTCTTCTGCATCTCCACCTTTAACCCATGTTTCCATTTAGGTGAGTGAAGTGAAGTGAAAGTGAAAGTTATTCAGTTGCTACCCCACAGATTGTACAGTCCGTGGACTTCTCCAGGCCAAAATACTGGAGTGGGTAGCCTTTCCCTTCTCCAGAGGATCTCTCCAACCCAGGGATCGAACCCAGGTCTCCCACATTGCGAGTGGATTCTTTACCAGCTGAGCCACCAGGGAAGCCCAAGAATCCTGGAGTAGATAGCCTATCCCTTCTCCAGAGTATCTTCCAGACCCAGGAATCAAACCGAGCTCTCCAGCATTGCAGGTAGATTCTTTACTAGCTGAGCTACCAGGGAAGCCCAATACCACCTAATAAAGTGGTGACCACTGGCATCCACCCTACCAGGGAGCTTGCTAACGTGCAGCCCTGGCTCCCACCCAGAGCCTCTGACTTTGAGTCTGTCTCCAGAGTTATTTGTTTATTTACATACTTACCTTTGTGCCTGTTTTGGTCACTGGTCTATCTTCAACTCCCAGAAAAGCTTTAGGAACAAAGTAGATGCTTAATAAGTATGTGTTAAATAGATGAATGAATCAGCCTATTGCAGGCCCTTGGCAATGGTACCCAAGCCATTCCATTAGAGGCTGGATCCACGTTCTAGGACTTTTCTTGAGAATAAGAAATTCTTTTATGGCTGGAATCAACACAAAACCTGTGGGATGATTTTGCCCAAGACTAAAGGTAACCAAGAGGAAAGTGGAGCCAAGAGATTGAGTGAGGGAGACCAGAGCTCATTGACGTTCACCTTCTGGATCCAGCTGTGATCTTGTCCCTGATGAGAGATAATTAGTTGCTCTCTGTTGACGCCATGCTGACCTGGGCGCTGTCACTCATGACTGAAAAAGATCTGCCTGACAAGCCCCGAGCCCCAGGCTTCATTTGTGATTCACCATCAGGATCAAAGGCTCAGTCTAGGCTGCAGCTTTTTAAGAGCAGAAACCATCCTTCTTTCTTTCTATATCTCTCCTGCTCCTCCTCTCTGCTCTTGGAACTTGAATGCATCACTAACATTGTTATGATTGTTGTGAGAAATTTGATTTTGAAATGACTTAAGAATTTACAAACCCTTTTGTGCCTATTATCTAACTCAATACTCCGACAACCTATAAGTCAGTGGTAGAAGAACAATCCAATTCACAGGTGGGGAAACTGACCCTGCAGGATGGAGGCACCAGCCTTGGCATCAGGTGGCTAGTACCCCAGCAGGGGCCAGCCAGGATGCTAACTCAGGTGCTCAGATCACAAAGCCTTCACTTTTCCTCATTGTCTTTGTGCCTCCTTTTCACGAAAAGAATAATAGACCTAAAATTCAGTGATTTTACCCTAGTGAGTCCATGAACTCCAGTCATGAAAATGAAAGTGTTAGTCTCTCAGTCATGTCTGACTCTGTGACCCCATGGACTCCATCCATGTAATTCTTCTGGCAAGAATACTGGAGTGGGTAGCTATTCCTTTCTCCAGGGGATCTTCCTGACCCAGGGATCAAACCTGAGTCTCTGGCATTGCAGGCAGATTCTTCAGAACTCCAACCATAGTGGACACTTAAGATTCCTTGGCTGGTCAGAATGTAGCCAAGCCCCACTATTGGACTTTGTCCATGGAGCACATCTCTAGCAGGATAGAGCACAGACCTGGGTACTCAATGGGGCTTCGAGATACTTTAAGATGAGGCATCAGCTGAGTTCATGTCACCAGTATCTTCCCAGCTGGTACACGCCATGTAGATCAGGTCTACAAGACTGGGATGATTTTGTTACTGACCAGGGTTCTCCTTCATCAATAGAAGGATCAGAGGCCAGTCAGGAAATTCAGGCGAGGCTTTACTGGGCCCCTACTGCGGCAGGGGGCAGCAAGAACAAACAACAGTTTCCCTTGCTGGCTCACTCCCTGACTGGGGGTGAGCTGATTCCTTATATGGGGTGACAAAAGGGATGTGTCCAGGGGTTGGGCCAGAGTGTGGCTTAGGTGGTATGCCCACCCCTTTGGTGGTGCTGTGCCGTACCCTGCCTTTGCTGCTAATACCCTGCTTTTGCTCCCGGCTCTTCAGAAAGTGGCAGCGGGCTTTTTGGTCTTCTTGTATCGTTTGGGCCATAATTTGGCCCAGCTAACAAGCTCAAGGTTATTTTTAGTCCCTTAGACTTGCTGTTGGAGAAGGAAATGGCAATCCACTCCAGTATTCTTGCCTGGAAAATCCTATGGATGGAGAAGCCTGACAGGCTACAGTCCATGGAGTCACAAACAGCTGGACACAACTGAGTGACACACACACACACACTCAGGTACTTTCTGTGTATTTTGTTGCTGGAGGAGACCTTTGTCCAGGTGCAAGCATTGCAGCAATGGGTCCCAGGTCCTAGCCTGTTTCAACTGTGCCCTCGTTGGGCTTCACGGAGAATGGCTATTTGAGAATTTGTGCCCAGATGACATTCTGAGGCCCAAGGGATGATTCTGACTCAAGACATCACTCCCCTTCACAGATGACTATGTTCGCTGTTCAGAAGCTGTTCCAACTTAAGCCTATCATTTATTTATTTATTTACTCAGTTATCATTTACTTATTAGGCTTTTAAAAACTGTGTCCTTTAGGAAATGACACTGGATACCAGCCAGGAATAAGATATCAATAAAAAAAGCAAATATAAATATGATACTAATTTAAACTGTAGCAAGATGAAAAGATCTACCTAAAACACCACCCTGTTGACAAGGATCAGTTAAAAGGCACAAGTCAGAATATAAAGCTTGGCAACAAGAGATTGTCCTTACAGAGGTTAAGAATTCCAGAGAGTCCTTCATGGATTTGAAACTTGCCATGGAATCAGAGCAATGTTCACAGAATATACCTTGAAATGATTAATAGTAGCAGGAATAATGGGACTTCCCAGGTGGCGCTAGTCCTCAAGAACCCACCTGCCAATGCTGGAGACATAAAACAGGAGGATCTGATCCCTGAGTTGGGAAGATCCCCTAGAAGAGGGCATGGCAACCCACTCCAGTAGTCTTGCCTGGAAAATCCTATGGGCAGAGGAGCCTCGTGGTCTACAGTCCATAGGGTCACACAGAGTCGGACACGACTGAAGACATGACTGAAGTGACTTAGCAGCAGCAGTAGAAATAAAGATGATCATACATATATTATCTGAAATAAACAATGAAACTTGCTTTTCAGTTTGCAAAAACTCACCCTTCACATATCATGTCACTTGATAGATCAGTCCCGATGGAAACCTGGAACTCCTCACAGGTATTTCAGACACAATCCCACGTATTACCAGCTGATGCTCCAAATTACGGGCTCTCAGAGTAAGGAACCGTTGAGCCCAGTGGCTTGCTCTGCAGATGTGAACAGTTGCCTGTATTTGTGGAGCCAGGCTCAGAGCCACACACTTTATATTCATGATCTTATTTGATCCTCACAGTCTTCGCCCTCAGTTGACTGGTGAGGAGACTGAGGCTTAGTACGATGAAGTCACTCATGGCCCCTCAACTAGAAAGTGAGAGCGCCAGGCTCTGTGGCTTCAAGATGTTCCTGTGACAGCCCCAGGTCCCTGTCTTACACAAGCCCGCATTTTTTTCAAGCAGGGAGTCAAGGCAAAGACCAATTCCATGCCTTGGAAACAGAGGGTCCTAAAGAAGACAAGGGGACAAGAAAGGACCTGCATTAACCAGCTGTGTGACCTTTCGAATATCAAATGCCTACAGCCCCATTTTCACCTTTTGTAAAACAAGGCGGTTAGATTAAATGCTCTCTGAAGAATCATCCAGCGCTAACACTCAATGATACTGTGAAGTATGTCATGTCTGCTGACAGGCAAATGTGACGGGAAGGGAAACTTTGCTATTAACAAAAAGAAAAGAGAAGAACAACCATACCCCTTTGTGCATTTTAGAGAAACAGAACAATTCCTCCCAGGCTCCTTACTGAGCCTTTGGTTTTGGCGTATTTCTCATACAAGAGTCTTACAGGTCCTCTGGTACCCGTCATTTACTGATCTCAGTGCTTCAGAATCCTTCTCAACACAGTGCCCCAGGCAGCCAGCAGATGATCAAAGTGGACATCCAAGATAAAATGCACTTTATATCCCTCCCACACAGGAGTTATCTGGATTTTTTTTAGAAGAGTATGTACCTTACAGACGTGTCAAGGTTATGCTGTGGTCAAATGGTGGATGAGGGGCAGCCTCTTGAACAAGCACAAGTATACTAAATACATTTGCAGGGGCAAGATTAAAATGCATCCTCAGAGAGCCCACGCTGCAATGGTCCGGCAGACCTAACAGTCACTTAACATAAACTCTCATTATTAGAGCTTAATTAACACCACTGAGGATAGGAATCAGTCCATTCACTTTTAGCCATGAGACAGAAAGAGCAGCTTCTCCAGGAGGGTCCACACCCAGACCTTCAGATTCTCTCTGGGAGAAAAGATGCTGCCCTCAGAATGCCAACTCCCACAGGCTCAAGCACGAAACACACCAATTCTCTTGCCCATCTATTTTAAGTCTTTTTCCCTGGGGAGTGAAGATGGGCCTGTGGGATCAGGGCAGTGGGGTGTAAATAATGGTCGCAGGGAGAGATGGATGATGAGAGAGTGTCGGGGCAGGCTCCCAGCTGCTATCATCTCCCAGTTCTGCCTGCTTTGGTGACTACTCCATCTCTGCTCAGCAATGCCCCCAGGAAGGAGTGTGTGTCCTCCAGCCTTCTATATTTGACTGCCCTTTGCCTATGCATCCTTGCTGCCCTTTCTCTGTGCAAAGCTGAATGATACCGCCGTAGCCGAGGAAAAACACACCCTGCAAATCCAGCTTTCTTCTCAAAAACCCAGGCACTCCCATGAGGCCCTTTGATGTCCTGCATGTGTTTTTTGATGAGAAAAGAAAAGGTATTTCTTGAGATCCCAGTTGGTGGTCAGTCAATGCCCGGGCACTGAGTAGCCTCTGAGTGATTGGGTACAAGGGGACACGAGACAAAACAAGAGGGCCAGATCTTGGTCCAGGGAGCCAGCAGTCTAGACAGGAAGTTGGTAAAGTGAATGATTACAGATGCTAACTGGAGTAATTGGGTCACGGACCAAGTGCTGTGAGGATGGCAGTGGGCCACGGGAGCCTGGTTAATTACCCAATCCAGGCACTAAGCAATGAAGAGCACCTGCTCCCACAAACATACATATACGCACAGAGCCTTGTCGCCACAGCTACACCCTCAGCTTCACTCCTGCTCTGCATCAGTCTCAGGCCTCTCCCTGTGAAAGCACCCCAATCCAGGATAAGGCGTGCTTCCTAACTTCCTGAAGTAGCAGCAGCAGTGGTCAGACCGGGGGTCAAGGCAGTGAGAGCCACAGCTATCTCTCTGGTCAGTGAACAGTCTGCACGTCCCGTCTTCCCCTTGCTCCCCAGCAGCTCTCTGCAGCTACTAATCTTTGGTTTCCCTTACCCTTTCCTTGTGCTGTTCAGGATTTTTGTTTTCAATAAGTTCCCAGATTGATTTCAGATTCAGTTTCAAATCTCTGGTATGTTTCAGCGCTGCTGATTGGGCACTGACTGGCGTGGGGCACAAAGGTGTCCAAGAGGCGGCCCTGCCTTCAATGTTGGCAGGGGACAAGCCCTCATCCTTCAAGAGTGAGAACACTCAGGTTCTGTTCTTTCTCACTGCCTGTGAGTGGTGGGTGCAGGAAGAGAAACCCCTCACCAGCCCCAACTAAGTGTGCCCAACAAGAAGCGTGACTCTTGGCAGGAGACTAGCTTTCTCTGGGTGAATACATGGCACCTGAAATCTGTGTGAAGTGTTGGAAGTAAATTAAAACAAAGAACACCAGTGGGAAGCACATGCCAAAAGAAACTCAGGGAACCGACAAATATGATGGGCTGGAGGGTACTGAGGAAGAGAATCAGAAGGCTAAGGGTGAGGAGTAAAGTGTGAGTTGCTCAGTCATGTCTGACTCTTTGCAACCCCATGAACTATAGCCCACCAGGCTCCTCTGCCCATGAAATTCTCCAGGCAAGAATACCGGCGTGAGTATTCCCTTATCCAGGGGTTCTTCCCAACCCAGGGATCAAACCCAGGTCTCCTGTACTGCAGGCAGAGTCTGGGCGAGCAGTAAACAAGGAGGACAAAGAATTCAGTTTGATGAAGTCATCTCAGCTTGTTGCCTCAACTCAGCGCAGCAAAGGAGGATGCATCGGCTACCTGCCCGCTCGAAGAACAGGGCACCACGGTGCATCCAACTTCAGCCTGGATTATTGACAACATAACGTAGTGGCTAAGGCCTGGCTTCGGGCTTAAATCAAGCACTCACTGCATGACTTGAGCAAGTCATCTTACTTCTCTAAGCCTCAGTTTCCTTACCTCTGAAAAAATAGGGAGACGGGGAGAAGAGCCTGGTGATTTTTTGTGCCAACTTGGTGGGACCACAGGACCCAGAGAGCCAGTCAAACACATCTGGATGTTGCTGTGAAGGTATTTTTAAACTTAGATGAATGATTAGATCAGTAGACTGAGCAAAGCAAATTGTCCTCCATAATGTGGGGGGGCCTCATCCAATCAGTTGAAGGCCTTAAGGGAAAAAACTAACCTCCCCTCACACAAGAGTGATTTCTGCCAGCAGACAGCCTTTGGGCCTGAGCTGCAGCATCAGTGACTCCCTGGGTCTCCACCTGCTGGCCAATCTTGCAGATTTTCTACTTACCAAGCCTCCACAATTATGTGAGCCAAGTCCTTACAATCTATAGATAGAGAGGTAGGCAGATAAATAGGAAGATATTATATAATATATGTACTTATATGCTTTATTATATATGTTATATTATCTATGTTATCTTTCATATATATTGCACTATATATACATGTTATTTTTCATATGCATATAAAACACTATAGATAATGTATATATATAATGACTCAGATGGTAAAGAATCTGCCTACAATGCAGGAGACCCAGGTTCAATCCCTGGGTTGGGAAGATCCCCTAGAGAAGGGCATAGCTACCCACTCCAGCATTCTTGCCTGGAGAATTCCATGGACAGAGGAGCGTGGAGGCCTACGGTCCATGAGACCACAAAGAGTCAGACACAACTGAGAGACCTTCCTGATCAGGGCGATCTTCCAGACCCAGAAATCAAACCAGCATCTCTTGTGTCTCCTATGTTGGCAGGCAGATTCTTTACCAGTAGTGCCACTTGGGGAGCCCCTATATAAAACACGTACATGGAAACACACACACACACACACCCTATTGGTTCTGCTTCTCTGGAGGCAATAAGAAATTCTACTTTATGAAGATGTTTTGAAGTACTTTAGATGGTACCTGGTATCCTCTAAGTGTTCAGCATTACCCATAAAAGAACCTGATTCTGGAAAGAACAGGGTCTGAGACCAGCAGCCTTCTCACAGCCCATGGCTGAAACATTCCTGTCCTGTGCTGTCCACAGCGGAGTCAGGAGACCCGGGTCCAGATCCCACCTTTACTCCAGGCCTGCCCCCCCACTGCACAGAGAGAAGCTGAGGAAGCTAGAGCTGGCACCCAGACCCAGATCCACACCGCACCCCATTTTTCTTCAGTGAGTTACCCCACTTTGGGTAGCAGCATGGGCACTGAGAAGAGGAAAGTAATGACCTGCTTAGGTGAAGAACTGACTCATTGGAAAAGACCCTGATGCTGGAAGGATTAAAGGCAGGAGGAGACGCAGACGACAGAGGATGAGATGGTTCGATGGCATCACCGACTCAATGGACATGAGTTTGAGTAAACTCCAGGAGTTGGTGATGGACAGGGAGGCCTGGCATGCTGCAGTCCATGGGGTCACAAAGAGTTGGACATGACTGAGCAACTGAACTGAACTGAACTGAAGTCTACCCAAGGCCTCTGGAGGCAGGTTTGCACCCCAGAGATGCTACTGCTAGAAGCAGAGTTCTCCTGACTTTTCCTTTCCACACCTTCACCTCAGTTCAGAAGAAGCTATGCTGACAGGTTACCCAGCTTGATCCACAAGTCGGTTGAAACCAGACCAACTTGTGATGGGCAAGTTTATACTTTCGTGCATTGCTTTGCTGTGATGACCACAAACTTGTTTTAAAACATCAAAATTGATTCTTACAGCTCTGGAGGCCAAAAGTCCTGAATCAAGATGTCAGCACGACCTCACTCCCTCCAGAGGTTCTAGAGAAAACTCTTCCAGCTTCCAGTGGCTGCTAGTGTTCCTTGGCTGGCAGTTGCATCACTCCAGTTTCTGCCTCTGTCTTCACATGCCTTCTTCTCCAGGAGTGTGAAATCCCCCTCTGCCTTTCTCTGCCTTCAGAGCCTGGGTAACCCAGGTTCATCTCCTCATCTTCAGATCCTTGACTTATTCACATCTAGTGATGCAAACATGCTTTTTCCAAACGAAGGAATCTTTAGAGTTTCCAGGAATCAGGACCTGATATCTCTGGCTCCCTGGGGGAGGAGGTTATCGTGAGCTCAGAGAAGTTCACCCCATCCCCCCAGGTAACAGCAAGGGTCAGCAAAAGCCACAGCCTCAATGACAAGAAAAGTGTCCCCAGGGAATCTGAGAGAGCCGCTCCCAGACTGGAGGATGGATGGAGCCGTTTGCTGAGTGGAGACACCCTCTCTCTACAGGAGACTGACTCTCGGATGCCTTCCAAGAGCTTAGCTTGTATTGAAAGAGGCCTTGGCTGGGCTCACACTTCTGGGGAAATGGGTGGAGCGAGCAAAGGCAGGTTGGCCCCAGCCGAGGTTTATACTGGCCCAGGGATTCATTTGGGGAAAACTGTCTCACTACTAGACCACTTAAAAGGAGGACTCAGAGGCTCTTTTCCCCCTAATCTGTGGAGATTTTCATGCCAACAAAAGCAGCTTAATTTTTTTGACATGGCCAACTTTTTCTCCCATGTCCAGCTCCACTCTTGAGAAGGAGAGAACCATCTATCTTCGTATCCAGCACGATCCTGAGCATGAGAACAGGGAGGACTTGAATTATGAGGCTCCACGGACGATATCCAGCTTTCCTATATCCCAGGAATGGGAAACCAGCAAGAAAAGTCTAGCCCTCAACTTGCTGGCTCTGGTCTTCCCTCTGACAACCCTGGTCTTACCTGAACTTGCTCTTTTCTTGCTTTTTCACTGTAGTCATCCTCTTGCTCTACAGCTTCGTCTTTCCCTTCTCTCCCATCCCACTCCTGCTTGTTTAGCCAGGGGCATGCGGTTGTGGAAAACCGTAACCCTTCGACCTTCACTTCTGAGATAAGCTTTGGAAGGTGCCCAGCTGAGATGCCGTCAGTGCTCTGGCCGTATCCCCTTGGCTTCCACGAGGGCCGTACACACCAGCCCAATCCTACCTGTGATGCTCCCCCGAGGGCTCTCTCTGACTGTGAAAGCTCCTGTGCCTGCTGTGCCCACAGGATCCTGTGGAGAGTTAGTGGTTGCACAGAATGTGGGAAACAGCCTGAAACCAGCCACTGATCTCTCCCTGTCCCCTGGGGCAGGATGACTCCAAAGCCCACGGTCCATACTGGCCCCCAGCGTTCCTGGTGGATTAAGCTGTCTGTCCACAGGGGTAACTTGCCGGGTGATATCCCTTTATTGGGCTGTCTTCCTGTCTCATCCTCTCTTCTCTCTTTCCTCCCCCCACTGCTTCCTGCAATCACCTCCCCAAAAACTTATTTGCTCTCGAAAACTTGCCTCCAGGTCTGCTCCAGGGAGCAGCCCCAGCTAAGACATCCTCTTGACATCAATCTGGGACCGCCTGTGTTTCCCACACACCCTTGGGCAGGATGCCCTGGAGAAGCAAACTGTCCACTCTGCTGTGCCAGGTTCACACCCTGAAATCTGGCCCCTTTGGTCCCAGTGTGAGAAAACGGATGTGGCATCTTCATACTTACTGTTTTTGGTCAGACAAGACTGTCCCCTCCTGCTCGCTTATTATCTCATGTTGCACCCGAGTCTAGCTTCTCCCACAACAAACACATGTTTTTCCTTTCAGAGGCTATTCCAAGACCAGTTTATGGTAAACCTCAAACTTTTCTTGCTATTTGGCTTGTTTCTCAATTTTTGCCCATGTCTTTCTGTATGTGAGAGTGTGTGTGTATATCTTCTCAGAGGAGACTGGTTAATGATGTCTAGAACAATTCAAGTTGATCACTTGACCCCTTGCTCAACTCTTGAGCCAAATATGAGCACATGGCTCTTCTTGGGAACCTTCCATCATCTCTTACCCCCACTACAACTCTGTCAAGTCAGAAACTGGGCTTCCTGACTCAGCCCTTCCAGAGCTGTTAATATTTATCTTTCTGTATTCCTTCAGTTTAATTGACATCCTTTGACACATACAGCCTTGAATTGCATCCAGGGTGGCTCAGCCTCCTCGACCTGTTCCATCAGTGAACAGACCCTGGCATTAGCTTTGCCCCACAGTGACAGGGCCTCTGAAATTATCGCCCCACTACTGGGTGTCTCTCACCATGTGTGGCCATCAACTCCTGGCTAATAGTCATACCTGCTCATGTGATTCAAACCCAGATATGAATAGCTATTTCAGTTGCTGATCAATTGATCAAACTTCCTCAGTGTTACCCTAACAGAACACTTGACCTGGGTTTTCAATTGAGGTCAGTGGTCAACACAACCCTGCAGTTCCAGCTCTCTGCTCCCGGGCAAGTTTGTCCATGATCATAAGGTTGTGGGTGAAGGGCAGGGGGTATGAGAGTCAGTGCAAATCACCTGGGCTTTAACAGCATACAATGCAGGGCCAAATCTTGGTTCTACCACTTCCTATTGTGTTACCCTGGACGGGTTAGACAGGCGGCCACTCTGAACCTCTGTTTCCCCAATGGCAAAATCAGGGTGATAAAATCTAACTTGTAGTGTTGAGTGGAGAGGAGAAAACATACTGTGCATCTTTTTTAGGGGTCATTTATGGAAAGGAGGCTGTTGGAACCTTTCACTATTATGGTGGACTTATTGATTTCCCCCTTGAAGTTTGGATAATGTGAATCTAACTCAATGCAGGCCCAGAATCCACATTCAAAAGATGCACACCTGGGCCTTCCCTGGTGTCCAGTGGTTAAGATTCCATGCTTCCACTGCAAGGATCTCGGGTTCAATCTCTGATCAGGGAACTAAGATTCTACATACTGCCCAGTGTGGCCAAAACACACACATACACATTTAATAGGAAGAAAGCTAAAGCCAGCAGACTCCCATATTTTATCTTTAACAAAACATCATTCTAGACCAGGGGTCAATAAAACAACCTGTGGGCCACTACTTCTTTTCGTATGGCTCATTTTTTAATATTTTAAAATGCCATTTTAAAGAATAAAAGGGAGAATATTTTGTGACCCGTGAAAATTGCATGCAATTCAAATTTCAGTGTCTACAAATAAAGTTTTATTAGAACTCAGCCATACCCATTCATTCAAGTGTCATCTGTGGTTGACTTTCATGCTGTAAAGAAAGTCATGGCAGCAGAGACCACACAGGCCAGAAAGCCTTAAATATTTTCCATGTGGCCCTTTAGAGAAAATGTTTTCTGACCTCTGATCTCTGATCCTAGATAATTTAAGATATGTTAACTCTAAAGAATGTCTCCAAGTTGCCTCAGGTAACAGGAATTTATTATAAGATTATAACCTTCCATGGAAAGAGCTGAGGCAACAGTAAAGCAAGTGCTGGCCCACAGCATCTGCTGCCCTTGACCTGATGCCCCCCTCCATGTGGACCACACCCTGTGGTTGCCCCCACAATTGACTTGAGGGTAGAATGAAGAGGCACCAAGCAAGAGCAAGAATCTCCTAGCCTGAATTAGACTACAAACTCTGTCTTCGATACTCCAGGTCTTTCAAAAGGCTGGCCTGTTTTTATTTCCTTACCTCCTGCTGTCTGTTGGGTACAGTCCATCTGGTGCTGCATAAACACATTTGTCTCCTTGAGTGTCCTGAACAGCCCTAGGAGGTCAGTGTCATCATTTCATTTTATGGGTGAATAATCTGAGACTGAGGAAGGTGAAACACTATGCCCGAGGTCACCCAGCTAAGAAGTGTGAAGTGAAGGTTTTAAATTGGATTTTTCTGACTTCAAAAGCCCTTGGTTCTACCCATTCACATATTAAATTCACTCATGAATTTCATTCTGAGAAGTGGAAAGTAAAAGCATATGTATTTTAAGTCTGAGCTCTCGACCGGTTTCTGCTTTCCGGGGGTACAGAGTGGGAGGCACTGCCCCCGCTCTGTGAGCTTCAGTACAGTGGGGTAATCGCACGTGAAAGGGCAAGTTGCTTGCATGGACCCTTATTGCACAACTACCAGGGACTAACTTCTCATACACTTGGGATTTGGGAACTAAGGGCTGAAAGTGAGTAACTCCGTCATTCTCCAAATTAGACCGAGATGTGACTTATTCCACACAGTGAAAAGAAATCACAAAGGCCTGACTACATGTACAAATTTCTGATTGGATGAGAGAACATGTCAAAGGACAAATCACACTGTTGAGGAAGCGGTGGTGACCCTCATGTCGACTTGGCATCAACCCCCAGTGGCCATCCTGAGAAGCTGGGAAGCCACCATATAGCGGGAGATAGTGGACGCAGAGGAAAGGGCAGAGGGAGTGTCCCAACATTCCCACAAAGAACCTGACATGAGACGCTGAGTTTTATAGAGAAAATTATTGCTTTTGGAAAGCAACTTAAAGCAAGATTCTTGATCCTTAGGATAGGCTAATAGGATTTCTGTTTAAAAACACTGAAAATCATCTTTTAGTACAGATGCTCCAAAACCACATGTAAAAATTAAATGTTAAAAATGAAAAGCACATTTTAATGCTATAAAACTTAATTTTTTAATAAAACTGGAAAAAAGTTTTGTGATCTGTTTCTGAGATCCCATTTCAAACCATACTAACTCCAAAATCAATCATTAAAATAAAGAAATTTTACTGTGGAATTTACACAATAAATCTTCCTTTAGGGGGAAGAATGAAGTCAGTTCAGTTCAGTCACTCAATCATGTCTGACTTTTTGCAACCCCATGGACTGCAGCATGCCAAGCTTCCCTGTCCATCACCAACTCCCAGAGCTGGCTCAAACTCATGTCCATCGAGCCAGTGATGCCATCCAACCATCTCATCTTCTGTCTCCCCTTCTCCTCCCCCTTTCAATCTTTCCCAGCATCAGGGTCTTTTCCAGTGAGTCAGTTCTTCATATCAGGTGGCCAAGTACTGGAGTTTCAGCTTCAACATCAGTCCTTCCAATGAACACTCAGGACTGATCTCCTTTAGGATGGACTGGTTGGATCTCCTTGCAGTCCAAGGGACTCTCAAGAGTCTTCTCCAACACCACAGTTCAAAAGCATCAATTCTTTGGTGCTTAGCTTTCTTTATAGTCCAACTCTCACATCCATACTGGAAAAACCATAGCTTTGACTAGACAGACCTTTGCTGGCAAAGTAATGTCTCTGCTTTTTAATATGCTGTCTAGGTTGGTCATAACTTTTCTTCTGTGAAGTACAGAACCACATATTAGGGAAGAGTTTAATCTATTTTTTTTTAAGTAGCATAAAATGTCAAACACAAATACCAAAAGATGCCTTAAAAGGTGAAAAAAAAACCCTACAAAGCAAATGCTAAAGTAGGCTTGATGGGCAGGCTTTCTATGTGGCACAGCAGTAAAGAACACACCTGCCAATGCAGGAGATGCTGATTCGATCCCTGGGTCAGGAAGATCCCCTGAAGGGGGAATTGGCAACCCACTCCAGTATTCTTGGCTTGATGGCCAGCATAGAATTCAACCAGAGACCAGGTCAAGGACAGTTTCCTTCAGGGAGGATTTTTTTTGGAGCTGCCAGGCTCATAGAGGGACTCAATGGAAGGAAGCACCAGGGGGTACAGAGTCTGGAAAACCAAGAATGAAGACATGAGTCTGCAAATCGCAGAAGCCTCCAAAAGACAAGCATGCACATACTTAACCTATATCCTAAGGTTTATATAATCGGTTGACAAAAAAAAACAAAACACTTTTGGAGGAACATCATTGAGGAGATGGAAGCTCACCTTGGAGCTCACCAGTTCTTCTAGACTGCGTCCTCAGTGGGCAAAACAAGAAGTCCCTCCAGAACTTGGTCAATCTACAAGAATGTACTGAGGATCTACCTGGATATTGTGGGAAACCAGAAATCAAGGCTTTTGAACTGTGGTGTTGTAGTCCCTTGAACTACAAGGAGAACAAACCAGTCAACCTTAAAGGAAATCAGTCCTGAATATTCATTGGAAGGACTGATGTTGAAGCTGAAACTCCAATACTTTGGCCACCTGATGTGAAGAACTGACTCATTGGAAAAGATCTTTATGCGGGGAAAGATTGAAGGGGGAAGAAGAAGGGGACGACAGAAGATGAGATGGTTGGATGGCATCACTGACTCAATGGACATGAGTTTGAGCCAGCTCTGGGAGTTGGTGATGGACAGAGAAGCCTGGCGTGCCGCAGTCCATGGGGTTGCAAAGAGTCAGACACAACTGAGTGACTGAACTGAACTGAGACTCGAGGGTGGGAAACTGTCAAAGAGGAGATGGCAGGGTAGGGAGGGCAAGTCCTCTGTGGCGCTAGCATGGCCTCCTTGTCAAAAATTGTTCTTCAAATTAGGTCTACTGAGCTTTGAAGTTGGAGGCATCCTGTGTCCATGGGCACCCATCAAGAGGAACTAGAGGCAAGGCAAAAGGACCAAATTAACCCAGAAGTGCCCTGTCTTGCCAGTGCAGCCTGCAAGGAAATGAAGAGAGAAGTTGATACAGTGGCTCCTGACAAGCCATTGCCCGGCGGCCAAGGCAAGGGATCACATGGGGCTCCCCACTCTGAGATCCCCGTCTGCTCTGTTGCCAGGCCCCAGCCAGCCTTCTGTGATCTGAGATTCTCCCCAGGGCTCGATCTGGTGCTCTTCAGGTAGTCTGACAATGGCAGTCGCCCCCTACACTGCAGCTACTGGACATCTGTGGCTGCAGAAATGCCCTTGTCAGTCAGTGGTGCCCTTTGCCTGTGCCCACAGGCCCTCAGCTCTCTGCCCACAATGCCACAATCCTTCATCCTGAGCTTGCCAATCAGGCTCAGGTCTGGCTGACCTGGTCATGAGAGGCAAATACCTATGCAGAGCAGGCAGAAATGAATTTGTTTGACAGCCACTGCCTTGAAGGCAACTCTCATCCCTTTTGCAAAGCGTGCACCACTGGCGACGTCGATGTGAAATTCATGGGAACATTATTTGGCAAGTCACATGCTGACATGTTTATCTTGTTAGCTGTCAGGATGAGTAAGTACGCACGTTGAGTGCCATCATTCAGCCTGCACAGAGAAACACTACCACTCAAGAAATCTGACACAATAAATACATTTCCTAACACAATTTGTCAGACTTATATTAATCCTTTGTTCTGAGCGTGTCATAATTGACCTTAAATAGACCTACGATGACCCACGGATGAGAGACCATGAGCTGCCAATGCCACCTCCAGAGAAGTGTGGAGAAGCAGCTACCCAGCCTGCATCGCAGATTGTATTGATACTTGTCTCTTGGCATCTAATTACCCAGAAGAGAGCCACCAGAAACTGTAGGTTCAGGCCTTGCCACCAAAGTAAGAAAAAAGCCACAGATGCTGGAACCCTGCATGCGAGACAGCAAAAGAAATGCTGATGTATAGCACAGACTCGTGGACTCTGTGGAAGAGGGCAAGGGTGGGATGATATGGGAGAATGGCATTGAAACATGTGAATTATCATATGTGAAATCAATCACCAGCCCTGGTGACCCAGGGGGAGGGAATCTGGAGGGAGGAGGGAGAGGGGTTCTGGAGGGGGAGCATATGTATACCCATGGCGGATTCATGTCAATGTATGGCAAAACCAACACAATAAAGTAAAGAAAATTTAAAAAAACAGTTCTGTCCACTTTTCCAGAGGTTAAGCACATCCCTGAAGTGAGTTCAAATGCTGGGAGTGAAAACATGGATTCGAGGGAGACAAAAATTGCAGGGTATTGAAGGACTTCAGTGATGAGCAATGAATAAAACCGTCCCTAGCCTTCCCCATTGGACAAGCTCTGTTCCGGCTTCAGGCAGCAGATTAATTGCTGCTCGTCTGTGACAGTTTAGGAGTTTCAAAAAGGGACAGCATCCTATACCCACTGGTAGGAATGTAAACTGGTGCAGCCACTCTGGAAAAAAGTACCACGGTTTCTTAAAAAACTAAAAATAGGGAGATCCCTAGTGGCCTGGTAGTTGGGATTCCAGGCTTTCACTGTTGTGGCCAGAGTTCAACCCTTGGTTGGGAAACTGAGATCCTGAAAGCCCCGTGACACAGCTGAAAAAAAAGCAATGAAAATAGAGCTACCATATGATCTAGCAACCCCATTCCTAAGCATATATCTCGACAAAACTATAATTCAAAAAGATACATGCACCCCTATGTTCAAAGCAGCACTGTTCACAATGGCCAAGACATAGAAACAACCTAAATATCCACTGATGGGAGAATGGATAAAGAAAATGTCCATCGAGTCAGTGATGTCATCCAACCATCTCATCCTCTGTCACCCCCTTCTCCTCCTGCCCTCAATCTTTCCCAGCATCAGGGTCTTTTCAAATGAGTCAGCTCTTAGCATCAGGTGGCCAAAGTATTGGAGTTTCAGCTTCAACATCAGTCCTTCCAATGGACACCCAGGACTGATCTCCTCTAGGATGCACTGGTTGGATCTCCTTGCAGTCCAAGGGACTCTCAAGAGTCTTCTCCAGCACCTAGACAGGTTCTTCACCACTAGTGCTGCCTGGGAAGCCCAAACAACCTGGTACTTTTGGTTTTTTTCCCTAGAAAATCAGTTGGGAAGAAGGTTTGAATTTTATCTTAATAGAGCAAGCACACAGTGTAAATATTTTATACGTGTTGAAAGTATTAGCTGCCCAGCTGTGTCTGATTCTTTGGGACCCAAGGATTATAGCCTGCCAGGCTCAATCATGGAATTGATTCATGGAACTCTCCAGGTAAGAATACTGGAGGGGTTGGCCATTCCCTTCTCCAGGGGAATCTTCCCTACCTAGGGACTGAACCTCCTGCACTGAAGGTGGATCCTCTACCATCTGAACCACCTTAAAGAGCTTTGGAAAAAACAAAAGAGTGTTTTTACTGTCTATTTTGCCCTTTGCTAACTTGATTCCAGAGTCCCCAGGCCTACGACCAGAAGCTCACCCTCCTGTGGAGGGGTTGGGATGGGCAGTATCACTTCAAGTCTACAGATCAGGCCCCTCTCTGGGCAGCTTTAACAATACAGAGTCCTGGGCCCAATTTGACTCAGAGGAGCTGTACCCTTAGGAAATAGGAGGGAGTGAGTCTTGCCCTCTCTTTTATTTGTGTATTTATTTATTTTTAAAATTTATTTTATTGAAGTATAGATATTTACAATGTTGTATTAATTTCTGCTGTACACCAAAATGATTCAGTTCTACATATATGTATACACACACAATATATATTCTTTTCCACTATGGTTTATCATAGGATATTGAATAAGTTTCCTGTGTTATACAGTAGGCTGATGTTGTGTATCCATTCTATATATTACAGTTGGCATCTGTTAACTCCAACCTCTCTGAGGGACAATCACAGCCCATTTTTGCAGATGAGGAAGCTGAGGCTTCTCATCTGAGCTCTGGCTGTGCACACAGCCAGAAAAAAGCAGAGGTGGGCTTTGTGTTTAGTTTGGTCTGACCCCCAAGCAGGTGCCCTTGACCATCATGAACCACAGCCTTCAGGCCTAAGGAGCACAGTCATGGACCAGAAACTGACCATTCGTTCTGATGGAGGATGGACTTTGAATGACACTTCCACAGCACAGAGGATAATAACAGCCACAACAAACAACCTGTGTGCAAGGCCAGGCAGGGAGTGTGTGGAGCGACCAGAACCCAGCACTCCTTCCTCAAGTCAGAGCCCCACCCAGCCGCTCCCCAGGGCCCCACAGCAGGCCAGCCCGCCTTCTCTCAGAGCACGTCAGGGGGCTCTGTCGAGGAGCCGCACACAGAGCTGCAGTAGTCCAGAAGACTCGTACCCACTGGGTGCCCTGAGTTTGCGCCTGTCCTGAAAATGCCTACGCTTTCAAAGGGCACTTCTCAAAGGAAATTTGGGTGCCTGCCTTCAACGGACACTTTTTTCCTCAAATTATACTCCCTTGCAGATTCCCTCCGAGAAAATAACGTAGGCACATTCCTCTGGTCACCCTGAAAACAGGAGGCACCATAAAGGGCCTTCTCAAGATGCTGACTTGAATGTGTACCTCAGTCGACCATGTGAAAGTCAAGCGTTAGCCAAAATGGCGTCCAGCGAACAGGGAATACGCGTTCCTTGCCTCAGGCTGTTGTTCAGCTGCTCACGCTTTGGTTCATGGGGTATTTATTGAGCACCTACTGGGTGCCACACACTGTAGCAGATGCCTTGTTGGCATACGAAATACTTGCCGCTTTTATGACTTCACAGTCAAATAGAGAAAAGTGACATAAATACCTGAGCCCATTTAGAGAGCAGAAGATAGGAACTAATGGATTCATGGTAATAAATAACAAGAGCTCACAACTGCTGAATATAACTGCTGCCAGACACTGTGTGTACTAAACCATTGGCAAGTATCACCCTGTTTAAACCTTGTAAAGCCCTTAGGTCCAGGTAGCGTCCTAGTCTATAGAGAAGGGTCCCGAAGCTTAGAATTATTAAGTCACGTGCCTAACATCATACAACCGGGCATGTCAGACAAGCTTCTCAGAATTTGATCCAGAGCCGTGACCTAAAGGAGCCCGGGTTCCAGTCCGGCGTGGCCAGCAGCAGCCGAAGAGCAGCCTCTGACTCACAGAATTGCTGAGGGTTGAAGGCTAAGGCCTGTGGGTGTTTGCACCCACTTCAGTCATCAGCCCTGAATATGAAGGTCTCTGCCTCCATGTGACAGGGTCTGGACGACGTGCTTCTTTGTCTCCCTGTGGGTTAGGTGACAGTCAGTCAGGCAGGGCTTTAGAGCAGTGACCTTTAATAGATTTTGAAGGAGCTGGACAAGTTTACCAGAAGCTGTGTTGTGAGGGGTGAGGGGAGAAGGATAGATATTCTGGAAGGCACAAGAACAATGTTAGTAAAGGGAGAAGCAGCTGTGTACAACTGGAGGTGAGCAGGGGCCTGCGTGGGGAGAATAGAAACAAGAGACAGGAAAGGTGGAAAAGTGGGGGGAGGACCAGATCTGGAGAACATGGAGGTCATGCTACCAAGTCGCACTTGATCCTGAAGATGACAGAGACTGCAATGGAAAGGTCACTCTGCAATAATACTGAAGGTGGGTTGGGGGAGACCCAAGTGGTAGCAGGAAGCCCAGTTGTAACTGAACACTGTGGATACAGCACAATGAGAGGGTCATTCATTCAGTGAGCCAGTCCATCAGCAAATATCAATATTTAAAGACTGTCCATAGAGTAGCTCTCAAAGTATAATCTGGGTATCCCAGAGCATAGGCAAGTGGTCAAAACTATTTTCACAATACTGCCAAAATTCTACGTTTTCCACCCTCACTGTCTTACAAATGTCCCATGGAGGTTTCCAGAGGCTACAGGACCAGGGAAGACACAACATACAAAAGGCACTAGCAGGTATGAGGATCCCTTGACCTTTTATTAAGTCAGATTTAAAGAGAGTTGCATCTGACTTAATAAAACAGGTGGCGCTAGAGGTAAAGAGCCCACCTGCCAATACAGGAGACGTATGAGACCCAGGGTTCAGTCGCCGGTCGGGTCAACCCCTGGTCGGGTCAACCCCTGGAGAAGGGCATAGCAGCTGATTCCAGTATTCTTGCCTGGTGAATCCCATGGACAGAGGAGCCTGGTGGGCTACAGTGCGTGGGGTCGCAAAGAGTGGGACACCACTGAGGCAACTTAGCATGTATCAAAACAAGGCCTTGGGAAAATATAATCATTTGTTCATAAAAGTAGCTAATTTGTGTTAACATGTAATGGGTTTATTTTTTTGGAATGAACTAATAAATATGGGGAAACAGTGGAAACAGTGGCAAACTTTATTTTGGGGGGCTCCAAAATCACTGCAGATGGTGACTACAGCCATGAAATTAAAAGATGCCTACTCTTTGGGAGAAAAGTTATGACCAACCTAGATAGCATATTAAGAAGCAGAGACATTACTTTGCCAACAAAGGTCCCTCTAGTCAAGGCTATGGTTTTTCCAGTATGGATGTGAGAGTTGGACTATAAAGAAAGCTGAGCACTAAAGAACTGATGCTTTTGAACTGTGGTGTTGGAGAAGGCTCTTGAGAGTCCCTTGGACTGCAAGGAGATCTAACCAGTCAATCCTAAAGGAGATCAGTCCTGGGTGTTCATTGGAAGGACTGATGCTGAAGCTGAAACTCCAACACTTCGGCCACCTGACGTGAAGAGCTGACTCATTTGAAAAGATCCTGATGCTGGGAAGGACTGAAGGCAGGAGGAGAAGGGGACAACAGAGGATGAGATGATTGGGTGGCAACACTGACTCAATGGACATGAGTTTGAATAAACTCCGGGAGTTGGTGATAGACAGGGCGGCCTGGCATGCTGTGGTCCACGGGGTCTCAAAGAGTCAGACACGACTGAGCAAATGAACTGAACTGAACACACATTTAATTTAAAAAATTTTAATGTGGTAAATACTGACAGACACAACCCATATAAAACACTAGGTAGTGCCCAGGACCAGAGGAAGAAAGCAATGTGCAGGCCTTCATTCCTGCCCTCGAAAGGCTGCGGTTCTAGTCAGGTCAACAGAGACCTTTCAGGAGCCGAGGCTGTGTATGGAATAGAGAGCAGGTAATGGATGGAGGGTGGCAGGTCATGGGGTGGCTGCTGCGTCCCTGAACAGGCAGCAAACTCACCCTCTTCTCTCGCTCTCACTGAATGCCACTGTCCCCAAGGGCACCATGCCCCACGAGGCCACTTGTCCCTCCCACACCCTTTGTGGTATAAGCAGACCTGGAGTTGCAGCTGGCTTCGCCTCTTCCAGTCCCCCTCCCTCCTTCCTGCTCAGGCACTGATATTTTGTTGAAAGCTTCCCAGGACCAGTCAGGGATCATTTCCCAGGACAATCACACCATTCATTTCATAGATGAATTTTTCACACTCTTTTCTCCTAAAACGACTCTTCCCTATCCTCACTCACAGCTTCCTAATGCACTGAGAAAGTGGAAAAATCCAAAAAGAGGTTGCACGTTTTCCTAGCACCCATACACCCCCAGCGCCCCTGGCACTGCAGATGCACCCCTCCCCCCCCCCCATCCCAGCCAGGGAATGGAGCCCAGCTCCCTCCTGAATCCCCTCCAGGGCACTCTCTTCCTGCCCCAGGGAGACCACTTGCTCCCAGCAGCAGTTTTTCTCTTTCCTGCTTCATTCATTTCTCTCTCCTTACTGGAACTTTCCCATTGGCACACAAATATCATTTCTCCCATTTAAAAAAAAAAAACTCTCTTTACCTCACATCCCCATCTCTTGCCCATTTCTCAACTCTTTTACGGCAAAATTCTTCAAAAGTGTTGTCTCTCCTCTGGCTTTCCAGTTCTTTCCTTCTCATTTATTCCTGAACTCATTCTGGTCATAAAATTGCTCCCCCTTGAAACAGTGTCTTTGTCCTGATGACGTCTGCATCCCTCAATCAGTTTGGCTCCATCCTCGCCTTGTCTGCCCCTTTCAGTGCTTTTCACCCAGTGAACCCCGTGCTCTTCTTCCAGACACTCTGCCTGCCCTCCAGAGCACCATCCTCCCCGGCTCCCTTCTCTCAGGAGCTCCTCCTTCTAGGTCGCCTTTGCTGGACCCTCCTAGTCTTCCTCAGTTCTGTTAGAGACCCTGAGTTCAGGCATCAAGTCTTTTCTCTTCACTCAATTCTAATGACTCTATAGATGCTTTAGGTCAGTCTCAATGCTCTAAGCACCATCTATGTGCTGCTCACCTCCAAACTTCTGTCTCCAACTCAGACCTCTCATCCTTATGGACTATGGACTCCTAAGTCCAAACTATTAACAGCCATCTCAGATGTCTGGGCATCCAGAACTGAAGCCCTATTCCCACTTCCCAGAATCTATTTCTTTCCAAGTTTCTCTCTCATCTTCAGAAGTGGAAACTCCACCTTTCCAGCACTCAGACCAAAAGTCTTGGATTAACCTTGAATCTGTCCAGGGATGTTGAGTTATGCAGCCTCCCCGGATGTGGAAGAGGGAGACTGCTGCAGTGTCTTGAGCATCCTGTGTCTCTCTGTTCTTGTTTACATGTCTGCCTCCCAGACTAGAAGCAAATCCAGCACCTACCACAGAGTTGTGGTACAGAAGCACTTCATAAATGTATTTGGTTCTTTTAAAAGCGAAGGGGCAGAGAGGAGATCACATGATATAGGCCTTTCACCTTATGATAGAGCTGATTGTTAAAATCTTCTGAAACAAAATCTGTTTTTTAAAATTTATTTTTATTTGTTTATTTGGCTGTGCCAGGTCTTACTTGGTTTCCCAGGTGGCTCAATGGTAAAAAAAATCTGCCTGCCAATGCAGGAGATGCAGATTCGATCCCTCGGTCTGGAAGATAACCCTGGAGGAGGGCATGGCAGCCCACTCCAGTATTCTCACCTGGAAAAGTCCAGGGACAGAGGAGCCTGGTGGGCTACAGTTCATGGGGTCACAAAGAATCAGACACGACTGAGTGACTGAGCATCCATGGTCTTAGTTGTGGCATGTGGGATCCAATTCTCTGACTAGGGCTGGAACCCTGAGTCCCTGCACTGGGAGGGTGGAATCTTAGCCCCTTGATCTCCAGGAAAGTCCTTGAAACCAAGTGGCTATATCTTCTGCAGTGTGAACTATGTCATCTCAACTCTGTGCAGTCACAGTTCTCAAACTGCCACTTATTTAGTCATTTAAGAAGGTAAGGAATGAGCTCCATCCTACACATCCCCCATCCTATTTTCTCCCTAAGACTTCAGATCCGATTCCTTTTGAAACCACACGTCTTTATTGAGCAGCTGCTAGGTGCCAGACTCGGATACCCTGGGAACAGAGAGCTCACATCCCTCACCCTTCGTCTCAGGGAGCCTGGGAAGCTGTCCCAGCAGAAGGATGGTGCTTCTCTTCTGAGAATAATTCCTTGGAAATGATTTGTTTTTCTGCAGTTGGGAGAACATCTCTCCAAAACCCCAAATAAGCATGATGCTTTGCTGAGTTTCTGTAAATAGGGCCAGCACCGCCTTGTTAGTCAGGATTTGACCTTATTAAGCTGGGTCCCTGGTAGTTTTATTATTATTATTTTTAAGGCAGAACTGGCTCACAGGGAATGCTTTCTTCCATGTAACACTGATCTCTTAGAGCCCAAGTCTAACGTACCGGCACTTGACGTATTGAACATAATGATAAGCTTCCCCTCCCCATTGTCACTGCTGTTTAGTCAGTCATGTCTGACTCTGTACGACCCCAGGGACTGTAGCCTGAAAGGCTCCTCTGTCCATGGAATTCTCCAGGCAAGAGTACTGGAGTGGGTCGCCATGCCCTCCTCCAGAGGATCTTCCCAACCCAGGGATTGAACCCAGGTCTCCTGCATCGCAGGCAGATTCTTTACCACTGAGCCGCCAGGGAAGCCCTTTGTCACTAGTCACCATCAAGTCCAGGCTGCTCGTGACTCCCTAGAAATCAGAGAAACAACCCCCTCCCTTCCCCCAGTGCACATCACTGGTCCAGCTTGGTTTAAAGGTATTGACCCATTTTCACTTATTCTCTTGCAAACTCGAATTTCTTACCACCAACATCTCAAAGAAAAAATTCCAAATTCCAAGTTTATCACCATCTTTATTCAACATCCCAATTATTTTAGCTAAACCTATCTACCCACCATGTCTGCTCTTAAATCCTGAAATCTGAAAAAGGAATGCCATTCGGTGTATTAACTCCATTTATTCATTATTCATTCACTCATTCATCATTTACATGCCAGGCACATTACACTCAGCCAAGCAGGCAGGCAGGCATGAGAAGCAAGAATCACGATGCTGATGACAACTGCCAGTGTGGAGGCGATACCAGCTTCAGCAGAACATCTGCCCTTTCGTGCCACATTTTTCTCTCTATTTGACATCATAAGTGCTGAGCTCTATAGAGTGCTTAGTTATAAGCCAGGGGCCGTACACAATTTTCCTCAGAACTGAATGTGATAGCCCCTTAACATCTTTTTGCCTCGGTTTCCTCATCTAGAAAGATTATCGACGCGTTCTTAACTTGCTAGGCATAAACACCACACAATTTTCTTTCTTCAGTAACTGCAGGCAACTACACTTTGCCACTTACAGTCATTTTGTTGTTTGCTTTCTCCAGTTGAACTTGAGGTTATTTGTTTTAAAGTGCCAGCTTCAAAGTCCTTCTCCTGCTGGCTCCCCAGTGCTGATTGGATGTGTGGCTCCTAGGGTTTGGGGCCATGGGCTGGGGTGGGTCAGAATCTGCTTTCTCATCACCCACCCTCTGATGTGTCTTCCAGGCAGGAAGAAGGAAGGGGGAGAGCCCCTCCTAGCTGACACCTGTGGGGAGACAATTGTCTATTTCAACCACTGGAGTGCCAAGCCAACTCCCTCTAGACATGGGCAGGGAAGGGGCACCATACAACCCCTGCTGACAAACCTCTAACCCCACATAACTCCTTAGGCATCACATGGTCCCTTCTGAGATTCTTCTGGCAGAAGCCCCACTGCAGTCTTCTTTGCCCCTTTCTGGGGAAGCACCCACTGAACCAAAGCTCATCACTTCCCTCCTGATTGCGGAGTTTTGGGCATAACTGCTGTCCCCACTCCACCCGACTGTGCCTTCTGACATCCCAGTGCGCCAATGAGTTGGAGGAGCAGGCACACAAACCCACACTGGGCTGGTCGGTGGCCAAATCGTGAGGTCTTGCATGGTCTCTGATGGAGTATTGTTTGTGTTTTAGGCAATGGGGAGTCCCTAAGAATTTTGGACAGGAAGATGGCATGATTAGATCTGCATTTTATTACAGTCATTCTCAGAGCACAGTAGAGAATGGCAGGAGTGTAAGACGAGCAGCAGGAGTCCTAGGAAGGAGCCATGCCATGCTTTCTAGCTTGAGATGTTTGCAAACATAGCCAGTCTTGATCAATCTTTCTTGCTTTATGACATGGCCTAAAAGCACTTCAACAAGCCTTGGGCAAGTTAATCTTATCTATCTATGGGTGGCTGTAGTGGGTTGAATGTGTCCCATGAAGAGATAAGTTGAAGTCTTAGCTGTGAATGTGAAGCCTTATTTGGAGATAAGGTCTTTACAGATGTGATCAAGTCAAGGTCATTGGTATTAGACTAAGCCCTAAATTCAGTGACTGTGACCTTGTAAGGACAAGTAGACTTGAAGACACAGATACACACACAGAAAAGAAGGCCATGAAAAGAGAGAGGCAGGATTGGAGTGATGAGCTACAAGGCAAGGAACTCCAAGGACTATTGGTAACCATCAGACACTGGCAAAGGCTAGAAAGGACTCTTCCACGGTCTCAGAGACAGCGTGGGCCTGGTGACACCTTGATTTCTAGAACTGTGAGACAATAAATTTCCATTGTTTTAAGCCACCAAGTTTGTGACATCCCTAGGAAACAAATACAAGGGCAAAATAATGACAAAGCATTAGAGTCATCTAGACCTATCAGATGAGGAAGCTGAGGCCCAGAGACCTGACCTGGCTTCCAGATGTCCACAGAGAGTTCATGGCAAGGACGGTGTGCTGGAAGGAGCCAGCATGGTCCACCCTAGCTGTCACTTCTGACACTTTGGTGGCTGCCCACTCTCTGCTCCTGCCCAAATGCGTACCATATTCGTATTAGTCAGCTCAGGCTGCTGTAACAAAATACCATAGACTGGGCTTATTTTATTTTAAATAATAAAAATTTATTTTCTCACAATTTGGAACTGGAGAGCCTGAGATCAAGGTTCCAGTGGAGTTGGGTTTGTTGGTGGGGTCCCTCTTCCTGGCTGTAGACAGCCACCTTCTCACTGTGACTTCACCCGGCCTCTCCTCAGTGTATTCAGAGTAGCCCATCTCTCTGCTCCTCTTTGGCCACAGACTAGCAGATTAGGGCCTCCCCTCATCTAAACTAGTTTCCTCCTTATTCTAGGTTGTATCTCAAAATAAAGCCTCACACTGGGAGACAGGGCTTCAGTGTGAATTTTGGGGGTTTCTTGTTCAATCTGCTATAACAAAATACCACAGACTGGGTAGCTTCTAAACAACAGATATTTATTTTCTCCTAGTTCTGGAGGCTGGAAGCCTGGGACGGGTGTGCTGACAAGGCTGAGTTCTGGGGAGAGCCCTCCTCTGACTTCTCAGTGTATCTGAACATGGCCAAGAGCAGAGAGAAGCAGGCTTTCTGGGGGCCCTTGTAAAGGCACTAGTCTCACTCACCAGGGCCCTTCTAATCTTTTTTTTTTTTTTTAGAGATT
This sequence comes from Antilocapra americana, assembly GCA_007570785.1. NCBI lineage: Eukaryota > Metazoa > Chordata > Mammalia > Artiodactyla > Antilocapridae > Antilocapra > Antilocapra americana. The sequence continues at coordinate 2,912,886 of ML661887.1, read as the reverse complement.
CTTTTTTTATTATTGTTTTTGCCATACATTGTCATGATATCACCATGGGTTTACATATGCTTCCCCTCCGGATCCCCCCTCCCTCCTCCCTCCCCCCCGGGAAATCTCGCTGCACCAGTCCCGAGCATCAATCCTGGGCTGGCGATTGATTAGACACATGACAATTAACATGCTTCAATGCCCTTCTCCCATATCATCCCACCCTTACCCTCATCCACAAAGTCTTGAAGTGAAAGTGTTACTCGCTCAGTCATGTCCAGCTCTTTGCAACCACATGGACTGTAGCCTGCCAGGCTCCTCTGTCCATGGAATTCTCCGGACAAGAATACTGGAGTGGATAGCCATTCCCTTCTCCAGGGGATTTTCCTGACCCAGGAATCAAACCCGGGTCTCCTATAGAATTGTAGACAGATTCTTTACCATCTGAACCACCTAATAGCCTCCAAAGGCCCCACCTTCTAAGACCATTACATTGGGATATGGGGTTTCAGCATATGGATTTCAGGGGGACACAAACATTTAACCCATAACAGGGAGACATGCTTCACTCCATAACAGTACTTGAGGCAAGTTTATGTCATTTTCATGTGCCTCTTTCCTACTACCAGATTACACACTCCTTAAAGAAAGAAACCTTGGATTTTTACTAACTTCCCTTATTTATACTCATTGTAATATCTGGTTCTGGGTGAGCACTCAAAGAATATCCAGTGACCTGATTAACTGAGTCATTTCTTTGCAAGCTACCCAACTGTCTCAACTCCATGGTCAGTTCCCATCCTATACAAATAGATATGTGGAAATAGATATTGCAAAGTTGCCAGAAGTTAATGAGTATTTCATGAAAAGAAAATATTTCATGTTCAAATAAGTTTAGAGAGATGCTAAGTTATAAAAAGTTAAACCTGTTCCTTTCTGTCAGGACTGCAAGGGGCTTTTACATGCTAATATGCGACTCTCCAAAATGAGTATTGGTAGAAATTGCTCTTCCATCAGACCCACTCAACACCTGACTTGCACTGGGTGTCCCTCGGTCTCAGCTGTAGGATATTTTGGATTCCTAGTGAATTCCCATCTTGTTTTTAAGCAGAACATGAGCCAGAGTCATCCTCTCGTGAGCTGTAAGTCTGTACCAGCTCTGCCTGGAGATGCTGACATGGCCCTAGATGTCACCGCCTGCATATTAAAATCCCTAGCTTCTCTCCATGCTGCAGGGCCTCTGGTATCTTTGACCAGAGCCCTTTCCCAAGGGGAACAGGCACAGGAAGTAGATCACCATGGTGGTTCATGGCAGCCGCTTAGGAGACGTGCTGTGCCTTTCCATTCTGAATGCAGGCCCAAATAAATGAGACTCCTGTGCATCCTAGCTGAGCAGTGGGACCCTCTTGCCTGGCGTGGTGACCTGGGGGACATGGACACCCTTGGAGCTCACCCCCTGCCCCTGCCAATGTAGAGAAGAGGAAACAGGGCCCAAAGAGATGCTGTGACTTTTCCAACATCAGAGTCTATGTTTTTTTTCTTTTCTGACATCTATTTTTTAAAATAAAATACACATAGTTTAAAGAGTCATAACTTCAAAAGTTTGTTACTTAAACAACAACACCTCCACCTTCCCTCCCATTTACTGATTCCCAGAAAGCCAATGCTTTTCTCTTAAGTTTTCACCTGTGTTAAAACTGTAACCCAACTACCAATCATTATAGGGTGCTGTATTTTTTTTCTAATTGCTTCAGAAATAAGTCGATACTGTCGAGGGTGTTAGCTCAGGGGAGGGGAAGAAGGGGAGGGACAAAGGCAGTCCTCATTGCCGCTGAGACAGCCAGGGGTCCCAGGCACAGGCAGAGAACCTGTGCTTTCTCTTCCAAGTTCTCAACCGCACTCATTCTTGCCTTTCATTGGCTCCTGGAGGTCCACTGAGTAGCTGGGCTGGGCATCCCCTGGGGGCTTTGGGAGAGAATCTTCTCTTCCCTCCCAAGACCCCTGATCCCCATTTCTGAAGCTCTTGCAGAGAGGACAGTTTACAGCCAGCAGTTACCCTGGAAGAGGAGCCACGGACACCTCCCACCTTCTCTCGAGGGCATCTCCATTCTCAGCATTCAGCCTACAACAGCAAGCCCATTGGCCCCATTTGGGAGTGTTGTCATTAAACAGGGAACTCTACCCTGGGGATATAGGAGATGAAAAACAACATTGGTCCTCTGCTTGGACCAGCTCTCCATCCCGTGGGAGAGACTGAGAAAGTGTGGTGAAACTTGTTCCTCCCCACCCACCCCCCTGCCCAGAGCATCCATGAACCTTTCCTAACAGCACCCTGATTTCCTTCTGGTTTGGGGAAAGGTTGGGGGAGGAATTCCATGGACCTCCCCTCCTAAAAGAGGAATCAGACAGTTCTCCTTTGCTACCCAGTGTCACAAGGACCAGGCAGGACCGAGCCCAGGGAATGAATGCTTTCCCTCACTTCTGAGTCTTGAGTGTCCCAAGGAGCCACCATAGGTCCCTCCAGTCCATCCCGAGTGCCCAGTGCTGATAAAACACGACTCACGAGCCTTCCTGTCCCAGGCCCCTGGGCCCCTGGGTCCTCCTGGCCTCCTGTCTGCTTCGGAACCCCGTGCTCCAACAGTCCAGCTCACAATAAACCCCTCCCCCCACCACCTTTCTGCTACTCAGAGTCACTTTCTCTCGTTTGCATTCAAGGAGCCCTAAACGATTAAAAAACAAAATAAAAAGAGGCATAGATAACCCTCAGTTCAGTTCAGTTCAGTTCCGTCACTCAGTCGTGTCCGACTCGTTGCAACCCCATGGACCGCAGCAGGCCAGGCCTCCCTGTCCATCACCGACTCCCGGAGCTTACTCAAACTCATGTCCATTGAGTCGGTGTTGCCATCCAACCATCTCATCCTCTGTCGATAACCCTCAGCAGGTATGTAAATGCTCATGTCATCCCCAAGGGGAGGGAAAAGGCATACAGGAGATGGCAGGAACCGTGTGCACAGAGACCCAGGAAGCCTACAATGGGCCCTGGAGCTGGCCCGGGCCCACCCATGCTGCGGCTTGTGTGTGACAGCCACGGTCGGGTGACCCCACTGAGCTGCCTCCCAGAGCTGAGATCTGACCCCCTGGATGCAACCACCCCCTCCTTCTATGTCTGGGCAGGGGTCCCCGGGGAAAGAGTGGGGTTCTTAGTGGTGACAGCGAAACCAGGTCACGGAGGGCATGGCTGGCAGCTTTGCATCCCCCAAGCTGTCTCTCCTGAGTGCCCAGGCCCAAACCTTCCACTGACCATGCCTTGAGGCCAAGGCCACTTTGAGTTCTGGCACCTTCCATCCCTTCACCTCAACCTTAGCTTGCTGAAAAACTCCCCTTTTCATGTTTACCATTCTCTGCTTCCCACTGGGCCACATGGGTCCACAAGTCAGTTTTATTGCTTTTTTGGGGGTGGTGCTTGTAATGTTCTGGATCAGTAATTTCCATAGAGATGCTAGCAAAACAACAAATACAAGTGAACTAATTCTGACGAAATGCTGGTCAAACAAAGGGAAGAGGGCCAATCGCATATTACAGTCCTCAAGCCCCAAACTCCTAACTTATCTGGTGCCCCCCAGAGTCAGGGACAAAGGCAAGATAAGCCTGGTCCTCTTGCTGTGCCTGCCTCCTTTTTAATGAGGGCATTGGAAATGAGGTCTGGGAACCACTGGTTCAAGATTTCAGCTGCTGGCTCCCAGACAAGGAAGAATCTTGGGGAGAAACATTATAATGTAATTGTGATGAAAATCTCTTTTCAGTAGAAGGTTTGCAGAACATTAAACACTATCCACAGACATTTTCAGAGAGAATCCCTAGTGGCTGAGGACTAAAGCCTTCTGAATCTGAGTTTTTCCCCCATCCCCCACCCCCTGGGTCTACTTGAAACATCTCCTTCCACTTGGGATGCTGTGTTTGAGGTTTGGCAGTGAGGTGGCATTTCCTTAAAAGGGAAAGAAAAAATGCCTATTTTGGGGGCTATGGCTCAGGTAGCCTGTGTTCCCAGAGGAAACAAAAGTCTTTACAAGAAATGTTTGCCTCATTCAGTATAAATAATGTTGATTTGTTTATGTCTTAACCTCTGTTTGGTGATTTATGAGCAAAAATATATCTTCTGAGACTCAGAACACACTGGATGCTTTTTAGTGGTCTGTGCTGGAGTAAATAAAGATGAAAAGAAGAGAGAAGTACTGTGACTCCAATGAAATACAGTCTTCTTAGTCAATCTGAAGTTTGGATGACCCAGGCTGTTTTTAGGGAAAATATTATCTTTTTCACTGGTATTTTTCCTTCGTTCTTTTTCTATTTGCACATCATGACTCCTGGAAATTTTAAATTACTTCTTCATGTTTGGAAAAGTAAGTAATTATATGATTTAGTTTGGACATTGAATGATGCAGTAGGATTGATGATTTGATGATTCCCTGATTTGATGGGAAAACCAGCTGACGGACACACTAGAGGACCTTAGGAAATTTGTTTGCCCTGTAATCCACAGTTACTACAGGTGTGAAGTCCAGAGAGAATACTCACCTCACCTCCCAGGGCTGTTAACGCAAATCAAAGCAGGTAAGGAATCTCAAGTGCTTTGGGAATTGCAAAGCATGTCGCAGTTATAAGAGGGAAGGAAAAGGAAGTCCAAGTTTATTGTGTACCCAGTGTGCACCAGGGACTTTGCAAAATGACTCTGCACTGAGCCTGCTACACCTCCAATCTTGCCCCTCTCACCCCAATCCTTCCCCCAGTGGCAGGCAAAATGACAGAAATCAGATCATGTCATTCTCAGTTTAAAATGTTTTCCCACTGCAATTAGAATTAGCATGTAGATAAACAACAAAGATGCACTGTACAGTAAGTCCCCTACATATGAATAAGTTCCATTCTGAGAGCACGTTCATAAGAACAATAAAGTTAGCCTGGATACTCAAATAACGCAATCAGCAATATAGTTCAGTTCAGTTCAGTCACTCAGTCGTGTCCAACTCTTTGCAACCCCATGAACCACAGTACACCAGGCCTCCCTGTCCATCACCAACTCCTGGAGTTTACCCAAACTCATGTCCGTTGAGTCTGCGATGCCATCCAACCATCTCATCCTCTGTCGTCCCCTTCTCCTCCTGCCTTCAATCCTTCCCAGCATCAAGGTCTTTTCCAGTGAGTCAGCTCTTCTCATCAGGTGACCAAAGTATTGGAGTTTCAGCTTCAACATCAGCCCTTCCAATGAACACCCAGGACTGATTTCCTTTAGGATGGACTGATTGGATCTCCTTGCAGTCCAAGGGACTCTCAAGAGTCTTCTCCAACACTGCAGTTCAAAAGCATCAATTCTTCAGTACTCAGCTTCCTTTATAGTCCAACTCTCACATCCATACATGACCACTGGAAAAACCATAGCCTTGTCCAGAAGGAACTTTGTTGGCAAAGTAATATTTCTGCTTTTTAATATGCTGTCTATGTTGGTCATAACTTTCCTTCTAAGGAGTAAGCATCTTTTAATTTCATAGCTGTAATCACCAACTGCAGTGATTTTGAAGCCCAAAAAAATAAAGTCAGCCACTGTTTCCACTGTTTCCCCATCTATTTGCCATGAAGTGATGGAACCAGATGCCATGATCTTAGTTTTCTGAATGGTGAGCTTTAAGCCAACCTTTTCACTCTCCTCTTTGACTTTCATCAAGAGGCTCTTTAGTTCTTCTTCATTTTCTACTGCAAGGGTGATGTCATCTGCAAATCTGAGGTTATTGCTATTTCTCCTGCAATCTTGATTCCAGTATATATATATATATATATATATATATATGTATATATATATATGTATACATATATATATATCTGTATATGTACAGATATATTACTGTACTGTAGTAGATTTATAATACTTTTCACACAAATACATAAAAAGCAAACACAAAAAATAAAGGAAATATTTTTATTCTTACAGCATAGTAGCTTGAAAAGTAAAGTGGTACACGACAACAGCTGGCACACAAGGGCTGTCATCAAGCAGACAGGCAAGAAGAACTACTGACTGGAAGAGGGAGAAGAAGTGAGAGATGGGAGAGCTGAAGGATCGTCAGCAATAGAAGATGGAGGGCAAAGAACAACTTCACTCACACTTGACATCGATGGCATAAGTTCTCGTTTCTTGTTGGAACCAGATCTATGTTGGCATCTTTGAAAGTTTGCAACTTGAAGGTTCATATGTAGGGGACTTACTGTTTAGAATAGAGAACTGTATTCAATATCTTGTCATAACCCATAATGGAAAAGAATTGAAAAAAGAATATATACATATGTATATATACATGTATGTAGATATAAGTGTATCACTTTGCTGCACACCTGAAACTCATACAATATTGTAGCTCAACAATACTTCAATTAAAAAAAGAAAGAATAGCATGCAAACTCCCTGCAATGGCCAGAGAGGCCCTGCCTGGTCCTCTGCCTCCTCCTCCGGGCACAGAGACCACCGTCCCATCTGCTGCAGTCACGCTGGGCCCCCTCCTCCCTTTGGCCATGCTCAGCTCCCCTCTGTCTCAGGGCCCTGGTACATGTCAAGCTCTCTTGCTGGGAGGCTCTTCTCCTTTCTTCACCTTTTCCATCCTTTTCAGTTTACACGTTCTTTCTTCCCTCTCAGCCAGGTCTACTATATGGACCAGATTACAGACGACAGAACTCCAGTGGACGCTGTTCACAGAGACTGCAGTCTGCACAGTAACAAAGCACATGGCGACCTCAGCCTCCTGCCCTAGTTCCATGATGCCCTTGATTTGTACTGTGCACCTTCTCCTTCATAGCAACTTTCACATTTCTCATCATTTATTTGTTAAATGTCCATCTTCTCCGCTAGAGCAGCAGGATAAGGGCCATGGCTCTCATATTTTATTTTTTGGAATTCTCAGCTCCTAGAACAGTGCCTGAACACAAAAGGCAGTCAATAAATGTGTTTGGACTGACTTTCTCTGAAGTATGTTGAAGCTACATGGTGTCAATTCAATGGCACTGAGTCAGCATGAGCATTGAGGATTGACAAGTGTCTCCTCAGCTGCCCGTTGTCCCCCTCCATCCCAGTGCTGGCATGGACCTGAAAGCTGAGAGATCCAGAAAAGCCACAGGTTAAGTTCACAGGACTCCAGAGGAAGAAGAGCATCAAGGCAGTTGGGAAAACCAAGCCCTGCCTTCTGCCGCTAAGAGACACATCTCTTAGCTCCTCTCTCAGAAATGAATTATTGCAAGGAAACTATATGACAGCAGAGCCTGAATTTCTAAAGATTCCGAATTTCAATCCTTCCCTATCACAGGCTAGCTGGTAATTACTGATGAGCGATTATAAAATGTGCTGTCCTTTATCCTTGCTAAGATATTTTTAAATTAAGCAAAACACTTTATAAGCTCTAAAGAATGGCTTCAACAATGAGATGCAGCACTATTATTTGCAGTTGATTATAAACCTCTTCAAGAATGCGGTCACCATTGCTTCCTTCTCAACCACTTCTTAGAATGCAGTTTATCTTTAGTCATAACTTGTTGATTAGCCACTCCCAAAAGCCTTAGGAACAGAATACAATGCCCACTCTGTATTTTGCATGATAAGCAACACTAGCAAACTCAGCGCTGTTGTTTGGTGAACTGTCACCCATTCGTTGATTCTTGGAGCAAGCTTTCATAAATATCTTCTCAGCACCAGGGCTGTGTTATTTGTTAGAAGGCATGTGTTTCCGGCCTTGGAAAACCTGGCCAGCTAGGACAAGGGGTTGGGAAAGTAAGAGACCCAATACTCCACTAAGCAGAAGTCCAACTGATGGAGGTACCAACAGCAACCCTGGATGGTACACCAGGAGGCCAATCAATATGCCTGGGCTAGGAGAAGATTCTCAGGGATGCCTCTTGCAAGGCCACCCTGGATCTGGCAGGACACGGAGAAACATCCATAAGGGAGGGGAGGGACAGGAGGCTTCTGGAGCTATTTCTAGGCAGTGGGAACTGACTGGATCCCTTCCATCCTTTAGTTATCTGCTTCGAAATTCTGAGCTCCCTGTCATCAGCCCTGGAAGGGGGAGTGTTTGGTGGAGCACTGGCCTTTCCTGGTCTCTGGGGCCCCTTCCTCCCAGCTGGGCTTGTTGGTAGGAGGCCTGTGGACAACTATGTGATTCCAAATTCCCACTGAATGTGTAGGGGGCACTGGGCCCAGTGTGTTTTACTTGAATTTTTATAAACTTGTATATTTCAGAGGAAATGTCAGTCTTGAGTTTCTGACTTGTTTACATTCTTCAAAATGTCATTTTCTAGTCAAGATACCAGAAGCCTCTATAAACCCTTTTAAAAAATTCTCCCCAAAGGGGCTGGGAAAGTAAGAGACTTTTTTCATCTTTTTCAAAAAACAAAAAAAGGAATTTTTTTCATCTCCAGTGTCCAGAGTGTGGTCTTCGAATCTGAACCTGAAAAGAAGAGAGAGTTTGAGTTAGACCCCTTCCCACTTCTGACACCTGGGCTTTTCCAGGGCTGGTGGGGGCACTGTGGAAGGTGCGAGGAGCCTGTAGGGGGTACAAGGGGGCTGTGGATGGTGACTTTGAGCTGAGGACACTGTGCTGCTGCACACCTGGTCAGACAGGGACCAGCTTTGTCAACCTACTGAAGCTCCATGGAGCTTTGGAGGGCCTGGGTATGACAGCAAATAGTTTAATAAGATGTCTAGTTTAAAAGATGAGGTCCAAGGAAACAAATGAGATCGCTAAATACTCCATGTTAAAAATGTGCAGAAACTTAGGGAAAATACAGGAGGAAAGATGAGTGGTGTAGAGGTGCCCGGAAAGCTGAGAAACAGGATTGCCTGACGCTGTGTGGTGTGTCTCTTCTGAAGCTACAGTGGAATTCCCTTCTTCCTCCCCAATTTCAGTAAAGTCACCTACACTCACAAGTGCCTGTGTGAGAGGTCTGTTTGGGGGATGCTAAGGGACATGACTGGGTTGCACATTTGGGTTGAACAACCCAAGTAGGTGATGAGACGCTTGCTAAACTGACTAGTTTCGTGGCAGCAGCAGCTCACAGAATAAAGTGACCACAGGCTGTGAGCGGCTCAGAAATTCCCATGATGCTTGCAAAAATAATCAGGTGTTCCGAGATCTGCAGGTTGAGGGTTTGAACAACGTCATCTAGCCCTTTAGAGGCAAAGGAACCCCAGCTAACATCTAGGTTTTTCACTTTTCTTATCTCCTTTGCTCACACAATAAGTAGATTACAATCATCCTCACCTTCCAACTTCTTTTTTTTTTATTAGTTTTGCATACAATGACATGATATCGCCATGGGTTTACATATGCTCCCCCTCCAGAACCCCCCTCCCTCCTCCCTCCCTCCTCCCTCCCCCTGGGAAACCTCACCTTCCAAAGGAAAAGGTCAGAGGGGATAGTCATTTCCCTGAGTCCCACACATAACAAGTAGCAAATCCAGAATTTGAAGACCCAAGTATTCAGCGGCAATTTTTGCTATAAGTTTGGTTTTGAAATGCCCAGGAAGTTACAAAAATGTTCAAAGAAGCCTCGCATCCCCCAGCTTCTGCCACAATTTACGTTCTTCCCGCCACCCACTGAAACTAGGAATAAAGAATCGAACTGCAGATTGGCGGCAAAAAACAGGCTTTTTAGGTTTACAGACCATCAGGCAGTGCCTCTCTTCCTGGGAACCTGAAAGTAACCATCAAAGAGGTTAGCCTAAAGAAGATCACACTCTGGGGCAGTGGCCTGCAACCCAGGCTGCCCATTCAAATCACCTGGTGCCCTTTATAAAAATACCTGTGCCTACCCCAGCCTCCCAGGTTCTGATCTAATCAATAACACCCAGGGCTTAAGAGTCAGTCAAGCCCCAAGGGGTTCTAAGCAGCCAATGTTGAGAACCGCTACTGTGAAACCACCCACTGACTCATCAGACCCCAGTGTCAAGATACCCCAGCTTGTGAATCCCATCACTGCGGTCTGAGATACCTGTAAGAGCAGCTCGTGAAAGAGAGGCTTCTGGGGGCACCTGGCAGAGAAAGTTTCTCTGTTGTATTTACTGCAAAGCTCTGTGGTCCTGCCACTCAAAGCTGTGCCTCCCTTTCTGAAATAGCAAGCCAGCTCAGGGGGGCACATCAAAGGAGACTGTCATTCCTCTGGCCACTGGCTTTGTTTTCCCTTACGTCTAAAGGAAGCAGGTCCACTTATCTCCAGAATGCTTTCCCAGAAAGCTTGGCTGCCTGCTGTGTGAGGTCATGGGCCCACAATTTGCATCCATCACACCTTGTAGGGAAGCGGGGAGGAATTGGCTTGCTTTGTTTTCCAGCACTAGGGAAACAGATTTCTTCTTAAGCTTCACACAATAAATTGTATTAAATCTTTTCAGCCGGGTTTCCATGGCTATGTGAAAGCAAAATCATACAGTAATTGTTTTAAATAATACAGCAAGGCGAGCTAGAGAGTGCATCTTAATTTTTGTCATCTGTGTGAAGTTTCTGTTTGTATAGAAATATTCCCAAGGCAGGGGAAAGGTTTCTGCATTCACTGGGAGTTGCTTGGCAAATCGAAGGTCAAATACAAACTGAAATAAACAGACCCACCAAACCCCTTAGCCCCCTGCTCTGTCCAAGAGAGCCCTGAGGCTGCTTTACTTCTTTTAAGTGGGAATCAAGATAGTGTTTATCACTTCACTGCTTGGGCACCAAACGCCATCCTCCCATTGCACAAGCCTGGCTCCTGCTTCCCTGAGGGAGAGTTGTCCCAAACAAGGGACAGCTGGCAGGAGCTACTCTGCATCCCCTAGTACCCGGATACCCTCCAGGGTAGAGCCCTTCCAGTAGTCTTAGCATAGGATCCACAACAATATCATGAGTAAGAGTCAGTCTTCAAAACTGACCCTCCTACGTTCTGGTCCAAGCTCCATGCAGCAGTCTGCGACAAGTTGCCTCAACTCTCGAGATTCCATTTCTTCATCTATCAAGTGAGGGTAGTAACATACAGCAGAGGTTCTAAGTCTCAAATGAGGTCACGCATGGAAAAGGTTTGTCCTCCTACAAAGTGGCAAAGAATTCAGTTCAGTTCAGTTCAGTCGCTCAGTCGTGTCTGACTCTGCGATCCCATGAATCACAGCACACCAGGCCTCCCTGTCCATCACCAACTCCTGGAGTTTAGGGCTCAATAAAGAGCATTCGTTTTTAAATTGTTATTACCATTATCATTATTATCCTTCAACTATACAAAAGTCCTCCTGATAATAAGGTGAAGCTGAGAGCTCTTGTCTGCCTGGTTGGTTGACAGCCGGGTTGAATGCCACAAGCACTCTGACCCCTCCCAGATGTCAGAGAGGCTGCTGGATGCTGGAGCCTCGGGAAGGAGTCCTGGTCCCTCCAGGAGCTCCCGCACCAGGCCTAGGGCTCTCACCCACTGATGCTGATGAGTAGTACATTTAGACTGTGTTTGGTCACGGGTGCTACACTCATTGTGTTATAACTCCAGGGAGGAATCAGCTCTTTTTTTAAAATATTTTATTTATTTATTTTTGGCTGTGTCGGTTCTCCATTGCGGTAATGCGGCCTCTTTGTTGCAGGACGCAGGCTTCTCAGTAGTTTCAGCGCTCAAGGTTAGTTGCCCCATGGCACATGGGGTCTTATCTCCCCGACCAGGGATGGACCTGGTGTCCTCTGCATTGGAAGGTGGATTCTTAATGCCTGGACCACCAGAAAAGTCCCAGAAATCGATTCTTGATTCAAGCTAGACAATGAGCTGGATAAAGAATGAGAGAGTTCTGTAGCATCACTGACAAAAACGACATCTTGGGGACCAATCCCACGTAGGTGCTTCAACTTCCAAATATGGATACAAGCCCCTCAGCCAAGCCCCAAAGAATTCAGGGTAGAGCTCGTCCCAGGCCTTTGACCACAGCCGCTGTTGATGAGAACCTCATGTGGGTGGGGATGGGGGGAGGTGAGAGGAAAGAGAAGATGGGAGTCGGGGCGCCTGGTCTCCCCAAGTGTGTGTGAGATCACTCGGCAGACAAGCCAGTGTTGGAAAGGAAAGGACGCTGGCTCTAACCACAGTCTGCCATTTTGAACCCTGTGGAAGTTTATTTTAGCTTTTCATTGCTGGGGTTTTTGTTTTTGTTTTTAATGTTTTAGATCATGAACAGTAAATAGTAATAGAATACATGAAGAAAAACATTTGCCCACACAGAAGTTGTCTCTGGAGCCAAAAACCAAGATGTACTTGAGATGCTTTGCTTTCCATCTGAGCCTGAGAGAGATGGTCCCTCCCTTCAGGTCCCCTGGGAAGCTTGGAACAAACCTGCCAGATTCCAGGAGCTGAGCCTCCTCCGCTGTGTGTGTTTTGGGGCTGGGTAGGGGAGGGAGAGGCTAGAGCCTCCAGGAGGTCAGCTGTGGCTTGACCTTTGATGCCCCTGGTGCGTTTGTAGCCTCTGCCTGAAGCTCATTCTTTGTTGATGCTGAGCCTGTCCTTTTTTGCCAGACACAGCTCAAGCCCCAGTTGATGCTCCTCTCAGAGCTTTGTCACCAGCTTTGCTATAGATTTGATTCTAGGATTGGGGCCCCATTCCCATGCTTTCACATCACCTCTCCTGCGTTGCTTACTGTCTGGTTATGCTTCCTGCTTACTCATCCGTCTCCCCTACTAGATTGTGACCTCATGGGGAGGGACTGTCTCTTATGCATCCTGGGTCTCCAGAGCACAGCACCCAGTCTGGTACATATGCATAGGTGTGGGATGAGAGGATGACTACACGAATGAATGAATGACCAGCACATGACCGAACATATCTGAAAATCAGTGTGATGTTCCTTTAGCCCTCTCCCCGCCTCTTAAAGCTTGCCTGCATCCACTGTGAATTCCAGGAACTACTCGCCAACAATTACCCCTACCCTCAACATACACCTACACACATGGGATGATAGCACCATCCTCGGGCTCTAGGAAACCTTAGAGCCCTCCTCCTCTGCCCTGGACGTCCACAGGTCTCACTGTAGCAAGGATCAGGGCTGTTCAGTTCCTCATTATCTCCTTCATGAACCAAGCCTGCTCAGCTCATATGTTGGTAGTAAGACCCACTTATATGGTCATAGCCGCCACATTTTCAAAGGCCAATTGGTACTAATTTTTCTGACCTCAGAATTTCTTTAGAAAATTTCTCCAGTGACTCAAAACTGCCCTCTTGACTTGTGGGGGAAAAAAAAAAGAAAGTAAATGTAGAGATGTTAATGACCTAATCTACTCTCAGGCTTTAACACAACACCAGAATCTTAAAGGGATTCCTCCTACATTCCCCAAACTTTTCACTTACTAATACCTTTTGGACAAAAGCAAATGATTTTCACTGATTTACTGACTATGGTAGCAGATTATTACCCACTTACTAAGACCCATTCACTGGGCTTGTTGCTTTTCATACGTGATCTCTTTTAATCCCCCAAACAAGTACACTAGATAGAGCCTGTTAAGATTCTTACTCTGTCAATTCTGGTTTCCTCGGTGTGTATGCCCAGCAGTGGGATTGCTGGGTCATATGGCCGTTCTATTTGCAGTTTTGTAAGGAATCTCCACACTGTTTTCCATAGTGGCTGTACTAGTTTGCATTCCCACCAACAGTGTAAGAGGGTTCGCTTTTCTCCACATCCTCTCCAGCATTTATTGCTTGCAGATTTTTGGATGGCAGCCATTCTGACTGGTGTAAAGTGGTACCTCATTGTGGTTTTGATTTGCATTTCTCTGATAATGAGTGATGTTGAGCATCTTTTCATGTGTTTGTTAGCCATTTTTATGTCTTCTTTGGAGAAATGTCTGTTAAGTTCTTTGGCCCACTTTTTGTTGAAAGAGACACGTGTACCCCAATGTTCATCACCGCATTGTTTACAATAGTCAGGACATGGAAGCAACCTAGATGCCCATCAACTGACAAATGGATAAGAAAGCTGTGGTACATATACACAATGGACTATTACTCAGCATTAAAAAAAAATTCATTTGAATCAGTTCTACTCAGGTGGACAGAACTGGAGCCTACTATCCAGAGTGAAGTAAGCCAGAAGGAAAAACAACAATACAGTATACTAACGCATATATATGGAATTTAGAAAGATGGCAGCGAGAACCCTGCATGCAAGACAACAAAAGGAACACAGACATATAGAACAGACTCGTGGACTCTGTGGATGAGGGCAAGGGTGGGATGATATGGGAGAATGGCATTGAAACATGTTAATTATCATATGTGAAATCAATCGCCAGCCCAGGGTTGATGCTCGGGGCTGGTGCAATGAGATTTCCCGGGGGGAGGGAGTCGGGAGGGAGGATGGAGGGGGCTTCTGGAGGGGGAGCATATGTAAACCCATGGTGGTTTCATGACATTGTATGGCAAAACCAATAAAAAAAAAAAGACTCTTACTCTGCAGAGAAGGAAATGAAGTTTTCAGAGATTTCAGTTGATTTACCCACATTCCTGTAGCTATGAATAAATGAAGGACCTGAGATTCGAAATCTTATCAGCTTGTCTATCACTGTATAGCAAATCACCCCTGAAACGTAATGGCTTTAGGCAAGTTTACTATCGCCTCTCACGGTTCCGTGGGCTGGCTGGGCTTAGGGGACGTCTTCACTGGGGCTCTGTCCTGCGGCTGCAGTCATCTGGGCTGGATGTTCAAGAAGGTGACTCATACACGCTAGCTGTCAGTGTTGGCTGTGGGCTGGGAGTTCTTCCAGGACCGCCAGTTGAGCACTACTGATTTTCTGCGGCTCTCAGCCCCACTCACTGCGATTTCCACCCTTCACTCTCATCATCCTTCTTTTCCTTAAGAAATGGCCGTGTTTGCAGCTTAGTATCCTGTTCTCCTGTTTCCCACCCATAAGAGGCTCTTTGCATTTTGAATTACCTCTTGTCTTTTTCAGTCCCAACTAAAGGTACTTCCTCATGTATGAAAGTGAAAGCAAAGTCACTCAGTTGTGTCCGACTCTTTGCGACCCCTTGAACTCTAGCCTACCAGGCTCCTCTGTCCGTGGGATTTTCCAGGCAAGAATACTGGAGTGGGTTGCCGTTCTCCAGGAGATCTTCCCCACCGAGGGATTGAAACCAGGTCTCCTGCATTGTAGGCAGATGCTTTACCATCTGAGACACCAGGGAAGCCACTCCTCATGTATAATGCTCTTAAATTTTTGTGAGCTTCCTAAGGACTCTTCTGAGTTCATGCCATTAGTCAAAATACACATCAACAAATATCTTTGAGATAGACCCCTTTCTGCCTTGGGCTGAGGACGTGGAACAATACCCATCAGATTCCTTTGCAACTTGTCTGTGTAGCTGAGAAGGTCAATGAAGCATACTCTTGAAACTTTCTAAAAGCTTAACAAGTGCCTTGTAGCCATGCCTTGAGATGATCAATACCTTCATATCATATCTTACTTTGAGAACCTTTTTCCAACAGGAGAGGCTGGGGATAAGAATTAACTTTATTGCTAAACCCAACAAATCTGCTTCTTTATATTTCATCTAAGTTTACTTGAAACTGAATAGTTCAGTTTTCAGCTCACCTCTCTGTGTGTACCTGCCCGAAAGAAAACAGTGAGCACTTTCAGCATTCCACGTGGATGTCTCCTTAGCCAAGTCTGCTACATCACAGGTACTTTTCCTGTTGTTTGCATTACCATACACAACAGAGTACCAAATTACCCATCATTACAAAGCAAGGGATGCCTTTTTCCAGCCCGCAATACCTGTTCCCTCCTTTTCCTTTCTGTTTCATTCATCGTTTCCTCAAGTACTTCCTGGCTTCTTCTTGCTGGTTGGTCCCAAAGCCAACATCCCAGGATTTAAGTTCTTATCATAGCAGCATTCCACTTACAGATACCAAATTCTGTGCTAATTATCTGTGGCTGCATAGCAAGCCACCCAAAACTTAATGGCTTACAACAACAGTATGCTATTTTTCCTGGCTTTGTGGGTGGACTGAGCTCAGCTGGGTGTTCTCATTGGGTGTTCTCATACACTTGTTGTTAGATAGTGGCTGGGGCTGTAGTTATCCGAAGCCTTGGCTGTGGAGGGTGCTCAAGAAGGCTCACTCGAACAGCTGGCAGCTGATGCTGGCCTGGGCTTCTGACAGCCTGGCACCTGGCCCAAGAGACACCGTTCTGAGAGTGCACAATCCAGGAGCCCTAGGCAGAAATTACAGCACTTCTTATGACCTAACCTCAGAAATCCCAGAACATCATTTTCATTATATTTTATTAGTTAAGTAAGACACCATGGCCAGCTCGGATTCAAAGAGAGAGGATCTTATCTCTCAAAGGGAGGAGTGGGAAAGGATTTGTGGTCATCTTTAATTTCCCACAAAGCTCCTAATCACTAAGATATGTGTCCTCTCATTAAAAGTAATGTTCTATGAAAATTATGTGTCGGCTTTGCACAGCTGGTAACTCATCCCTTTAAATGTTGGTGTTGATTCGTCTCCAAGGCCATCTTGCAATCTCTTATCTTACAAAAATATATATACACATCCTAGAAATATAGGGACCCAATCAATTCTTCTGAGTCTGACATCTGCAAAACATCTGCTCAATCTGATATATGCATGACAAAATTGACGATGCTCTGTCAAACAATCATCCGTGGGAAAGCTGGATGAGGAATACTGATTCTCTTTAGACAATTTCTTCTCCAGGAATGATTAAGGTGAGCTGCCAGAAGCAAAGAAGAAAGTACCCAGGTCAAACACATTAAAGTGTGTGTTAGTCTCTCAGTCATGTCCAACTCTTTGGGACCCCATGGACTGTAGCCCTCCAGGCTCCTCTGTCCATGGGGATTCTCCAAACAAAAATACTGGCGTGGGTTGCCAT
Source organism: Antilocapra americana (assembly GCA_007570785.1). Lineage (NCBI taxonomy): Eukaryota > Metazoa > Chordata > Mammalia > Artiodactyla > Antilocapridae > Antilocapra > Antilocapra americana. Next base: position 2,896,000 of record ML661887.1, on the reverse strand, counting down.
GCCCTCCTCCAGGGGATCTTCTCAACCCAGGGATCAAACCCGGGTCCCCCTCACTGCAAGCAGATTCTTTACAGTCTGAGTCACGGAGAAGTCCAACCCACTTAGAACCCTCCTTTAATCACTGCTGCTAAATGGCAGACCACGGTATAAGTCTATGTTCAATTACACACCTTCTGGATCATCAGTTCGATGGTTAATTGTTATCAACCCCATTTTATTGTCTTCATCCCTCAACATGGTTGCGTCATGTGGCTGAAAGTGAGCAATCATTTCTTCTGCCTCCAAGAGCAAGCACACCAGGAGGGGTGAGACTGTTGGAGAGGAAGGTGAGAGGCATAGCACACAGCCTGGGTCTTTGAGATTTTATAAATATGTTGGGGAGAACAGTAGATGTTCTGTGCTGGCTAAACAGCCACCTGGGTTTTCCAGGTAGCACAGTGATAAAGAATCCACCTGCCAACGCAGGAGAGGCAGAGAGACTAGGGTTTGATCCTTGGGTCAGGAAGACCCCCTGGAGGAGGAAATGATAATCCACTCCAGTATTCTTACCCGGAAAATTCCATGGACAGAGGAGCCTGGCAGGCTAAAATCCAGGGAGTTGCAAAGAGTCAGACACAACTGAGCACAGCACAGCAGCAGGTGAGACTAATGTGATAAAATTCTGGCTGAAGAGATGTAAATAAAAATGTTAAAAGGATATGGTGTACCCCTTTCTCTCCTTCCTGCTCACCTGCTGGAATATAAAGGTAATGCTGGAACTCCAGCAGCCGTTTTGGACTATGAGGTAATCTGAGGTATGGAAGTGCCTCATGGTAGAACAAAAAGCGAAGAGACTGGTCTACTACAACAAGAATGGCCTTGGTCTACAACAAAACAAGAAATGAATGAATTTCTATCTTATTTGAGTCACTGCTATTCTGTTTGGTTTTTGTTTGTTTGTTTGTTTTGCTACCTGTAGATAAAACTAATGGCAATCAATATACTATGTCATCTAATTTTCACTCAACCTTGAAAGTAGGGCATATTATCCACATTTTAGCAAAGAGAATCCTGAGACTGAGAGACATTAAGTAGCTTAGTAAAGGTGGTCACATAGTAATTATTGAGCCAAGTTTTGAGACCTAGTCTGTCTGAACAGCTCTTATCTTTCTATACTATATTACTTATCTGAATGAGAATTTTTATCAAATCCCTAAAGTTTTTAAATAGCATTGCATCAAACTTTCTCCTGCATCACAAATGCAGAGCATGGACATCTCTGGCATCTGTTAGTGCCCAGAAGTTCATCTTTAGATCCAATATTGGAAAAGGCTGCACTAAAAAGGACATGTTACTTATTTGTTTTCTTTAGGGTCTCTAAAGAAATTTATCTGGCCTGTAGTTGAAGAGTTTCCTGCAGAAATGTCTTACCTGAATTATGACTCAATACGAAGTCCTCAGTTTTTACAGAAAATATGTATTAAAAGGTGATTTGAAGAACATTTCTGGATTTTTGGAAACATATTGTTCCTTGTAAAATACAATTTTCATGCAATAAATTTCACATACAATCTAGTGCCAGAAAAAAATGAAAACCATCTATTCAGATGCAATTCTATGTTTCCTTTTTTTTTTTTTTTTTTTGCCAAACATAGAAAGAATAAGAGAGCCTAACAATGACTCTTTTGCTTTGGTTTCCAGGAATCTTGGAGCTAAATCTTATGTTATTTTCATAGTATCAGCCCAGATACTAAAATATTTACTTCTGTTTCTTCTTTCTTTTTTTTAAACCTATTTTTCTGTTTCTCCACTATTTTTTTCTTCATATCTACAAGGATCCATTCTAGGATTTTTGTTTTTACAGGTCACCTCAAGTCTGCTTTCAGTTATTCAAGAAATATTTTTTATTGCCTCCCTCACTCATAGCACTTGACAGAAGGAGATGGCTACAGGCTACTCCTAACAGAGCCTTTGCTTATAACCCATGAGCACTACTTTCTTTTTTTGTTCTGTTTTGGTTTGGTTTTTTATTGTTATCTTTTTTAATTTTTACTTTCTAGCATCAGAAACACTTTGTATTGGGGTATAGCCGATTAGCAAAGTTGTGATAGTTTCAGGGGAACAGTGAAGGCACTCCGCCATACACAAGCATGGATCCGTTCTCCCCCAGACCCTCCTCCTATCCAGGCTGCCACATAACCTTGAGCGGAGTTCCATGTGCTGCACAATAGGTTTTTGTTGGCTAACCGTTTTAAATATAGCAGTGTGCACATGACTTTCCCAAAGCCCTTAACTATCTCTTCCCCCCAGCAACCATGAGTTCATTTTCTAAGTCTGTGCGTCTCTTTCTGTTTTGTAAGTCAGTTCCTTTGTATCATTTCTTTTGGGCTTCCACACATAAGGGCTGTTGTATGAGATTTCTGCTTCTCTGTCTGACTTGCTTCACTCAGCATGACACCCTCTAGGTCTATCCATGTTGCTGCAAATGGCCTTATTTCGTTGTTAATGGCTGAGTAATATTCCATTGTGTGTATGTGTGTGTGTGTGTATATATATATATATACCCCACCATTTCTGTATCCATTCCTCTGTCAATGGACATTTAGGTTGCTTCCATGTCTTGACTATTGTAAACAGTGCTGCAATGAACATTGGGGTGCATGTATCTTTTTGGATCTTCTTTTTCTCTGGATATATGCCCAGGAATGGGATTGCAGGGTCATATGGTAGCTCTACTTTTAGTTTTTTAAGGAGCCTCCATAGTGTTCTCCATAGTGGCTGTACTGATTTACATGCCCACCAACGGTGTAGGCGGGCTCCCTTCTCTCCACACCCTCTCCAGCAACTGTTATTTGTGGATTTTTTGATGATAGCCATTCTGACCGGTGTGAGGTGATGGCTCACTGTAGTTTTGATTTGCATTTCTCTAATAACTAAAGCAGAGAAGGCGATGGCACCCCACTCCAGTACTCTTGCCTGGAAAATCCCATGGACAGAGGAGCCTCATGGGCTGCAGTCCATGGGGTCGCAGAGAGTCGGACACGACTGAGCGACTTCACTTTCACTTTTCACTTTCATGCATCAGAGAAGGCAATGGCAACCCACTCCAGTGTTCTTGCCTGGAGAATCCCAGGGATGGGGAGCCTGGTGGGCTGCCGTCCGTGGGGTCGCACAGAGTCAGACAACACTGAAGTGACTTAGAGCAGCAATAACTAAAGATGATGCACATTTTTTCATGAGCACTACTTTTCTTTGAGAGGGAGACTCACAAACCTCTACAAAATAATCTATTCCAGAGTTCTGGTGAGGAGCAACAGTAAACCCAGTATTTCCTCAAATTCACTTTTTCCTCCCTGACAGATGACACCCCGGAGCTCAGGCACCTGACTAGGAGCAGCCCTGGAGGCAACTGAGAGAGTATGTGCTGAACAATCATTCTGCTCCCCCTTGTCTGCCAGGGCAGGGGGTGCGTCCCTGAGTTTCCAAACACTAAGTACTGTTGGGCTCTCTTCTCACCCCTCTCAAGCTCCCAACAGCCTTGTCAAAAGATGCTCACGCACTGTTTATGCCTCTGTGCAAAAGTCCCCTCCTCTCTCCCTGGGGACAATGGAATCTTAGCCCTTTATCGCCTTTAGAGGATGAAAGGCTTTATCCTCATTAGAGGAGATGTCCACACTACTCAACAGCGCCCCTCTTCCTCCTAAACGGGAAAAGCAAGCCCCAAGGACCTTAGGGAAAGTAAGAAATGGGGGCCTTCTTGGGGTCTGAAATCAGCCTACGGAGTCGGGCATCCCGGGTTGCCCTGCTCCAGGAATCACCCGCATGTTCACCTCTCCATGGTGACACCACCTGGTTTATCAAATATTCCTGAGCTTTCAGAGATGAGGTTTCCAATATTCCCTTTTTGCTTGGCCAGGGAAGTGGGATTGGAATTTTGGGTTTTGACTCCCATCCCTGGAAAAGGTTGACGCCATCACCTGAGAGAGCCCGCGTTTGCTGCTGTTCTAAGCTGCCAGGAGGGACAAGCAACCACCGTCCGTGGTGCTGCGGCCTCCCCGGAGCTGCCCTCTTCGCAGAAGGCGCCTCCTGACCCAGCCCCTCCCAGCCTCACAGCGGACCCGCCCGCCGCGGTTTTAAAACCCTTGCACACCATCTGCGAGGTAGTTTTATAAGCTCTGCTTGACTGTTGAGGAAACCAGCTCAGGAAAATGTAGTGGCTGGCTTAAGGTGAAAAAAAAAAAGAAGAAGAAGAAGCGAGCTGTCACTCCCATATGAGAGCTACCCTCAGTTCTCTTCAGCTCACTGTCGCTGGGAGTCCAGCAAGGTGCCTCCTGCCTCTTGGGATCCTGGCCCGGCTGAGCCTCACCGCCCTCCATCCCTCCCTGCCTGGCGTTTGGCTCACACTTCTCACATCCCCTTGGCAGTTCGGGGTCCTCTGTCCCTGGCCTGTGAGAGTGTCAGTGGCAGGGACGGCATCTGGTTCAACTCTGACCAACCTCTACCTAGCATCAGAAGTTGAATAACAACTAATAAACAAGTGAATGAACTTGGGGATGTTTCCCCCACACACCAACTGCACCCTGGCCCATATTGCAGCCTGTATGGTAAAAAAAAAAAAAGGGGGGGCAAAAAACAAAACCCAAAGTTTTTTTCTTGGAAAAGCTGCCTCCGCTGCTACATTTATGTATAAAGAAGCAAGCATTGGATTTATGGGACATTTTGGTGAGAAAGATTTAAGACCCTGGAATAATGTCTCCTTCATCAAGTCCACATCAGAAAAATCAAACAAACCAGAATATGATATTTTATTCTGTTTCTGTCTTAACAGCTTTTGGAATTGTGGTCAGTGGAAACAGCATCATTGGCAATAAAAATATTCCTGGCCAGCCAAGTGACACATCTGGTTGGTTATGAACAAGAAAGAGAGAGAGAACGAGCTCTTTCATTCCTCGTCGCCTGAGAGAAGGCATGTGGGCAGGTCTACCTGGAGAACGTTTGCAACATATCACTCCAGTAACTCCAGGAGAGCTAGAATGATGAATTTCATAACTGGAATCGGAGCCTTCATCCAGAAGAAAGTGTGGATGGTCTTATGAAATCATGGAGCAGAAGAGGTCCTAAGTGAGGATAATTCATCTACTCTCCACTGCTCTGCAGGACAACACTAAAATTATCCTAACAAATTCTCTCTCTTTTTTAATCTGCAGAATAGGAAACTCTTAAAACCTCTCTGGATGGCCCCTTTAAATACCTCACAACCTTCATGGGGAGAAAGTATTCTTTCTTTCTAACCCAAATCCCTATTGCTGAAATTCAAATTCATTCCGTTTTGCTTAAGAACTAGTCAAAGATGTAATTCCTTGATCAATTTGCAGCAATACATGAAATAAAATTAATGTTTTTTTAAAGACGTTGTGAAGTATATCTATTAGCAAGTTTCAAATATCCAGCTCAGGGCTTACTAGGCTGAGGATACACCGTCTAGGACATATACATCTAATTAGGACATGAGAAGAATTAGCAATGCATGGGAAAGTGAAAGAGATGGAGCTGAGGCTCTCAACCCCTGCAAAGGATAAGGAAGTACAGAGTTAAGTTGAGCTTTGGCACCTTAATAATGTCAGTGAAGGCTTGATTTCTTTTCGCCTTTCTGCTATGCTTTGCACAATCTCAGTAGTGTTAGAGTAGGCAATTGGATGCTAGGTCATTGTGAAAATAACCAGCCCGCCTTTTATCATAATTAAAAAGCATATGATTTTCTGCACACAGGACATCTGCTCAGAGCTGTGTCTTGTCCACTTAGAAGTCAAGGCCACACTCCCTGGTGACGAGGATCACCTCGGGCACTTGTTAAAGATGCAGCTTTTCAGCTTCCTCCCCTGAACCTTCTTTTCAATGGGTTTTCAACACATTCTCCAGGTGATGCTTGGGAGACCACCACACTCCACAAACAATCCCAGTGCCTGCTCTTCCCACTCCTGAAAGCAGGGGAGTGCCTCATGTCTGCAAAGATCTTCAAGTGAGGAAGACCTATGCTCAAATCATGACCCAAACCATGGACATACTCTAGACTTCAGAAGGGTATTTCTGGGCTTGGTCATTGTGAGTACTGGTCAGGAGTCTATGAAAATAATTGATACCACTTGTTGAGCATGAAGTCTGTGAAGGCTGCTGAGTCATTCACATGAATTTTCTCCTGTGATACATCTCCTTCTGTAGAGAATTTCAGGCAAAGCAGAAACTACCCTCCTTCTAAAACATGCTTATTAAGAATTCAGAGCAACATGGATGCAGCTAGAGATTATCATACCAAGTGAAGTGAGTCAGAAAAAGAAGGACAAATACCATATGATATTGCTTATGTGTGGAATCTAAACTATGACACAAAAGAACCTATCTACCAAACAGAATCACTGATACAGAAAACAGACCAGTGGCTGCCAGGGGAGGGGGGGCACTGGGGGAAGGATAGAGTAGGAGATTGGGGTTAGCAGATGTAAGATTTTATGTATAAAATGTATAAGCAAGGTCCTAATGCATAGCACAGAGAACTATATTCAATATCCTATGATAAACTATAATGGAAAAGATTATTTTAAAAAAAAAGAATGACTATATATGTATAACTTAATCACTTTTATGTACAGTAGAAATTAACACAATGTGGCAAATCATCTATACCTCTATTTAAAATACATATATTAAAACTGGAAGAAAAGAATTCAGGGACCCTTGTAATTTATGAAAATCAGGATCCCCACATAGCAACAGTTTTACCTTAGAATCTTTCTAACAAGAAATCACTATTTTGTCAATGTTTCTTTGATTGGTTATGTGTGGGTGTTCAGTCCTGTCAGCTCTTTGTGACCCCATGGACTGTAGCCCGCCAGGCTCCTCTATCCATGGGATTCTCCAGGCAAAGATACTGGAGTGAGTTGCCATTTCCTTCTCCAGGAGATCTTCCCAACCTAGGGATGGAACTTGTGTCTCCCGCATTGGCAGGCAGATTCTCTGCTACTGAGCTACCAGGGAATTGAGGCTTCCCAGGTGGTGCTAGTGGTAAAGAAACCGCCTGCCAGTGCAGGAGACAGAGAGACGAAGTTTCAGTCCCTGGGTTGGGAAGATCCCCTGGAGGAAGAAATGGCAACCCAATCCAGGATCCTTGCCTGGAAAATCCCATGGACAGAGGAGCCTAGCAGGCTACAGTCCATGGGGTTGCTAAGAGTCAGACGCAACTGAAGCGACTTAGTATGCACACTGGGGAATTAGACTTCATCAATTTTTAATGTATTGGAAGGATTCCTGGGATTGCCAGTAGCATCTGGGAAGAAAAAGGCTGGACCTGGAGAGTGAGAGGTTTTCAGCTGTGGCTTCCTGGATTTCTGCTTCTCTCCATGTGTTAGCAACACTTTTCCCCAACTCTTCCCTTTTCCAGCTTAAAACAAGAAGGTGATGCAGGCCCACAGTTGTCAGTTATGGATTGCCTCTGTGCCACACACCTGCACTTAACATTCATTAAATCTTAAGTCCAAGTTCTAGAAGGGAGATTTGGGTCAGCTTCATGGAGACAAGGCACCAGCTTGGGGTCCAGTTTTCTGTTTGGGGAAGGAAATTAGTTCTCAGAGAAAAAGAGTCTTTCGAGGTTGAAAAGATGCCCCACATAAAGCTGCTGATGTAATGACTATGAATTCTGTATCTCTTAAATGAATTTTTATGTTATTCATCCCAGAGGCACCAGAAAACATTTGAAATACTACAGTACAATGCAGAGCTGGATGCCCTCATGGGTGCCCAGACCTGCTGCAATGACCCCTCGGCTCTCTCGAATGTAAAGCCAGCATATGGGAGCCAGTGTTTCAGTGGAGGAAGAATAAACCAGATGATTCCTGTGAGTCTCTGGATTCCTCTTGACCTCTCTGGTCATGTCCTGGAAAAGATATGGGAAAAAGAAAACTTCTCCTGCTAGAAATCATGAGAAGAAATCCTTTGCCTCTGCTTCCCGCAGAACCCTCCCAAGGGCCCCTTCCCTATTCTTGGCATGCCTAGTAGCCCCCCAGCCACTGTGCCTCTGTGACTAGTTGTAATAGTTCATCCTTGGCCAGCAGTGGACCGCCCACTTGCCAGCAGCTCCAAACTACAGGAGACTAATAAAACGAGCCGTAATGAATGACCAGCTCCGTGATAATATTGAACTCTCAGATTTATTCACATTGATGATTCATGTGGAGTAGACCAAAGGGACTCTTAGCGGCGTAATGAGGAGATAAAACTTTGATGAATGAAGCATTACCTTGTTGCTTAAGGAATAGTGCCTAATTAAGAGGGTTGTTGACCCTAATTGAAATGACGTTGCCAAGGTGAAGCAGATAGCAATGCTGGACCAGAGAGAGTCTCTTGCTCACAGCAGACTCTTCTGCCAACAGAGGACCTAACTTTGGTTTTGGTAAAGTTTATAAACAAGCTTTGTTAATGGGGCTTTTTAACCTGGGAATGGAGCTAGATCTGAGGAGAGCTAGATGTCAGATTTTGCCATTTACAGGCCTCCTGGTTAAGTGGAAGGGACCAGGACAGAATCAGGGAGGGAGTCTCTGCCTTTCTCCCCTCCCTTCAGGATGCACTGTTTCTCTGCTGGGTGCCCAAGCATGCAGGGCCAGATAAAGAACTTCCAAAGTGGAAACACCAAAAAAAATACAGCCCTCCATGATGCATAATTTAAAATAAATGTAGTAGTAAACTTTAAAATTAGTCAAGAAATTCTAAAGATGTTCTGACTTTTTTTTTTTTCTGCTACAGCTTTGATGCACCTTTTTGAAATATCAAATTCTTTCTTTCAAAGGCTATTTTAGCTCCCCATGGGTAAGCCAGCTCTGTGGATAAGCAAGAGAGAGAGCCAGGACTGACACCAACAGCCCCAGGTTGCAGGCCTTGGCTCTGCTCCTCCAGCGCCTGAGGGACCTTGGGCAAGTCAGGTAACCTTTATGGTTCTCAGAAAGGTCATCCAGAAAATAATGGTTCCTCACTGGGCAGTTCTGGGGGTCAAATGAAATGTCAAAGTGCTTCATAAACTTTAAAACGCAATGCAGGCTCACAGAGGAGGCCTTGCATGATATTTATCACACAAATGCTTGGCACAAGGAGTGGCACCAGAAATTGACAGGGTTCATATCCCAGCACTATCCACTGCTGAGGCACAGGACTTAAAATTCTGTTCCCCCGCCAAACCTCCTTACAATTAGTATAAGCACTCCTTCCTGCCAGAAGGGAAAGGTCTGATGCCCTCAAGAACTCACCATATTTGCAGATGCAATGCAAATAGATGCAAAATGAAACTGCAAATCTTGCAATAAATGAGGGATTTCATGAAGTCGATGAAAGTGATGTTGGGGACTGCACAGTTCAGTGAGCTAAGACACTGACCAAGGAGAATGGGCAGAGGTGGGCAGCTACCAACAAAGAGAGGAAAAGTGCAAGGTCAGTGATGTAGCAAAGAAAACCATTCAAATAGCAAAAGCTTTTTAAGGGGCTTTTCAAGACATGATAAAAGCTCAAGTGTTTTTAAAAGTTGCTAGTTTTTGGATTGTGCTGCAAAAGTTAAATGTGAAGAATTTAGTATTAGGTAATCATATGTTTTGTTGGAAATTTTTCACATGTAAAAATGTTCATTCATTCTTTAAGAATTTATAGTTGTTATTAACTCCCTAAGTTTGGTCAACAGAAAATAATTTTTATAAAGTTATGTGTGTGTTCAGTTGCTCAGTGATGTCCAACTTTTTGCAATCCCATGGACTGTAGCCCTCCAGGCTCTTCTGTCCATGGAACTTTCCAGTCAAGAATACTGGAACGGGTTGCCATTTCCTTCTCCAGAGGACCTTCCCAGTCCAGGGATTGAACCTGCATTTCCTGTGTCTCCTGCATTGGCAGGCAGATTCTTTACCACTGTGCCACCTGGGAAGCCCAATTTTTATAAAGGTTTTTATTAAATATTTTATTTTCTAGGCAAAATCACATTATTAAATATTTTATTTTCTAGGCAAAATCACATTAAAGATTTTTGGTTTTGATTTTTTTTTTTTACTATCTCACCATGATCTTTTGATCAACATTTTAAGTGGATTCACTTTCACATAGCTTTTTCTCCCCACTAATATCAATCATTCTCAGATAATGAGGACTTTTTATAATTATTGAATTGCTATTGCTAATATTATTATTTCCCAGTCTCCCTCCATGGAAATAGTGTTGACAGTCTCCTCAAGCCCAAGGGAGGGAAAGGAATGAGCTTCCAGCCCTTTGGAAGTGGAAAGACTCAGCGTGTCACTCTTTCAGAGATAAAGCCAAATGGCTTGGAAACAATACAGTGAGAAGTGAGCCCAATTTTCTGGGCAGAATTGACGCTGGCATGCCAGGCTTGAGCAGAGCACCCTGGGAGAGGATGCTGCGGGGACCAGCTGTGAGGTGTGAATGTCATGATCTCTGTACCACTGGGACCACTAGGCTGGACTCGGCTATTCCAGCTGGCCAGGAGATGCTCCTGCATCTTCTCCAGAGGCTACACTACTCCTTCCTTGAACCTCAGTCAAAAGAGTCAGGTCTCGAGGACACCCTTGATGGCCCTTCACTGAGGATCTAACTTAGACGTGCTCATCAGTAACCTTGGAAACAACAGGGTCCCACCTTGCCAGCAGCAGCTGTTGCTGCTGCTGCTAAGTCGCGTCAGCCGTGTCCAACTCTGTGCGACCTCATAGACGGCAGCCCACCAGGCTCCCCTGTCCCTGGATTCTCCAGGCAAGAACACTGGAGTGGGTTGCCATTTCTTTCTCCAATGCATAAATGTGAAAAGTAAAAGTGAAGTCGCTCAGTCGTGTCCGACTCCTAGCGACCCCATGGGCTGCAGCCCACCAGGCTCCTCCATCCATGGGATTTTCCAGGCAAGAGTACTGGAGTGGGTTGCCATTGCCTTCTCCACCTTACCAGCAGGCTGATATTCAATTCAGGCTGAGGAATTCAATGTGCCAGAGTCCTTGGAATGTGACCCCAGGAGTTCTGGTCCCACATTCAGAGAAGATGTATAGCTAGAAAGTAAGATCTCGAGTGCATCTAGGTAGAGTCAGGACCACGTCACATTTCTATCACCTTACTATCTATATGACCTCAGGCAAATTACTTGGCGTGTCTAAACTTCCACTTTCCCTCTGTAAAATAGTATATGTATGGCTGAGTTCCTTTGCTGTCCACCTGAAACTGTGACAACATTGTCAATAGGCTATCCTCCAACATAAAATAAAAAGATTAATTAAAAAAATTAGTAAAGGGCTTACAAATAGGTCGGCTTCATGGCTTTGAGGTGTATCCTAGGTCAGACTCACCAGAGGCGGATCTGAGAGGAGGATTCACATGCGGGAGGTTTACTTAGAACATGCTCCATTATAGGAGCTGCGAAAATAGGCAGGGATGCAAAGAAGTCAAGGTATGGTATGGTTTCCTAGCCTGATCCTCCCAGACACTTGGGAGGATGCTATACATCAGCCTGTCCCACTCACAAGGAAGCTGGATTTTCATGTGCCTGCACTGGTCAGTCAGGGGCTCAGGGTGTGCAGGAAATATAGTCCAGGCATTCAGGCACTCTACCCTGTGGACAGACCAACACCAGGAGCCCTTAGTCAGCCATGGTGAGATTCACAGGCGTGAGCCCTGGAAGCATCAATATGGTAAAAGAAGTCCCAGGACCTGGCAGAGGACACGTGGCATCTAACACGGGCAGGTTTGTAGGAGAGGATTTGTGCAAGCACCCCGCACAGTGCCTATGCAGAAAAGCTGCAGGACACGCGGCCCCTCTTACTGTTGCCTGTGCCTCTGTGGTTGTAATTATGAAATTGTGACTGTTCCTCTTGGGCATTCTGCCAAGGAATGTGTCATGAACCTCAGCCAAGGAGCTGGTGGTCCTCCAGTGCAGGGAGATAATAGATTCTAACGCATAGGAAAGAAGAGGGCACCAACACTTATTGAACAGCTACCACCCAAGTGTCAGGGATGTGCTGAGCACTCTCATAGGCCGTCCCATCTACTCCTTACAGCCATCCCTTCAGGTAGGATTAGTATCTTTCATTTTTATGATTAAAGAAACAGATCCAGAAAATCAGAATCAATTGCCTCTTATCACACAGTTAATGTCTGGTTCTGAAGCAATACTCTTTCTGCCTAAGAATCAGTGTGTGTTAGTCATTCAGTCATGTGTGATTCTTCGCAACCCCATGGACTGGAGCCCACCAGGCCACTCTGTCTATGGAATTTTCCAGGCAAGAATACCAGAGTGGGTTGCCATTTCCTACTCCAGGGGATTTTTCTAACCCAAGGATCAAACCCGCGCCTCCTGCATTGCAGGTAGATTGTTTGCCATCTGAGCCATAAAGGAAACCCTTAGTAGGGTTTCTGTTGATATGGCAGAGCCTGCCTATTGCCAGCCCAGCATATTCTGAGCAGCAGTGCCAGTTGTTCAGTCGCTCAGTGGTGTCTGACTCTTTGCAACCCCATGGACTGCAGCACGCCAGGCTTTCCTGTCCATCACCAACTCCTGGAGCCTACTCAAACTCATGTCCATCACACTGGTGATGCCATCCAACCATCTCATCCTCTGTTGTCCCCTTCTCCTCCTGTCTTCAATCTTTCCCAGCATCAGAGTCTTTTCCAGTGAGTCAGTTCTTCACATCAGGTGGCCAAAGTATTGGAATTTCAGCTTCAGCATCAGTCCTTCCATTGAATATTCAGGCCTGATTTCCTTTAGGATTGACTGGTTTGATCTCCTTGCAGTCCAAGGGACTCTCAAGAGTCGTCTCCAACACCACAGTTCAAAAGCATCAATTCTTCAGAGCTCAGCTTTCTTTATAGTCCAACTCTCACCTCCATACATGACTACTGGAAAAAATATCTGGCTTTGACTAGATGGACCTTTTTGGCAAAGTAATGTCTCTGTTTTTAAATAAGCTGTCTTGCTTGGTCATAACTTTTCTTCTAAGGAGCAAGCGTCTTTCTTAATTTCATGTCTGCAATCACCATCTGCAGTGATTTTGGAGCCCAAAAAAATAAAGCAATGAGCAGCAATGTAGCTGGCTAAAGTAATAAATAACTCAGCTTTCCCTGCAACTAAGGATGACCAGTAAAAGTAAAAGTGGGGCTTCTTTAAAAAAATTCCATCAGTTTATTCGTGCTTTTATTTCCGATATTCTGGGAGGTGGGTCATAGAGGATCCCACTTTGGTTTATGTCAGAGAGTGTTTTGCCTATGTTATCCTCTAGGAGTTTTATAGTTTCTGGTCTTATGATTAGATCTTTGATCCATTTTGAGTTTATTTTTGTGTATGGTGTTAGAAAGTGTTCTAGTTTCATTCTTTTACAAGTGGCTGTCCCGTTTTCCCAGCAGGACTTGTTAAAGAGATTGTCTTTTCTCCATTGTATATTCATGCCTCCTTTGTCAAAGATAAGGTGTCCATAGATGCTTGGATTTATCTCTGGGCTTTCTATTTTGTTCCATTGATCTATATTTCTGTCTTTTTGCCAGTACCATACTGTCTTAATGACTGTGAATTTGTAGTATAGCCTAAAGTCAGGTAGGTTGATTCCTCCAGTTCCATTCTTCTTTCTCAAGATTGCTTTGGCTATACGAGGTTTTTTGTATTTCCATACAAATTGTGAAATTATTTGTTCTAATTCTCTGAAAAAGACCTCTGGTAGCTTGATAGGAATTGCATTGAATCTATAGATTGCTTTGGGTAGTATACTCTTTTTCACTATATTGATTTTTCCAATCCACGAACATGGTATATTTCTCCATCTATTTGTGTCCTCTTTGATTTCTTTCATCAGTGTTTTATAGTTTTCTATATACAAGTCTTTTGTTTCTTTAGGTAGAAATACTCCTAAGTATTTTATTCTTTTTGTTTCAATGGTGAATGGAATTGTTTCCTTAATTTCTCTTTCTGTTTTCTCATTGTTAGTGTATAGGAATGCCAGGGATTTCTGTGTGTTGATTTTGTATCCTGAAACTTTGCTATATTCACTGATTAGCTCTAGTAATTTTCTGGTAGAGTCTTTAGGGTTTTCAGTATAGAGGATCATGTCATCTGCAAACAGAGAGAGTTTTTCTTCTTCTTTTCCAATCTGGATCCCTTTAATTTCTTTATCTGCTCTGATTGCTGTGGCCAAGACTTCCAAAACTATGTTGAATAGTGTCCTCTGTGACCCACCTCCCAGAATATCAGAAATAAAAGCACGAATAAACAAATGGGACCTAATTAAAATTAAAAGCTTCTGCACAACAAAGGAAACTATAAGCAAGGTGAAAAGACAGCCTTCAGAATGGGAGAAAATAATAGCCAATGAAGCAACGGACAAACAATTAATGTCAAAAATATACAAGCAACTCCTGCAGCTCCATTCTAGAAAAATAAACGACCCAGTCAAAAAGTGGGCCAAAGAACTTAACAGACATTTCTCCAAAGAAGACATAAAAATGGCTAACAAACACATGAAAAGATGCTCAACATCACTCATTATCAGAGAAATGCAAATCAAAACCACAATGAGGTACCACTTTACACCAGTCAGAATGGCTGCCATCCAAAAATCTACAAGCAATAAGTGCTGGAGAGGGTGTGGGGAAAAGGGAACCCTCTTACACTGTTGGTGGGAATGCAAACTAGTACAGCCACTATGGAAAACAGTGTGGAGATTCCTTACAAAACTGCAAATAGAACGGCCATATGACCCAGCAATCCCACTGCTGGGCATACACACCGAGGAAACCAGAATGGAAAGAGCCACGTGTACCCCAATGTTCATCTCCGCATTGTTTACAATAGCCAGGACATGGAAGCAACCTAGATGCCCATCAACTGACGAATGGATAAGAAAGCTGTGGTACATATACACAATGGAATATTACTCAGCATTAAAAAAAAAAAAATCATTTGAAGCAGTTCTACTCAGGTGGATGGAACTGGAGCCTATTATCCAGAGTGAAGTAAGCCAGAAGGAAAAACAACAATACAGTATACTAACGCATATATATGGAATTTAGAAAGATGGTAACGAGAACCCAGCATGAGAGACAGCAAGAGGAACGCAGATGTATAGAACAGACTCATGGACTCTGTGGAAGAGGGCAAAGGTGGGATGATATGGGAGAATGGCATTGAAACATGTTAATTATCATATGTGAAATCAATCGCCAGCCCAGGGTTGATGCTCGGGGCTGGTGCCCCAAGATGTCCCAGGGGGAGGGAATCGGGAGGGAGGAGGGAGGGGGGTTCTGGAGGGGGAGCATATGTAAACCCATGGCGGTTTCATGTCATTGTATGGCAAAACCAACACAATAAAGTAAAGAAAATTAAGAAAAAAAAATATATATATACATTAGATTATATCATCTTAAAAAAAAAATTCCATCAGAAGGCTTTTTTTTTTTTTTTTTTTCCTTTTTGCCCGTTCTTCTTCCTTCTCCTACTTAGAATACAGATGTGATGACTGGTACTCTAGAAGCCATTGTGGGCCATGGAAGCTAGAGGTCTGAACCTATTCTAGGTATTTGGACTTGGTTTATATGAGAGAAAGTGAACCTTTGTATTATTGAGGCCGCTTTTATTTCTGCTGTCTGTGTCTGGCAGCTGTCTTAATCCTTAACAGATACAAACTGCATGATATTTACGAGGTCTTTCAAGAAAGACTTCACTATCTTGAATCAAAGTAAACTGCCTATTTGTCCCTGGCCCTCTGTCCTGAACAATGTGGGTGCATCTCTATAAAACTGAACCCATCAAGTCTAAACACAATGGAAAATGTCAACCTGCCAGTGGCTGGAGGTTTCAGAATTTCCAGGGCAGGTATAAGTTCTTTTGAAACTGTGGAAACTGGGGCATCTGTTGAGAGACAAAGCCCTGATCCTACAGGGTCCCCTGAAACCTCACTACCGCTATGACCTGGAATTCTATCATCACATCATCACCACACACCATCCTTTCTTGGTCTCCAACAACCGGCTTCTCCCCAGGAAAGCAACAGCATCTCTCCCTGCAACTTGCAGCCCCCTAACCTCCCCACTATTCAGCAGCCTGCTTCTCTGAGTGCAGTCCCAGGAGATGGTGCGTGCCTCAGGACCTGACCATGACTTCCATCTCTATTCTGCCATTTGCAGGAAGAGTTGATCAGAAGCTCCAGTCGATAGTGGAAGCTCCATGATCCGGAGCACAGAGTGAGGCTTACGTAATCAAGGATGGTTTGTCAAAGTAAATTTCACATACAACGGATTCTACCACCTCGGGACTTGCTGGTGGAATAAATAATCACCGTACACATTTTGTTAGCCACGCATCGTTAGAGACAGGTGTTTGGAAACGGCATCCTGAAGGCTGCTTATCTGTCAGTGCTCTTTTTAAGTATGGTGAGTGTTCCAGATAGGATTTTATAAAAAAAAAAAAAAAAAAATTAGACGTTGCCATGGCCAGATGCTGCTCGTCATGGTTACTGGTGTTGAGGGAGCCAAGGCAAGTGACATGATGGCTGGAGCTCACAGTGCTGGAGGAAAGCGGGGGAGAAGTTTCCTCACAAGGTGGAAGCTTGATCAGAACTCTTCCAAAGAAACATCTTGACTTCAGTGAAGCTTTAAGTCGCTGTGAATTTCTCCACCTTTCTTCCGTGGGCCTCTTGCCTCTGCTAATCTTCAGGATGTGTCTGACGAAGCCTGGCAGGATCACCTCAATTCAACCAAAAATATGTCAGATGGTGGCAGATGGCTCTGTCCTTGATGGGTCACACCCGAGTCAGAAGGCGGAACGTTTCTCTTTCAAATCCAAGCAGGACTCCGACAGGGGCCTTCCCTGAGTGACCACGTGAGGGCAGAGGCAGGTCACTGAGGGCTCCATCCCCGGGCACAGCACTGCACCTGGTACACAGGACGTGCGCAGTAGACAAGTTAAACTGAAGCGGTTGTCACTCCCTCGGCCTCGGCTTCTCTGCGCTGTGAATAGCTTGCCAGGCTTGCCCGGGCCTCGCAAACACACTCCGGTCTATCTTCCTGTTCCAGGACAGGGACCCCCCGCCAGCACCAGTGAATGGACCTGCTGACAATGTTGGTGGCAGGCTGCAGGGCTGAAAGCTCCTGTTCAGCCTACCGAGTCAACACCCACAGTTGTCCTGTCAGCGGATACAGGGGGATATCAGTATTTTATTACTGGTGAGAAAACAAAGACATGGAGTAGTTACTTAGTCCAAGGTTTCATATGATGTCCAAATGTAAAGATTATCGTGGATTGTGAAGATCTGCATTTGTCATAAAAGGCAAGTTAAGAAACGCTAACCTGCTTCTCAAAAGGATTCCTTTACATTTCCTTAAGCTTGCCAGGTTTTTGCTTTTTTTTTTTTTTTTTTTTGCATTTATAGTAGGTAGTTGTTAACAAAAATCTATATACAACTTTTAGCAAACTGTTTGGTCCACAAAGCAAAATTGTATGTCCAGTGGAATTTTGTCTTAGTCAACCTGTATCTATTAGGCTATCCCCACACATTTCCAAATAGGAGCCTGGGATTAACTGGGTGTCATCAAAGAGTCTTCAGCCTCCTTCCTTTAGGTGAAAAACAAGGGACCCAATTCCTGAGCCCTGGTGGGTATGGCCCTGCCTTCAATGGGTCCAACTTAGCTACAGCTGTGATACTAAGCTGAATCACTATTGGCTATTTTGTTCATCTTTCGGGGCCTTGTTTCCTCGGGTGAAAAAAAAAAATCCTACGTTAGATAAGGCAGTCTCAGGTTAAAATCTGATGCCCTAGGCTTCTAAATCCAGAGGAGCAGAGACAGAGAGGTGGGCAAGGTGAGAATGGGCAGTCACCTGTGCAAGAATAAAGAGGATGAAGCCTTGTTAGTCAAATTCCCACCAGAGCCCTATGAGTGGCTGCAAGAATACACTGGCCAAGTGAGTTCCATCCGAGCTCTCCTTGAACTTGGGAAGGGTGGTGTTGGTGAAGGATCTGTTTCTCAGCATCCACCACGGAAGTGTTCCATGATCTATTCAGTTTCTGAAGCATCAAGGGGAGAGGTTCCTGTTTCAGGAAAATTAGCGCTGAGGCTAGGAGCCAGAAGAACTTTCAAGGTCTCACCAGAAGTGAAGCTGCAGTCGTTAACCATCCTGTGGGCTGAGGCCAGCCTGCCTCATTCAGCAGATGAACCATGAGAGTGTCTAGAGCTCGCAGAGCACGTAGCAACTGCTGCAGCCTTGACTTATGCTCTCTCCCCTTAAAAAACAAAGGCATTAAGTTTATGGATGTGTTTGTGAGTGAGAAGGCCCATGCAAAGAAAACTCCTAGGATGTAAGTAATGTCCAGTGACAGAAGGGGCTTCAGGGATTCCTGACACGTGAGTGCTCCCCACATTTCACACTGTCTTTTCAGCCCACGGCCAGCTGCCCAGACCTCTCCAGCTTCTCTAGAAACAGAGGGAGAGCTGTGTCTTCCCCGAGCCTCTGTGCCGGCTTCCTGCAACGAAGGACGGAGAGGTGATGATTTGAGTAGGGCTTAGCCTGGGGGCTTCTTCTCTTGTGATGCATCTCTTTCCCTCTCCTGTGATGACTCCACAACCGTTATAACTTGAATGGAATCCCACTGAAGCTTCCCAGGTGGCTCAGTGGTAAAGAACCCATCTGGCAATGTAGGAAGCAGAGGTTTGATCCCTGGGTCAGGAAGATCCTCTGGAGAAAGGAATGGTAACCCACTCCAGTATTCTTGCACAGGGAAATCCCATGGACAGAGAAGCCTGGTGGGCTATAGTCCATAGTGTCGCAAAGAGTTGGACACGCCTGAGCATGCACACACACACGCACACACACACAGGATCTCATTGAACAGAAGGCTGGATGAACAATCCCCATAGTTCTACCCTGCTTTCCACGTTTCTGTGAACCCTAGCAATGTGGTGGGGCCATGACCATGTTGTACAACCCCAGAGGGCTCCATTCACATAGAGGCCCAGACATGGTTTGGAGGGCTTATTTTTAACCCCACTTGGCACCTAGTATGTCACTGAACCACAGTCTACATTTTCAGTCTTAAAACCTAGATTTTATCTGTGTACTCAGTATTTTTTCTGCTCGAATTCTAATCATATTGTATACTGTTCTTGTCTCCAAGGTCACACCTGCCCCAAGAAAAATCAAACTCTTGGGCTAATTGACAAGGTCACTGGCTCCACACCCACTCAATTTTGATAACAGGCTAACTACCCTTACTTCACTTTCAAGTCATGTTCCCACTCCCACTCATGTCACATGAAAACTTTTATAGGTCCTAGACCACGCCTATATCATGTCAAATATGCTAAAACATACCCACAGTGTTCATGGATGAATAGATAGATAAATAGATAGAATCATATATATATATATTATTTACATTATATTCTATATTTTTGCTATATATTTTTGAAAGGAGGTTTAATTTTCATAAATTTGAGCTTACAAAGAATAAAGAACTGTTTTATTTTTATAATCCATACTTTTTATATTTATGCATAACTCTATGAGACCTATATAGAATCCATTATTAGATGACAGTATTACATTTTATATACATTTATTCATGTATTCATTTTAGCTTTGAACTTTTCTTTATACATTTATAGCTAATAAATGTTTTTAGAAGTCCTGAAAAACTTGTAAGCCTGCCTACATATAAGGACTAATGTAGGAATGGTCACATATATTTCCCCATTCCCAGGCTGCCCCAGTCAGCCCAAATCCTTTTCTAGTGGATCCCAAGTAACTCCTCCTCCCACGTCCTGGGTAGTGAGTGGCTGTTGCTGCTGGGCTCCGACTTCTGTTGTGCTGGGCTCTCTGGTTACCTAAGAAGACCACACCCCAAAAGTTGCTGCTCTTCCTTCTCCATTAAGGATGACGTCTCTCCCTTATGGAGAGTTTATGTTAAGTTCCCTAAACGTTGGGCCAGGAGGTTATTAATGAGCCACTGCCCAGAACCTGTGTCTCAAGGGAGATATGAGAACTTGACTCTGCCCTGCATAGGAAAGAATTCCTGATTCCCCAGGGCAGCCCTCACCTCCTCACCCAGCATCATAAGCAGTCTCATTATCTGGGAATTTGACCAAGTCCCAATGTATCTACTCTCCAAAGGCTCGTAGAAACCTCTCACTACATCTCAGAGTGACCACACTCACATTTTCATGGCATTTAACACTCTTCAAAACATCCATATGGAAAGGTGAAAGATGTTTTGAGTCAGAAGGATGTTCTGTTGTGAGAATATTTTGACTCCTGAGAATACTACAATTTAAACCACAACTATATCATCATGGATACATTTTTGTACTGGAAGTATTTTCTGGAAAAAGCGCCACTCAGTCAATCTGATTCCCTGATCATTTTTTTTAAAATAGTCCAGTTAAATCCATTCAAAGCCTTTTCATTTTTGTTCATATTGAACTTCACAGAAGTTACTTTCACTGGGGGTTCTTTCCAATGCAAGTTTTACAACAAGGCTTTGACTCATCAATATGTGGGCTTTGTTTATATCAAATATTATGATTGTTATTTCTGCCTTTGAACAGTTCCTTTATAGACATTATTTCTACAAAGTTCAATGTTCCCAAGTCAGGCTTCACAGATCAGAATTTTACATCGTATAGATTTTAAACACAGTTGGCTTTCATTGCTATTGATCCTCTCTTCCAGTGATTCAGTATGAACCATATAGAAAACTGAGACTGTGTCTCTTTCATGGCAAAGCCACAGACTGTCATGGGCTTTTAGACCTCCCAGAACAAGCCTATCATTTAGGGCTGGGTTGAGTGGATACAATGAGTGGATAAAGCATAAGCACTGGAATGAGATTATCTGGGTTAAATTGGGCAAATCATTCAATCTCTCAGTTTTCCCATTTGTGAAATGGTATCATTATTAGTACCTAAATCACAAGGTTCTTGTGAAGATTAAAGCATTAGCATTCAAAGTCCTTCACACAGTACATGGTATATAGAAACCATCTAAGAATTGGTAGCTCTTATTACTACTCCAGTCACTTTAAAAACTGTATCAGTTATCTATTACTAGAGTAACAAGCCAACACCAAACCAAATGGCTGAAAATAGCAGTAACTATGGCTAAATAATCTCAGACAGTAAAGAATCTGCCTGCAATGCAGGAGACCCAGGCTCCATCCCTGTGTTGGGAAGATCTCACCTGGAGAATTCCATGGACAGTGGAGCCTGGTGGGTTACACTCCATGGGGTCTCAAGGAGACAGAAACGTTGCATTCATATACCACAGTGTATTTATCCATTCATCCACTGATGGACATTCAGATTGTTTTGCCCTTTGGCTATTTTGAATAGTGCTGCTATGAACATTCACCACTATTTGAGTACAAAAATGAAGTACTGATGCCTGCTAAAACATGGGTGAATATGGAAAACAGCTAAATGAAAAGAAGCCAGTCATGAAGTTCTGTCTCCATAGAGACAGAAAGCTCCTGGTGGCCGCCAGGAGCGAGCGGGAGGGGGACAGGGAGTACCTACTTAAGGGGCACAGGCCTTGCTGGTGGGGTGATGCCAGTGTTTTGGAGCTGGAAGGAGGTGGCGGTTGCACAGCTTTGTGAATGCACTATGCCACTTTAGTATTGTATGTATGCTTTAAAATGGCTGATTGTATGTTACATGAATTTCACTTCATTTAAAAAATACTATAGTAACAGCAAGTTATTCTTTCTCGTAATTCTGTGGGCCAGCTGGCAGGCTCTGCTGGCTTCACCTAGGCTCCATTCAACAGAAGGGTTGCCTGGGAGGGCAGAGCCTCTCTTTCCAACTCATCCTCAAGGAGTCAAGTCCAAACCTCAGCAAATCCCAGCACCGCAGGACCTACCAAGTCTCAGCTTCTGTTATGTGTGCTGATATCTCATTGGCCAAAACAAGTCACATGGTCAACCCCAGAGCCAGTGTGGGTGAGAACCACACAGGGGTGAATGCCAGGATGTGTAATCTCTGGGGGCCATCACTGGGACAGTCTTCTACAGGCATCCTTAGACGCATCTACCCCAACTCACTCTTGAGTCTGAAATGACCCTTGACTCCTGACTGATGTAGATTAGAAAGCTTTATGCTTTTAGAACAGGAAGATGTAGGTCTTACACACATTCAGAAATCTCAGAATGGAATGAAATCTTCAGCATTCTTCTTTTCTGGACTTGCTCCATATTTAATCTCACTGCTTTTGATCAGAAACCACCTTACTCTGAACCTGCATGGCCATTAAATATGAAACATCTGAATGAAGGATGAGCAGAGACTCAATAAAATGTTCATCTTCATAGCATCCAATTCTGTGGGCCCTGGATCCGCCATTCCTCATACTCGTATGGGGTTAATCCTATCAGGAAGGACTGGTCAGGTCGCAGACTTACCCAAGTCTTTCTCGCAGGGCTTCCCTGGGGGCTCAGTTCAGTTCAGTTCAGTTCAGTCTCTCAGTCATGTGTGACTCTTTGTGACCCCATGAATGGCAGCACACCAGGCCTCCCTGTCCATCACCAACTTCCAGAGCTTACCCAAACTCGTGTCCCTTGGTTCGGTGATGCCATCCAACCATCTCATCCTCTGTCGTCCCCTTCTCCTCCTGCCCTCAATTTTTCCCAGCATCAGGGTCTTTTCAAATAAGTCAGCTCTTCGAATCAGGTGGCCAAAGTATTGGAGTTTCAGCTGCAACATCAGTCCTTCCAATGAACACCCAGGACTGATCTCTTTTATGACGAACTGGTTGGATCTCCTTGTAGTCCAAGGGACTCTCAAGAATCTTCTCCAACACCACAGTTCAGAAGCATCAATTCTTTGGTGTTCAGCTTTCTTTATAGTCCAACTCTCACATCCCTACACAACCACTGGAAAAACCATAGCCTTGACTAGACGGACCTTTGTTGACAAAGTAATGTCTCTGCTTTTTAATATTTTGTCTAGGTTGGTCATAACTTTCCTTCCAAGGAGCAAGGATTAAATCCCTTTTAATTTCATGGCTGCAATCACCATCTGCAGTGATTTTAGAGCCCAGAAAAACAAAGTCAGCCACTGTTTCCACTGTCTCCCTGTCTATTTCCCATGAAGTGATGGGACCAGATGCCTTGATCTTAGTTTTCTGAATGTTGAACCTTAAGCCAACTCTTTCACTTTCCTCTCTCACCTTCATCAAGAGGCTCTTTAGTTCTTCACTTTCTGCCATAAGGGTGGTGTCATCTGCATATCTGAGGTTATTGATATTTCTCCCGGCAATCTTGATTCCAGCTTGCGCTTCCTCCAGCCCAGCATTTCTCATGATATACTCTGCATATGAGTTAAATAAGCAGGGTAACAATATACAGGCTTGACATACTCCTTTTCCTATTTGGAACCAGTCTGTTGTTCCATGTCCAGTTCTAACTGTTACTTCCTGACCTGCATACAGGTTTCTCAAGAGGCAGGTCAGGTGGTTCAGTATTCCCATCTCTTTCAGAATTTTCCACAGTTTATTGTGATCCATACAGTCAAAGGTTTTGGCATAGTCAATAAAGCAGAAATAGATGTTTTTCTGGAACTCTCTTGCTTTTTTGATGATCCATTGGATGTTGGCAATTTGATCTCTGGTTCCTCTGCCTTTTCTAAAACCAGCTTGAACATCTGGAAGTTCCCAGTTCACATATTGCTGAAGCCTGGCTTGGAGAATTTTAATATTCAAAATTCTAGCATGTGAGATGAGTGCAACAGTGTGGTAGTTTGAGCATTCTTTGGCATTTCCTTTTTTGGGGATTGGAATGAAAACTGACCTTTTCCAGTCCTACGGCCACTGCTGAGTTTTCCAAATTTGCTGGCATATTGAGGGCAACACTTTGACAGCATCATCTTTTAGGATTTGAAATAGTTCAACTGGAATTCCATCACCTCCACTAGCTTTGTTCGTAGTGATGCTTCCTAAGGCCCACTTGTCTTCACATTCCAGTATATCTGGCTCTAGGTGAGCGCTCACACCATCATGATTATCTGGGTCATGAAGATCTTTTTTGTACAGTTCTTCTGTGTATTCTTGCCAGCTCTTCTTAATATCTTCTGAAATGGAGTAGCCATCATAGTCAACAAAAGAGTCTGAAATGCAATACTTGGAGTCAATCTCAAAAATAACAGAATGATCTCTGTTCGTTTCCAAGGCAAACCATTCAATATCACGGTAATTCAAGTCTATGCCCCAACCAGTAACGCCCAAGAAGAAGCTGAAGTTGAACTGTTCTTTGGAGACCTACAAGACCTTTTAGAACTAATACCCAAAAAAGATGTCCTTTTCATTATAGGGGACTGGAAAGCAAAAGTAGGAAGTCAAGAAACATCTGGAGTAATTAGGCCTTGGAATGCAGAGCAAAAGCTAACAGAGTTTTGCCAAGAAAACACACTGATCATAGTAAACACCCACTTCCAACAACACAAGAGAAGACTCTACGGCCATCATCAGATGGTCAACACTAAAATCAGATTGATTATATTCTTTGCAGACAAAGATGGAGAAGCTCTATACAGTCAGGAAAAACAAGACCATGAGCTGACTGTGGCTCAGATCATGGACTCCTTATTGCCAAATTCATACTGAAATTGAAGAAAGTGGGGAAAACCACTAGACCATTCAGCTATGACCTAAATCAAATCCCTTATGATTATACAATGGAAGTGAGAAATAGATTTAAGGGACTAGATCTGATAGACAGAGTGCCTGATGAACTATGGACAGAGGTTCCTGACATTGTACAAGAGACAGGGATCAAGACCATCACCAAGAAAAAGAAATGCAAAAAAGCAAAACGGCTATCTGAGGAGGCCTTACAAATAGCTGTGAAAAGAAGAGAAGTGAAAAGTAAAGGAGAAAAGGAAAGATATACCCATTTGAATGCAGAGTTCCAAAGAATAGCAAGGAGAGCTAAGTAAGCCTTCCTCAGTGATCAAAGCAAAAAATTAGAGGAAATCAATATAATGGGAAAGACTAGAGATCTCTTCAAGAAAATTAGAGATAGCAAGGGAACATTTCATGCAAATATGGGCTTAATAAAGGACAGAAACAGTATGAACCCTGGGGGCTCAGATGGTTTAAAAAAAAAATGCAGGAGACCCAGATTTGATCCTTGGTTTGGGAATATCCCCTGGAGAAGGAAATGACTACCCATTCCAGTATCCTTGCCTGGAAAGTCCCACGGACAGAGGAAAGTCCCACAGACAGAGGAGCCTGGTGAGTTACAGTCCATGGAGTCTCAAAGAGTAGGACACAACTGAGTGACTCATTTTTCTTTTCTCCCAGGTCAACTCTGCCGGGAAGGGCTCCCACGTCCAGGGCTGCCTGGCTGGGAGAGTGCCCTTAGTGCCCGTAGAGATGACTGATGCCAGCTTACAGAGGATATACACCCACATTATCTAACTTAAACCCTGTGAGGCTGGTCCTGTTACCACCCCCATTTTGCAGATGGAGAATGTGATGGAGGACGAGATGCAGGCTCAGACTCCAATTTGGGAAAGGACTAGTTGCCTCCAGCTGCCAGCTCCTTCCAGGCGTGCCTAGCTGTGAAGGGCTGCTTCATCCAAGGGCAGGTCTTTTCTTTGCAGGCAGCCATGCACAGCTGACAGTGTGGGGACACGCAGGTCCTGGCATTCTGGCCCACGGCAGGACCAGTGATGCGAACTGTATGTTCCAGAGCCCCCCATGGGGGTTGCTGACCGACTCCTCCCCTGCCCAGCTCTACTTCGTCCACATACACTGATCCATTATGATCGTCCTGGAGGCCAGACGCCATCCCATGTCTGCTCCCAGAAATCTCACCTGCTACAAAGAACCTTCCCTGGTGGCTCAGATGGTAAAGTGTCTGCCTGCAATGCAGGAGACCTGGGTTTGATCCCAGGGTAGTGAAGATCCCCTGGAGAAGGAAATGGCAACCCACTCCAGTATTCTTAGCTGGAAAATTCCATGGACGGAGGAACCTGGTGGGCTACAGTCCATGGGGTCACAAAGAGTTGGACACGACTGAGCCACTTCACTTCACTTCACAAAGAACCTGAGGCTCCTCCACACCACACATCCAGAAGCTGGAAGTCGAAACTGCCAGTGCCAAGGCCTGGGCTTCTCTCACTAAATCCCGCTGCCTGGTAATCAATGCCCTTCTGGGCAGAGGCAGGCCCATCTTACTGCAGAGATTGTACAGGGACTGGTTCAGACACAGCAGGACAGTAGCCCAGAAGGCTTTTCCATCCCACCGAAGCACAAGGTTGCTCACCCACCATGAGAGGGGTGGGTCTGGAGAGGCTGGTCCTGAGAGCTGGCTTTGATAGGAGAAGGGGAAACTGAGCTTGTGGGTGATAGGGCCTTCTGCGGGGATGGGGGCACATGGCCGCCATCACAGTGTGTGGAGGCTGGGGGCAAGAGCACAGAAACAGTAGGTGCAGGAGGGTGCTGAGACAAACCTCAGACTCTGGAGATGCCAGGCCCCCTGCTTCTCACAGGAGCCCGGAAGCCAAGCTTAGAATGCCCCCGGGATGCTCTGAGGCCTTGCTCAGCCTTGTGGTCACCCGTGCCCAGCACCCAAGGGCCCCCACAGTGAGCCTGCCCCCCGCCACCCTGTGGATGGCCGTGACAGGCCGTGCTGGGCATGAAGCCAAGAAACCTGCCACCTCAGATAGGAGAGGGTTCAGCCATGAGAAACAGGGACCCAAGGCAGCGGTGGCTGAAGCAACATGCAAGTTCTTTCTCTCACATATAAGAATGCAGAGGAAAGCTATCCATGACTGGGATGCTAGCTCTCCCTGCTCTTGGGGAGCCCAGCCTCCTTCGGGCTCACAACTCGGCTATTCCTTGGCCATTCCTGGGACAGCCATTCCGTCCACGTTAACAGATGGGTGGATGGAGGAAGGGGTAAGGACAAAGGGAGTGGAGGGTGGGCTCCTGGAAGCTG
Organism: Antilocapra americana; assembly: GCA_007570785.1. Lineage (NCBI taxonomy): Eukaryota > Metazoa > Chordata > Mammalia > Artiodactyla > Antilocapridae > Antilocapra > Antilocapra americana. The sequence continues at coordinate 2,869,037 of ML661887.1, read as the reverse complement.
CCCCCAACATCTCCACTTCCACCCCAATGTACAGAACTGCCTCACACTCTGCAAATAGGGGCAGGAGGACTTGGAACTCCGAGCAATCTCAGTGGACAGGAGTGGAGAGATGTGAGAGAAAGAACCAGAAAGAAGACAGGAGGCTGGGTGCTTGTCCCCAGGCTATCCCTGAGGTTTACCAGATGTGCAAAGTGCTTGCAGAGAGAGGGTTTTGTGAAAAGTGCTGATGGACCTGAGTGTTAAGTGTGGTCTGATAGAGGGGCAACATGGGGGCTGTGGTGCCAACTCGAAGCTATGGCAAAGAAGCCTACCAGGGTGTAAGCCCCACCTCAGGAGGAGGATGGAATTTCGTAAACCACAGTTTACAGGTCTGAGTCCAAGGCATGGATTTCAAAATCACACAATATATTGTGGGGCACAAAAGGTCCTAAGCCTTTATCTACAGTACTCATTACTATCACCGTAAAAAAAATCAAGAAGTTTTTGGTATTCAGAGAGGTCAAGCAACTAGCCCAAAGTCACACAGCCAGTAAGTCTCAGGTGAAAAGTGAAAGTGTTAAGTCTCTCAATTGTGTCTAACTCTTTGCAACCCCATGGACAGTAGCCTGCCAGGCTCCCCTGTCCATGGAATTCTCCAGGCAAGAATGCTGGAGTGGGTTGCATTTCCTTCTCCAGAGGATCTTCCCGACCCAGGGATCAAACCTGGGTCTCCTGCAATGCAGGCAGATTCTTTACCATAAAGTCTCAGGGCCAAGATTCAAATCAACTCCTGTCTTATTGCAAGGCCAGTGCTTCCAATCAGTACCCCTACTGTCCTTGCCCACCTTCACCGCCCTACACACACACACACACACACACACACACACACACACTGCCATCCTTACACAGTTAAGCATGGTTTTCCCTCCAGGTCCAAGCGCAGCTGAGGAGCTGAGCTGCCAGGGAGCAGAAGACCACTGCTGGGGTATGAGGTATGGGGTCTATAGGACAAGTCTCTTGTCTCTTGGGTGCCAGCAGCAGCTTCACCCCTTACTTCAACTCCCAGTGGGCCCCTAGCCCTCCATGCCCACAGCTATGCTTCCTGCCCTCAGGCTGATGGAAAGAAAATCCAGAAGAGGCAGGTGGAAAGCAACAGCGCCTTCTTTTGAAGGTGAGGGGACCTCATGAAAGATGCCCAGGACGCATCTGCAGTGAGAGCCCTCCAGCAGAGGAGCCAGGAGGGCGGGGTTGGGCGGGAGGAGGGGCTCGCTACTGCAGACAGGGAGGCCCCAGAGCTGAGGGCCGCATCCCCAAGCACCTTGCTCCCAGGGCTGCATCCTGTCCTCAAATAAACAGCATCACAGCACTGTCCAGGGCCAGGGTCACGAGGCCATGGGCTACCAACATTTCCACCAGAAGGCCCTCATCTTTCAAGCTGAAAAGACAGCTGTCAGAGTTTATTCTGGATTGAGACTTTTCTGTGTCATCTTGGGACCCAATTTCTAAATTACTTTTCATTGATTTAGATTCTCCAGGGATGGAAAAATGTCCCGAATCAGCTGACCCTCAATCTTCACTACACGCCTTTCCAAAAATAACCAAAACAAAACTCCTAGTTGTCTAAAATGGTTTTCCTTTTTGTTTCAGACTTTTTTTTTTTTTCCTTCTGTGCTATGGAAATCGAAATGTCTCTAGGCTGGGCTGGAGCCAGAGAGTTTTATGGTTTAGAAGTGTGGGTGGAGCAGAGTGGGGCAGGGGGTGGTGACCTCACAATGGCTCTCAGGCAGGATGGAGGATGAGAACCAGGACACGGACCCTGCCGGGCCAAGGACAGGCTGAGCTCCCTAAGTGCCTATGAGGGGCATGCTGCAGCCCTGCTGGGCCTCTCCAGTCCGTAGCCGCCCACCACCACCCCTGCTTCTGAAGGAAGAGGAGGTTGCTCTGTCCGCAGCCTCGGTGCTGAGACCTGGGCAGCCCCTATAGCATCACGCCTTCAGCCTCCTTACACCAGCTGCTCAAGTGAGAGCAAAGCTTGACCACAGATGAAGACAGAGGCGTTCGAAGGTCCGAGACGGCCATGCACAATCTCCTGAGTTCCCCTCCTACCCAGGCCGGGGTCCCCCTTCTGGGTAGCCTCTGCTCCCTTCGCTCTGAGCACTCTTCCTCAGAGCACAGCGTCCCTCCTTCCCATCTCTCGCTCTGGCCTGAGTCTGGGCATCTCCTCAGGACTTTTGTTTTATTTCTTCAGGAGGAACCGTCTTCCCGGCCTGACTCCTAGGCCCACCCCTTGGGCTCTGGGGTGAATTTACCTAGACACCCACCCACCCCAACCTAATTAGCTGTGCCCCTTCTGTGTCCGGCTGCCTTCTCTCTTATTCCCACATTTTGTGCAACTCATCTAAGCTCCCTTTATTCTCTCTCGGGCCTCCTCCCATCCCCACGGCCCAGCCTGCAGGGAGGCACACAGCCCACCACCACCACCAGGGAGAGTTCAGCTCTTTCCCCAGCTGATGTTCTTTGTATAAGTTTGTGGGGGACATTTCCTGCAAACAATCATTTTCACATTATTATTCATTCATTCTAATTCTGTCTTGCTGTGGGTTAAGTCACTCAGTCGTGTCCGACTCTTTGCAACCCCAGGGACTGTAACATACCAGGATCCTCCATCGATGGGATTTTCCAGGCAAGAGTACTGGAGTGGGTTGCCATTGCCGTTTCCAGGGGATCTTCCCGACCCAGGGATCAAACCAGGGTCTCCTGCACTGCAGACATACGCTTTACCGTCTGAGCCACCAGGTAAGCCTGTCTTGCTGTGGCCTAAGGTAAATCCTGCCATCTCTCTGGACTCAGGGACCTCACCCGTGTGGCCAGTCTCACGTCCAACCCTTCATGGGCCCAGTGTTGGAAGACGCTGACCTGCCTGAGTGTCCCCGAACCACCCACATTCCTGAGGGGTGACCTGTGATGGCGTATCCCCCATCATGTAGAAAGAGAGGCACAAAACTCCTAAACCTCTCCGAGGTACATAAAGTCCGGCGGCTCCCAGGAAACCCCATAATCCCTCATCAGATCCTCTGAGGACCCAGACTCTCACCTGGCTCTGCACTGCCGCAGGTGAGAGGCCCCACACCCTGCCCTCTGAAGGTGCCCTCCTCGCCCACCAGGAGCAGCTGCCGACCTCACCGCCGGGCCTTCCCAGCCTCACGTGCCCACAGTCAGCAGTCACTGTTTGGATGACCCGTAGCCAAGAGGCACCCCAGAAACCACAGAGGAAAAGCACCAAAACCTGGAGGGAAGAACAGCAATGAAGGACAGAAGTGGGGGAAGAGCGGAACGGCTGCAACAGCAAAGCCTGATGCCCTGAGGGCTTACAGCAACTTGGTCTGTGCGTCTCATTCCAGCCGCAAGCAAACTCCCACAGTAGAAAGGCTATCGCAGTCCCACTATGAAGAAAGGCAGGACAGGGAGTTGTCGGCGCCTGGTTCTTGTAAATAACAGCAGTGTTTTTGTTTTTGTTCCTCCTTCCCGCTTTCTTCTTAACAAGGATGACCTGGGAATGGACTTCTGCTCAGTGGACATCTATTGTTTTTCCTGCCCAGCATCCATCCCTTCTTCCTCTGGTACTGACACCATCATGTATATTCACTTGAAAAAAAATTATCCCTTCCCTATTGTCAGTCTCAATAGCTTGGGTGGGGCTGACTCCATCTGGGGCTCCAGGGTAGGCAGTGACCCAGTTCTTAGCAATTGGTTCAAGAGTATGTAATGACCTAATGAACCAAGAGTGTCAGTCTCAGGACTTTTGGGGGGGAACTGCAAGGGAAGAAATATTTTTTTTTTGTCTTCATTGTTGATGAAAGAGTACTGAAGTTGGGTGCTTCCATTTCAAGAACCCACCACATGGTGATAAATGCCCAATGCTGTAGTCAGCAGGTCCATCAAGCATGAATCGCCCGTACAGCAGCAGGCACGGGTGGCAGAACTTTATTGAGTTCTCTGTAGTCCAGTCATTCACCATGAGCCAGCGGGCTTCTGAACGGGCCACATGGGGGAGTTAAATGGAATTCAATTCGGCAACGGTGGCACAGATTTCTTCAGGGCCACCTGGTAAACGGTATTGTCTCACAGCTGTTCCCCTGCAACATCCTGGCGGTAACTGTGGGTGATGCTTCACGCAGCCCCGCACAACAGCCTTCACCACATGCACTCGGAGACAAATTCCTCCCACCAAGGTCTGTAATATGCTCTGTAGAACGTCTATCCCCAAAATATGGTTCAGGACTGGGGACACATACAGCGAGTACAACCGCACAGGGGGTCATCCAATTTTCAAAAGTAAGAACACAACTTTTACCTTAACCTTTTGGTCACCATAGCCATCAGTGTGTGCACTAGGACTGAGAAATTGTTCTGGCTTGCCATAACCAAGACTGCATCAGAGAGCCTGACCACCACCATCTTGGCTAATTTGCTCTTTCCCTACAGTTAGCATGGGTTACCGTGGCTCCAGCTCAACCAGGGCTGAGGAGCAGTTAAAATACCCAACAGGCCGGGGTCAGGTTACAAAACACTCCCCACGCTAATTACAACAGTCCCTGAAAAGGGAGCCTGAGAAATACTACCCTGGGCATGATCCTGCCTACTCTCTCCAACCCCCAACCAAAAAGAGGCTAGAAAAAATAAGGTTAGCATCTCAGGGTTGAGGGGTGGGGGAATCACATAAAAAAAGCCCCCAAAATAAAGGGGAGATGTCTCCCGGATTATGATCTTTCCAAACTGAGTGGGCTACAAGGAAGGTTCTCCACCTGGAACTCTAAAGAAATGGGAGTCTATATCCTGGATCACAGGCTTCCCAGGTGGCACTGCTACTGATAAAGAACCTACCTGCCAGTATAGGAGATGTAAGAGACATGGGTTCGATCCCTGGGTAGGGAAGATCCCCTGGAGGAGGGCATTGCAACCACCTTCAGTATTCTTGCCTGGAAGGTCCCACGGACAGAGGATCCTGGCCGGCTACAGCCCATAGGGCTGCACAGAGGCAGACAAAACTGAAGCGACTTAGCATGCACACATTCTGGATCATCCTTTGTGGTTTAAAATGATAAACAATTCCTAACCAATTCATTATAGGGTCAACACAATTATCAGCAAAGTATGTGTTTGTATTTATCTATTCAAAGGGTTTCTCTAGGAACTGAGGCCAATTTGAGACAACACAGAGGTCAAATTAAAGTTTTGCCTGCAGCTATGGCATCTTTTTTAAAGCATTATTCAAATGCCTTTAATGTAACTGTTGAAATGAACGTTGAAACTTAATTCGAGTACTGTTTAGATCCACAGGGGGATTCCCTGGTGGCTCAGACGGTGAAGAGTCTGCCTGCAACGCGGGAGACCCAGGTTCAATCCTTGGGCCAGGAGGATCCCCTGGAGAAGGAAATGGCAACCCACTCCAATATTCTTGCTGGAAAATCCCATGAATGGAGGAGTCTGGAAGGCTACGATCCATGGGGTCGCAAAGTGTCAGACACAACTGAGTGACTTCACTTTAAATGTCAGCCTTACACAGTAAAGCTATCAGGGCTGATGCTTAAATTTAAGATTGGTTCAGATCTCTTGCTAAAGCACCAAATTTTTTTTTTCCAGGAAACCAGCAATATTGTGTTTAACATCTAAAAATAATTTCCTTGGCCCCAAATATTCTCAAATCATTGAGAATTTTATGCATTTTCTTTGGAAGGAAATAGCAAAAACCCAGCAGAAGATACAAAAATAAATCCTGCTGATTGAAACTAGTTTTTAAAGCACTTCCATCCAGCTGAGTAAGACAAATAAGTCACAAAATACTTTCAAGAATGTGCTGTAAATAATTTGAGTTGATTCTAATGAGGTGGATGAACCTAGAGCCTATTATACAGAGTAAAGTAAGTTGGAAAGAGAAAAACAAATATCGTATATTAACATATACATATGGAATCTAGAAAAATGATACTGATAAACCTACTTGCAGGGCAGCGGTGGAGATGCAGCCATAGAGAACACACTTGTGGATACAGTCAGGAAAGAAGAGGGTGGGACAAATTGAGAGAGTAGCATTGAAACATGTACACTACTAAATGTAAAATAGCTAGCTAGTGGGAAGTTGCTGTATAACACACTGGTGCTCTGTGACATCCTAGAGGGGTAGGATGGGGGTGGGGGTGGAGAGATGTTCAAGAGGAAGGGGACATACATATACCTATGACTGATTCATGTTGATGTATGGCAGAAACCAACGCAACACTGTAAATCTATTATCCTTCAATTAAAAATAAATTTTTAAAAGAAGAATTTGCAAAATTATCCTCTCACCCAGAGATCATTTAATTCTATGCTGGCTTTGGCTAAATTTTTTTTCATGCTTTTATTTAACTCTTCACTGTTATTTAACTCCTCCCCCATTTTAGATTATGAAGTACATTGCACATCTATATCCCACAGTTCTTTCAGCACATGATACCTAACTCATGTCTCAGATCAGAGGTACTAAACAAGCATGCTGTCCAGATCTATACATAGTGAATGTTGTCAGTCCTCCCAATTATTCCATTCTGGCTATGCCAGAGGTCACAGAGACTGGTGAGAACTTGAGTACCACGTGACAAGTGCCCACCCAGCAACCATGCTCCTTTCTTCCCTACAAGCTGTGTGCCCCGCCCCTGGAAACTGATCCGGTTGGTCTGAGTCATTGCAGTAACATTCCGCTTGGCCAGGACTTGGTCTAAGATGTAAATATATGTATGTGAGACTTGTGTCTGGCCAATGAGATGAATGAGGTGTAAAGGAAAGTGCACTAGAGATTCCAGGAAAGATTTCCCTCTCCAGTTAAGATAGAGAAAGAGGGCTGTACAGGAGAATTTCCTGTTTGCCCCTGGGGCTACTTTTCTATTTTAGATACTGTCTCTGAGACTATGATGCCTGGAAGTGAAGCAGCCGTCTTCAGACCATGAGACGAGTGTGAAGACATAAAGGTCTCACTGAGTCTATGCCAAAAATGTTAGAAGGATGGAAAGAGCCTGGGGACTTGATAAAATAACAGAGCAGCTAAACCAAGCATGGGGATCATTGGCCTCCAAATTCCTTTTTATGAGAACAGTCACTGCCCTTATCCTTGGACCTCACCGGTCAAAGTTTCTGTTACTTGCCTTACAGTTGCATACATTACTTGCAGTTACAGAATACTGAAAGCATTCTATCTGATTCATATTACTCTCACTAAAATTTGGAGTAATTATGTCTCCTTTCTATAAGGGAGAGAACCTCTGTTTTGATACCAAGGGCACTCTCATCCATCAAAATTTTTGCCGAGTAACCTTGATCAAGCTTTTTAACTTTCAGAGCTTCAGTATCATTAACTATAACATGTAGATAATGCAGATTTCATAAGCTTATTATTATAAAAAGTAAAAAACAATTTGTACATAAGCCCCTCAGTCTGGTATGCAGCAGGTATTCAATAAATGGTCACTACCTTACTTCTTTTCCCTCCATGTGATCCCTGTGTGGAGCAGAAGTTTCTGTGAATTTTTGTCAAGTCTGACTCTTTGCGATTCCATGGACTGTAGCCTGCCAGGCTTCTCTTTCCATGGGATTTACCAGGCTAGAATACTGGAGTGGGTTGCCATTCCCTTTTCCAGGGGATCTTCCCAACCCAGGAATTGAACCTGGGTCTCCCGCATTGCAAGCAGATTCTTTATCATCTGAGCCACCAGAGAAGCCCATAGGGAGGCATACCCCTGGGTGAATGTCAAGGAATGATTTCTCACCATTTTTCTCACTTAGAGACAAGAGCAGTGCTAGGAACGACTGTCTGTGCAGGAGGCTGCAGCTCAAAGACTGGCCTAAGACCAGCAGACCCATCTATGCTGCCCACATACAAACAAGTCCCTTCGTTTCGTAGCTGTGACACCCTCTTGTTGAGTCTGGTGCCTTCTGGGACTCAACGTCCCTGTCAAACCATCCACTTAGGGCCTCAGTAGAGGCCCCTTCTTATAAGCGGCTTCAGGCCAGGAGAGTCTGTTCCCCACAAATGACCCACAGCTGGGAGCCTCTGAAGCACAGGCTCCACAGCTCAGTTGGCAGTGTTCGGAGCCAGCGAGCATGCCCAGAAGCCTCGGGGCACCATGGGCCTGCAGACCAGAAGCAGGCAGTCAGCAGGCTGTGTTGCAAAGCTGGGTTCAGACACACACCCGGGCACACCCAGGACACATGCCCTTCCTGTTCACACACCCAGAGATGCCCCCTCATACACGCACACACACAAACACACACCCTTCCCATCTGTGGTGAGTGGGCTCCTTCAGAAGACCTAGAAGCCTGCCTGCAGCCACACACCCTCCTCCCTCATTTCCAAAGTCAGGGGACAGTGTTAGTCTAGCTCACCAACTCGCCTGCAGACCCCAGCCTGAGAGGCAGGGCAGAGTAGGGGGTAATTCCCTCAGCTTCAGGAATAATAACTTCCATGACATGGAACACGTTCTTCGGCTCTTTTTATCTCATCTGGAAAATGCAGGTAATAACTGAATGGTTGTGAGGATGTGATAAAATGCCATAGCACTGGTCTTAGCATGTGATACATGCCCAACAGAATAGACTTAAGTGCCAGATGCCTATTTATAAGAGACGGTCTCTTCCTGCCAGAGGCACAGCACGACCCCCGGCCCACACTCTTTGTCAAGCAACTCCTGTGCGTACACACTTAGGATTCAACAGTGATCAAAGAACCCTGAGATCTTCCAGTCCAGAGGAAGAAACAAACTCAGAGACAAAGCCATAGTCTGGATTTGTGATGAGTCCTATGAAGGAAAGGGAGGAATACAGTGAGCAGCAGAGGATGGAAGGACCGTTTTATCGAGGAGTCAGGTAAGACATCCTCCTGAGTGAGCGCCCGTGTGACCATGGAGGAGCTCAGAGTCCGAGGCGGGTTGGATGAGTACATGGTGCCCACGCCAGAGGCGGCGCTGAGAGCAAAATGAGTTCTCAGGGCGGAAGACGAAGCACTCCCACGGTGGCACACCAGACCGACAGCCTCACCTCCTGAGGGACAAGCAGCCCGGACTGGCTCCTCCCTCCCCGTAAGTGCTCCGAATGCTCTCCTAGGACATCCAGTGCCACCGCACGAGGTGATGCAGCACCAGGCTCTGAGGACCGTAGGTGAGCTAGCATCTCAGAATTTAGGCTTCTTAATACTGAAACTCAAGGCCCCTCTCCACTACGTGCACTCCCTGGAATCCACTCAGCAGGTCAGTCTCTAGTCCAGGTTCTTTTCAATGACATCATTCTTTTGAGATTGATTTGGCTCTAACCCAATTTGTTAAAGTCATTTGAATTCAGAGGACCTCTTAGTAGATCTCAGACTCTATATAAACATCCCTGGATAAAGAGAGAGAAAGCTCCCAGGAAAGTCATCACATGGGCTTAGCTTTCTCTTGTTTTCCATTAGAGACCTGTGTGCTATGGAAATTACTAAAGCACAGCATACCCGGTACATTTCCAACTTCCTGCTCACCTCCATCTTCCTACTTGATTTCCAATATGCTGTGAGAGTCATTTGGTGCAGTTTTGCCTGAGGCTTTGTGCAGGTTATAGCTTCCTTTGCCCACCATCCTTTAATGTATTTGTGTTAGTTTTGTGCTCCTCCTTCACTTGAAGTTATTCCCAATCTCTGCTCCTGGGTACTTCCAACCTCTCTGCAGTTTATCCCCAATGCCTTCATGAATCATCAGGGACCATTCATTCGCTCACTTGTTCAGGACTGGATGAGCATCTACTGTGTGTAAGCCCTTGAGAGCTTACACAAATATGGCAAAAAGTTAACAATCACTGAACTTAAATGGTAGGTATATGATGGGTGATCATTGTACGTACTTTTCTATCAACTTTCATGTGAGTTTTCATAATAAAAAAGTTTGAAAGAAAAAAATTGTAGGGTCAGATAACAAAATAAATAAGACACACTGCTAATTACTAATCTGCTGTCTCAAGGACCTCATAGTCCCTGGTGAAAGCAGACAGGTAAATGGGCCAGAACAGGTGACCCCATCAGGTACCATGAATAAGTGTGAAGAAAATGTGATGGAAATAAAGAAAAGGGAGGGATGAATTCCACCTTGAAAGATTAAAAACTACAGCACAGACAAAAATATCTGAGCCCTATCTGAGGACCCAAGAGGAGCTGTGAGGGTGTTTTTTCAGCAAATGACACGGGCAAGTGTGCAGGGTGTGAGGAAACACTGTGGTGTCTGGGGAACTCACAGTGGTTCACGTTGGCTAAGGCGCACATGCGGAAGGGGAGAAAATAAGGGACAAGGATGAGAGGAGTCTGCCGAAAGTGAGTTTGGAGCAAAGTGGGAGTCAGTCGTGTAGCCAAAAGAAAGATGACCATAATTGATTGTTAACACAAAATTCCATAAGTTCACAGACAAAGAGGAAAAAAATGCCCTTATTCGAAAGCATTAGAGATTATTACTACACCAACTTCTGATTCTAAACACTGGAAGCTAAAAGGAATAATTTAAGCATTTATCTGCCTTTCTAGAAGGAGGTAGATAGAGTTCATCACCCAATGATGAGGGTGAGGTCTTCTTTATAGAATATCAGCTAAGATATGAAAAGAACTGCCAAGATTAGAAAATCATTATTTGGTAACCCACAGAGAAATAACTGATTTGGGCAAACATCACCAATGGCTGCTAAAACCTTGAGATGGAAAGTTCAAGGGAACAGGATATTCTCACAGTGACCAAGTACCATCTCAGAGATGACCTGCTTAGAAGGGGAGATGAGCAGGAAAGATCTAGTGATCACCCACATTAACCAAGAGATGAAACTAACAGTGTGATAGTGAAACAACCTGCCACGGGCCTTCTGAAGTGACACCTTATGAAGTACACAGCTCGTTTATGTAATATCCTTGCCAAAGGTGTTTCACCCACAGCCTCAGTTTTCAAGAAGTACAGGAGACAGAACAAAAAGTTAGATTATACCAAGAAGAAGCAATCAAATCCAGAATGTGGGACAGCCTGTGAAACAACTGCCTAATCTGTTTGGAAATTCCATGTTATGGCCAGGTGGGGCAAGGTGGGGAGAATGTGAGTGAAGTTTTCTTGTTTTAAAAGGAATAAAAACAGCAAAATGCAATGCCTGAACATTATTAGACCTTGATTTTAAATCAAATCCTATAAAATAGGGCTTCCCAGGTGGCACTAGAGGTAAAGAACCCACCTGCCAATGCAGGAGACTCAGGAGACATGGGTTCAATTCACAGGTTGGGAAGATCCCCTAGAGAAGGAAATGGCAAACCCGAGTGGTTTCCCAGTATTCTTGCCTGGGAAATCCCACAGACAGAGGAGCCTGGCAGGCTACAGTTCTTGGGGTTGCAAAGAGTCAGACATGACTGAGTACGTACACACACACACACACACACACACACACACACACACAATAAAATAATCTTAGGAGCAATGGAGAAATCCAAATTTGGACTGGATACTAGACAGAACTGTAACTTCCCAAAGTCATGTAGGAGAATATCTTTATTTTTTATGAGGTTCATGCTGGATATTCAGGGGTGAAACATCAAATTATTTTCAGATGGTTCTGCAAAATACAAACATAGACACAAGAGTAAACAAATATGGCAAAAAGTTAACAATCACTGAACGTCAATGGTAGGTATATGATGGGTGATCATTGTACGTACTTTTCTATCAACTTTCATGAAGTTTTCATAATAAAAAAGTTTGAAAGAAAAAAATTGGAGGGTCAGATAACAAAGGGCCTGTTTCGAGCTTCTTGGAAATTTGGACCTTACTCCTGAAGGCTGAATTGGTCATTGACAGGATCAAATTTACATCCTAGAAAGATTATTGGCTTAATGTGTTGACAAAGCTAGCATTTACTGACCAGCTCTAGCTCAGTTGGTAAAGAATCCACCTGCAATGCAGGAGACCCCGGTTCAATTTCTGGGTTAGGAAGATCCACTGAAGAAGGGATAGAATACCCACTCCAGTATTCTTGGGCTTCCCTTGTAGCTTGGCTGGTAAAGAATCTGCCAGCAATGGGGGAGACCTGGGTTCGATCCCTGGGTTGGGAAGATCCCCTGGAGATGGGAAAGACTACCCACTCCAGTATTCTGGCCTGGAGAATTCCATGGACTATACCCATGGGGTCACAAACAGCTGGACACGACTGAGTGACTTTCACTTTTCACTTCACACCAAACGCTGAGAGAAGCCCAAGCTAAGTGCTGTGGAACAGGTGTTCCTTAGACAGGAACACCAAAAAGGCATCGCTGGTTTGAAAAACATTTACCATAAACAGAGGAAGTGAGACACAAAACAAGCTTGCTTGTCATAAGAGGTGACTGGGGGAGCTGGGTGCACAGATGTGCACCTCCAGGTGTTATTAAGTGGTGTTGTGGGTCAGCAGCACAGCCATGTCACAGCAAAAAGGACGAATCTACAGGTGATGAAGATCTCCCGTCAATTCCAGCCGTTTGACCTCTTATTCCTTGATGGAAGAACCCCACTGTCATGAGAGATGCCAAAAAATGCTAATTTCCTTGAATCAGAGTATGGAAGTGTGACTCGTTTCTGGCCCAAGGGACCTAACTCAGGTCCCCTGAAACCCACCAGACACCATAGGCAAAGATTTTCTTCCCTGATGACAGAAACATGGGAGAAGACCCCTTCTCCTCCTTCCTGCCTAAGTGTAGCTGGGTGAAACTGTGGTGCTTGGAGTTAGCGAACCCCAAGGGGAAACCCAAGAGAACCAAAGCAGAGAGGGGGATCCAGAGCCCCGATATCATTGTGCTACTGAAGCAAGCCTTTGACTTCCTATCACCCAACTTCTTGTTACGGGAGAACTTCTTGTTACCTTTTTCCAACACATTCATAGTCGAGTATTGAAACTTAGGGCCCCAAACCTCCCCAGTCAGCCTCCATCTGCAGCCATGTGTGTCTGGAACCAGTCCTGACTAGGGCCTGGCAGTGAGAGGAAGCCTTGGAAACATTCTGAGTCGCTCAAGTCATCGAGTGACCGGCCCTCATCAAGCTCCAGCAGCCGTGGACAATCAGGAAGGTTCACATTCACGTCAGCTCCAATCAACGGGCAGTGACAATGTGCAGTGCTGAGGGTTCTGAAGTACCGACTGAAGGGTTAAATGCAGGTTCTGCGTGAAGTGCCTCCAGCCTTGTGCCAGGTGACTGCCCGGGCCTCAGGTTTACCGGCGCATGTTCGGAAGGTGCTTGGAAGCAGGAGCCCTGAGTTTGAGCCGCAGCTCTATTGCTTGCTGGCTCTGTGATTTTGGTCATTTCATCTCTTCCAGCCATCTTATGGGATAATTGTTATCTCTGAGATGATGCGAGTGGTTGTGCTTTGTAAACCATCAAGTGTCATGCATAGGAGTTATTTCATCTTATATTTGTCAAACTTCAGCTCAGGACCAGCTTGACATGAGGCAGGGAGAGGAGGAAGGAATTCAAGTCTCCATCCTTGGACAGTCTGTAACTGAACACCTGACCAGTCGGTGCCGGACCTGGGGTACAGATGCAAGACTAACGTGAGGTCGGAGTTTCAGGTAAGAGTGACTCGGCGGAAGTGAGCTGTGAGCCTGACTGGTGAAATGTAGTTGGAGGAGATTCCACAAGCAGAAATGAAGATGCTAAGGACAGAGACAGAAACCACAGACTGGATGATATGGGAGAATGGCATTGAAACATGTTAATTATCATATGTCTAATCAATCGCCAGCCCAGGATTGATGCTCGGGGCTGGTGCAACGAGATTTCCCGGGGGGAGGGAGGAGGGAGGGGGGTTCTGGAGGGGGAGCATATGTAAACCCATGGTGATATCATGTCATTGTATGGCAAAACTAATAAAAAAAAAGAAAAGAAAAAGAAACCACAGACTGGAGACGGAATCTCTGGGTTTGTTTTTTTTCCTGCCTCCATACTGGAGGGATATGGCTCCACCCAGCAGTACCAGTGGCTCCCCAAGGCCAAGGACCTCAAGGGATGAGAGTGTGGAAGGAGTTACCAAAATCTTCAGAGGGCAAAGGAGGGGTAAGTCCCCTCCCTCAGTGAGGCCACCCCCAGGCAGGGTACCTCCTTCCCTGTAGCAAATCAGTGCAGTGGACCAGAGGGGGAGCCCACATGTGAGGGGAGACAGAAGTTGAGTGAAACTTTCGGTAAGCTACAGGGAGTTAAGACGCTTATTTTCTTCTCCCTGCTCCCCTATGGCGTAGCACAAACCCACTACATTCCAGAAAAGCCCAGCAAGTAAGAAGAAATCAGGTCTTTGGCAATAAAACTGGGTGAGAAAGGGGCAAGGGACTCCTAGCATAACAAGAATTACTCTGAGAAGCCCTCACTCTCCAGGTTATTAAAAGTTCAAATTGTCCTGTGAAGTCAGACCTAGAGGTCAGAGTGAAAAGGGGCTTCCTTTAGTTGCCCCCATGTGGATCTGACACACTCATCAGCCCCATGGAGGAAAAGGGGAAAAAAGGACTGACTGATCATTTCAGGCAAAACGGAGAGGAAGCTGAAACCTGGAACGAGGAACAGAATCCAAAGCTCTATTTATCCATCACTCTATCTCTAATGTCTTCAAGAGAGACTGACACACATAAGAAGCAATGAGTAAGACCCTGGGGCATTAGGGGAATGAAACCCCACATCAGATGGGTTCTGCAAGGAGCTGAAGGCAGGGCTGTGGAAGGGGTCTTGGGAAGTGGAGGCTCTGAGCCTCTGAAGAAGCAAGTACATGAGCTGAACTGAGCAGAGGGCCATCCCGGTTTGCAGCCCTGGAGGACTCTGCATGTGTCGTGTCCCAAGAGGACGCTCACACCTGGAGAGGCTGCCCCCAGACCCTTCTGTACTCCACTTCCCACTAAGAGTGAGGCTCTGGGTGTTCGATTGTTTTTAAAATTGAAAATATTCTAAACTGGGAGATTCTGATTCTTGCCACTCTTTTTTGAAGATGCAGCAACACCAGGCCTTCGGGGCCCCAAGTAAATGACCTGGCACTGCAACACAGCGGCCCCAGCTACACACACCCCTGACTTCTTCCCATTGCCACCCGACATACACAGAGCTAAGACCTCCAAGAGACAGGAGACAGCCAGCCAAGGACAGAGACTTCAGCAGAAACTAGCCCTGTCATCACCTTGATCACAGACATCTAGCCTCCAGAACTGGAAGTCAACTTCCGTTGTTTAAGCCACTCGATCTGTGGTACGTTATGAAGCCCTAATGAACTAACACACAACATCCTTATAAAGCAAATATGGCCCATTTCACAAATTTAATTACCAGCCTAACCCAAAGGCATTTGAATATAAACTGTTTTAAATTCATTCTTTCACTGAGCACGTGAACACTGCACGTTTGTTGATTCATGCCCAACATCATACAAACCAAATTTTATTTTGTCAGTTAAGAACTCACTTTTAATTTTTTTTCCAGCCATTTTCAGCTGGGCAGCTCTATGTGGCATTTGGTTGTCTGCTGCTGATGCTCCTGATTTTTGGAAAATGGTCCTTGTTATGAACCTGTTGTTAACAGCATCAGACACTCTGGCTAGACATCAGAATCACCTGGTATGTTTTCAGACTAAATAGCTACGCCTGGATCAATCCCTTTCCCCATTCTGATTCAGTTGGTATTTGCGAACTCTGCCAGCATGTGTACATTTTAGCTTCCCGCATAACTGTGATGTGCAACCAAGACTGAGTGTTGTTATTCTAGTCTGAAAGGTCCTTGAAGTCACCTCTTTTGCTACTCCAAGTACAGCTCACAAGCCGCCAGCACCAGCATCACCTGGAATTTTGTCAGAAATGCAGAATCTCAACTTCCACTCCAGACTGCTGATCAGAATTCGTATTTTAACAGGATTCCCCACATCATTCAGAGGTACTCTAAAATTTGAGAAGCAGACTTTGCACTAGAATTAGTTGGAAAGCTTGTTAAAAACAAGCTTGCCTGGCTCCTTCCCAGAACCACAGGATCTCAATCTCTAGTAAGGGCTTGGGAATCAGAGTTTTATATATTGTTACAGAGCTAGTCACTCAAGGGCCTGAGGCTTAGGAATCACTCATGTATGCCACAGTATACATGCCGTCAACTACCCAGCCTCTGCTTACCCTCCCAATTCTTTTTTAAAAATAATAAAACATAACAGAGATACAAGCTTTTATTGTTTCCATCACACATGCAAGCTTACAACTGTTTATACTGTTTCAGAACAGAGAAATAATTGCATTATTACCAGAGTGCCAAATTACCAAGTAAGACAACCGGTTACTTATTACTTTGGGGAGGTTGTTTTCACAGAACAGAGCAACAATTTCCAAATTATACTTTTACTTTCAAGTTCAGAGTTGTATCATGAGACCAGGACACACTGATAATTGTAATAGTCACACACAGTCTCCATCTTACAGGGGAAAAAAAGACTGTTATTCTGCTGAAGGGTCTCAAGTAAGCACCTTATCAAAGACTGATAGATAAGTCTTTGCAAGAGTTTACAACAGAGCAGTCTCTCTTTCCTCTTGTGGACACAGGGAAAAGGCAGCTTCAACACTTTTTGAGACTTGTCAACTCTGAAGCCTTTCATTTCTAAGGCCCATCTCTGGAACATCATTAGTTAACATGAAAAGCAAAAAGCAGACCTGATGTGATAGTGAGCCAACCTCACCACGATCACCACCAGCAGAGTGTCTCCGTCTCCCAAAGTGGTCCCAGTTGAACAGGCTCAGTGTCTTGGACTTTCGATGAACAATACAGGCAGGGAGATGGAGATGCAGATGAAACTGGGTTGCCCATAACTGATAAATGATGTAGCTAGGTGACGGCACACAGGGTCTCTCCACTTTCGTGCATGTCTGAAAATGTCCATAATAAAGAGGAAAAAGCTTTAAAAAAAAAAAAAAGCCAACCTGTACAGCTCTATTTTCCCATTAGGCAAAAAATGGGGAAAATGGTAAGATTTACTCAGAGGCAAAATAAGTAGCATATAATCTTCCACATAACACAAGGCCACACCTAGAACAAAAGAGAAAGCATCCAAGGTAACATTATTCAGACTGTTTTTGTGATTTATAAAATCTACCAAAAATGAGAGATTGGACAAGTTTGGGCATACCCTCACCTCGGCAAAACATTTGCCTATAGCCCTTTAATTCTGTTGTCCCTGCCCTAGGGAAGGTTCCTCCCCCTTTCCCTGAGAAATGGCTATACTCTACTGGAGGATCCTCAAGCCACTTGTAGCTGCTTTGCCAAGCCCTCTCCACACCGGGTTTATTCCCACACTAGATTTTTGCCTCAACTCCCCTGCCCCAAACACCCTCCTGACAGCTCTTGAGGCAAGACTTCCCTAGCCCATGGGAAACTCTAAATGAGGTCTTCTGTAAGGAGAGAGAAATTAGGTTGAAGGCAAGTACAGACACCCTCAGTACTTACTCTACCCTCAGGGATGAGGGGGAAAGAAGGCACAGATAAGCCTGGGCAGGGAGGGCACAACTCAGCTTTTACACCCACTGGAAACGAACCCTGGAGATTCAGAAAAGTACTCCCTCCTCGCCCTGCCCCACGCCCCAGGATAGCCTTGGGATCCCCCATACTGCAGACTAGTCTACTCCCAAGGGAATGTGAAGGTAGAAACCTAGAGAAAAGGAAGAAACCTCACTGCTGAGGGTGAGAGCTGGGGAATGAGAGTCCAGAGGGCAAGAGACGCTTGCCCAGAGGAGGAACAGAAGGCAACCAGGTCTTAGGAGGCAGAGGAAAAAGCCAAAGCAGGAGTGACCCTAGTCCACAACACTGCTGCCTGGTGGCTGACCGTTCTAGCAGATGCACGGAAGAATCTCCATGTCAGAATTACAGAGGGAACCCAGAAGGTGGGAGGGAGCAGGATCTGACCACTGACCCACTTGGCCTCTGGCTTCCTCTACCCTCTTCCAGTGCATGAGCAGAACAAGTCCCCAGCCAACTCGCTAACCATATGCAGAAAACCCTGATTTCACAACTGTTTTCTCTTTCAGAAGTACCACTACTGAAACAAAAAAGAAAGAGAGGGAGGGACAAGCACAGGGACAGAGGGAAAGAAGGGAGGGAGGGTTAAGGAGAAAGAGGACTGAGGAAGGAGGTGTAGAGGTGTGAGGTGAAGGAGACACAGGTCCACAGATCAGAAATCTCTCTTCCCCAGCACCCCCACTATAGCACTCTGGTCACGTGTGAGGCAGGGATGGGGGGAGTGGATAAAGGTACCTAGGTTATAGGTGAGTCCAGTCACATGTGAGGCAGGGATGGGGGCAGTGGATAAAGGTTCCTAGGTTACAGGTRAGTCCAGTCACATGTGAGGCGGGGATGGGAGGGAGTGGATAAAGGTACCTAGGTTATAGGTGAGTCCAGTCACATGTGAGGCAGGGATGGGGGACAGTGGATAAAGGTACCTAAGTTATAGGTGAGTCCAGTCACGTGTGAGGCAGGGATGGGGGGAGTGGATAAAGGTACCTAAGTTATAGGTGAGTCCAGTCACGTGTGAGGCAGGGATGGGGGACAATGGATGAAGGTACCGAGATTACAGGTGAGTCCAGTCACGTGTGAGGCAGGGATGGGGGACAGTGGATGAAGGTACCGAGATTACAGGTGAGTCCAGTCACATGTGAGGCAGGGATGGGGGCAGTGGATAAAGTTACCTAGGTTATAGGCGAGTCCGGTCGCCACCCTCACCTGGAGCCACAGCTTGACAACAGTGAGCACACGTCCACACCTACCAGCCTGACCATCAGTCCGGCAACCAGCAGGGTTCCTGGAAGGCTGGAAGGGGAGGTGTGTGCCTCACGCACCAGCAGAGGGCCTGTGTCCACGGGAAGTTCTTGAGGTCCTTGTTGCCCAGGAGGCAATTGGGGCCGACTGGCAGCCTAGACAAAACTCAGTGGCCTGACAGCGATGAGGTATGGTGCAGACCTTGACAAAGGTTTACCAGGAAGGAGGAAGGCCCAGAGGCAGGAAGAGATGCAGAACAGTACAGAACCCACAGCAGACTGCTTCTCACCCTGAATCTCAGCCTGTGTCTAGGAGGGCAGCATGGGTCCCTGGCCAAAGCCAGAGATCCTGCAGGTGGCACCTTGGCTGGTGACCCTGGAGCCAAGAGACAATCAGTTTTGGCTGACGGCCAATGCCACGTGCACTAGCTTCATTCTGCAGTGGCAACCGAAGAGCCTGCCACAGATGGCATGCATGGCTGGCATGAACTCGAAGCCCAGCAAGTCACTGGCCTTGAAGTAGCAGAGCTTGAGGATGCGCTGGTCCTCTTGCTGACTGACTGACGAGTGTCCATGTTAAAAGACAGGTGGGAAAGGCCAGAGCCAAGAACAGGGTCCAAGCAATGTCGAGAAAGGCAGCACACACTGGAACCAAGTGAATTTAACATATAAACAGGAGGGGTGAGATCATCTAACATGTGATACTAATGTAAAGAAAAGGCAAGAACGTCACGGGGAGGCAAAAGAACATGATCATAAATGCCATATTCTTGTAACTGAAGTCCAACAGGAATAGTGTGCAGAGACCAACACGAAGAGAAGGCAGACAGCCAAACACCCAAGGCCAGCCCGGCACGGGGCCAGCAGGAGGTAGGACGCAGACTTGAGCAGGATCAGTTGGCCTTGTTTACCCCAGGCTCCGGGGTCTCCCCTGGCGGCCTCGCAGGACCCGGCCTGCCCTCCTTTCCTTTCTCTGCACGGGCCCCTTCACTCATCATGTAGTACTGTAAGGGGTTGGGCCACAACTCCTCGTTGATTATCTCCACAATCTTGTCAGACTCGATGGAGCTGTGGTTTGAAAACCACCCAAAGAAGCTGCGGCTGTTGTCGGGGTTCCCCTGGCTGAGGGTCTGCAGGTCATGCCCGGGGAGCCACTGGATAGGAGTGGAACGAGACACCACCTGACCGGAAGGGCCGCACCCGTATTCCTTGATGAGCACCTTATTTTGGAAATAGGGGTTGCGCCCGAAGTAGAACTTGATTTTGTAGCCCAGTCTCGCCAGGCCAAGCTCTTCCACCTCCAAGCTATTCAAGTAGCTGAGGACCTCTTTATCCTGGTTGTTCAGGAAGGATGAGAGCTGGGGGTGGTTCTGAAAGGCCTGCCCCCAGAAGCCTGGAATATTCTGGATAAGGAGGTTCCTGCGCTCTAGGTGGTGCAGCCGCAACTGCCCAAATTTGCGGGAGAGCCGCAGGTAGGCCCGGTCCGCCTGGGCGTTCATGGTCTCCAGCTTCAGCTGGACGTTCTCCAGCGTATCCATGCTGCCCTCTGTCGCCGGGGGCCCTGACCCCGCGTTCTCCACCTTCTTCTCCTCGCCCACGGGGACGGGGGCGGCCTCCGCCGCGGGCCCTTTCTTCAGCTTCCCACCGGCCGAGGCCGCAGACCCCCTGCCCACCGCACTACAGGTATCTGGGGCCTTCTTCGCGGCGGCGCCGCGCCGGCTTCCGACGCGGGGCCCGTTTCTCGGCCTCGCCACGGGGCCCACGGTGCCCACGAAGACGGCGTCGGACACCAGGCGCTCCGGGAGGGACGCGGCCTTGGCCGGGCAGGGCCTGGTCACCGCCTGCCCGCGAGTGCCCGCCGCCCGGGCCCGGAGCGCGAGGCCACAGTCCAGG
Organism: Antilocapra americana; assembly: GCA_007570785.1. Taxonomy (NCBI): domain Eukaryota; kingdom Metazoa; phylum Chordata; class Mammalia; order Artiodactyla; family Antilocapridae; genus Antilocapra; species Antilocapra americana. Next base: position 2,848,366 of record ML661887.1, on the reverse strand, counting down.
GGCAGCCGGCAGGCAGCCTCCTCCCCGGGCCGGCGGGGCGGCGCGGGCGCAGCGCCCTCCGGGCCACCCCAACCCGCGCCAGCCTGCACCTGTACCGCCTCGGTCTCCTCCCCGAGCCTCTGGCACTCTGGAGGGTCCGGGTCGCGCGGGGCGTCGGCAGGGGCGGCGCGGACTCGGCCTTTGGCGCGGCCCTTGCCACGGCCTTTGGCGCGGGAGGACCGTCTCCCCTTACTCCGGCCGCTCATGGCGGCGGCCGACCGGACCTGCACGCCGCGCTGCGACCCCGCCGCCCCCCTGGCGCCGGCTCGCGGCCCTACGGAGCGGGGCGCTCCATGGCAACCGCCGACGTCACGGCGGCACGACCGTACCGTCGCGCGAGGACGGGAGGCGCCCGCTGATTGGCTCCGCCGCCGCGGCTGCGCAGGAGGCGCCGGCCCGCGCGGGCGCCCCCCCAACCTCCCCCGCACCAACTCACTTTCGCCGGTTGCAGAGGGATGTGCTTCCGCTTCCTCGTTTTTCCCCCTCCCCTTTGGTCCCAGGTGTTCTCTCAGGGAGGGCCCTCTTCTGCAAGGTACCCTCAAGACGGCCATCATTATCAGTCCCCCCATCATCTGCTCTCTCAGCTAACCGTCTAAAGTTCCTTCGATTATCTGCTGCAACATCTATCACCATGAACCTGCTCCTGGTCTCTCTGTCTCATCTTTGAAAGGCTTTGCTGAGGGATGTGCCCTGGTACTTTTAACTCCAGGCACTTTAAAGGTAAGTACCGTAATGCCAGGCCACAGAGCGATGTGACATGTGGTCGGATTTTAGTAGTAATTGTAAAACTAATAGCGACTCGTATTTTATGAGTGTCGTGACATCAGGCCCTTTACTGTGTGCTTCGTATGCATTTTCTCAGTGTATGAAGGACGTATCGTTATCATTCTCATTTGCCAGGTGAGAAAACTATGGCTCAGAGATGCCACGGAACATTCTTGACATAACATAGTAAGGCATGGAAGCATAATTCTAACCCAAGCCTATCTGACTCATAACCTTTGTTTTATATTCATAATTGTCTAGTTCTTCCAGACCTGCTCAGCTGTAAATTACTGCATTCGTTTTTATGAAAGGCAGCCTCAGGACTCCCCTAGTAGTCCAGTGGTTGGCACTCAGCTTCCACTGCACCTTCCACTGCGAAAGTTCAATCCCTGGTAAGGAAGCTAAGATCTCACTAGCTGCACAGCAAAAAAAAAAAAAAAAAAAAGGTTCGGCCTTACCTGTTGCACCAGCATTAACTGAGCACCTCTTCATCCCAGGACCATCACCCAAATCTCTCTGCCTCAGGCCTAGTTTACAGAGTCAGGCTATCACTCAAGGTATAGGACCAAGAGTGAAGGCTATAAACCAGAATTTCTTGCTATAATTGGAGTAAGACAGGAATGTGTTCAGAGAACTATTATCATTCAAGTCGAGCAGGGCTTCCCAGGTGAAGGTTCAGAAGCAGAGCCCCCATAGTGGCAGCAAGGAGGCCCTGGAAACTTCTTAGACCCTGCATGGAAATAGCCAAACAACATATCTCATATTCCCAAGAGAGCCCTGGACCGTACCCTTACTAGCCAGGTGAAAGGACATGAAAGAGTGAGGCCAGTGATGAGGTCATGACCAGCATGGAAGCTTTCAGGATGTCCTTTTAAGCTCAAAGGGAACAAGAAGGCCCTTGTAACCAACTAATGGAGGAGAAAGCCCCAAAGCCCCTTGGTTCTCAGTACTTCTTTACTCTCATTACTCAGTGTGGGATTGTCGACTGGCAGTCTGGCATCACCTGCAAGCTCGTTAAAAATGCAGAATTTTAGGCCCCCCTCAGACCTACTAATTTAGAATTTGACTTTTAATAAGATCTTAATTGGATTGTTTCTGCATTCAAATTGAAGTATAGGAGCCAAGGAACAAGAGGAATTGTTTTGATACAGGTGGACTTCTGAAGTGGCGCTAGTGAACCCCCTGCCAATGCAGGAGAGGTAAGAGATGCCCATATGATCCCTGAGTCAGGAAGATCCCCTGGAGAAGGACAGGGCATCCCACTCCGGTATTCCTGCCTGGAGAATCCCATGGACAGAGGAGCCTGGCGGATTACAGTCCATTAGGGTTGCAAAGAGACACAACTAAAGCGACTTAGCACAGCACAGGGCCTTACTTGAAACCAGCCTAATCCAAGTGACTGCTGTCTTTCTCAAAGGCTTTACAATAGCTTGCAAGGCTCTCTGTGATTTGTTCAGTTCCCTCCCCGCCACTACCCAGCTTACGTCTCTGACCACATCCTCTTGTCTCTCCCACCCACTTCCAACTACACTGGCCTACCTACTGTTACTCAGACTCACTAGGTAGGCTCCTGCCTCGGCGCCTTTGCACTGGCTCTTTCCCCAGGTATGGTTCAACTCCCTTGGCTGGCTCCCTTCACACTTTGCTTAAATGTAACCTTGTCAATAACTGTCCTATTTAACTGTCCTATTGACACCCAACCCCATCCTTCTAACTCTGTACTACTTTTTTTTTTATTCCTTAGCACGTGACACCTTGGTAGCCCTTCCCTTCTCCAGAGGATCTTCCCACTCCAAGGATTGAACCTGGGTCTTCTGCATCTCAGGTGGATTCTTCAGCATCTGAGCCACCACGGAAACCCGTAACACACTATACAAACTCTTTATTATGTTTATTATTTAACTGCCTCTCTTGTCTAGACTGTCAGCTCCATCAGGGCAAGGACCTTTGTTTTGTTTACATGTGACTGCAACAGTGTCTGATGTCTGATACATGAAAAACATTCAATAAATAATTGAGTGAAAGAACCAGTCAAAGCAGAGTTTTTAAAAGTGAGTTTATAAATTGATTTTTAATGTACTCTGAAATCAGAATATCCCTCTTTTCCCCGCAGAAGCAATTTTATAGGTGCAGGTTATGTATTCAAATCAACACATGGAAAACTATTAAACTAATAATTTAGCTTTAGAAAGCATCTTTTGATATGGGCACCATTCAGGGAGAGTCTTAGGTAAAATCTAGAGTGATGCTTTAAAAATTAAGTTAGGGGAATTAATATTTAACTTAAAAGGGATTAAGCCAAGAATCACCTTCAATCTAATTGAAGGCCCTTTCATAATCACTTCTTCCCAAGGCCTTCCATCATCATTTCAGAGCACAATAAGCAGCCCTCCATCTCACAGGGAAGTTGTTAACTGTAATACATTCATTTGGCAACTAGACATGCAGTTTTGTGCTAGTTCTTGTACAGAATTGCCTCTTAAACCAGATAACCACAGTCTCGAGTTCTCTGTAAATCTCGGCAGGGAGTCGAGGGGCTGGATGGGATCAGCTGAAGTCATCACCATCCCTGTATAAACTGCAGAAATTGATGGATTGGCTCACTTTTCAGAGCACTAACAGTTGGACCAACCTCCGTTGTCAACAGCCTTAATCCAGCATTAACGTCTGCGTCATAATGCTTACCCATGACTAAACCACTGCAGGATTAAAGTAGGCTGACCACTGCGGCAGTGTTTATTATACAAAGCCTTTCATCATGTCAAAGAGATAAGCATTGGGTAAAGGGAAGCAAATGCGAAACTGACACCTTGTATACACTTCTCTGTTCCTTGAGAAGCTGGTCTGTGCTACTGAACTAAACTGTTGGTTTTCTTCTCAGGCATTAATAGTTAATTTATGTGAGACTGCATCTTAGGTTTCTAATTAGACAGTAGACTGTATAAGGGTAGAGACTGTGTCTCTTTTTTATCCCTCAAAGCACCTAGTATGGCCCTTACACATACTAGTAATTATAACACAATTTCACCTTTATTTTGCATTTTATCCAGTACCATGTTCCAATTCACTGAATCCCTAAGCCACTCCATTGGGCAGATAACAGTTATTTTCCCATTTTAGAGCTGAGGTTACTGATGTACAAAAAGATCCTGGACCTTGCCCAAGGTCATGCAGCTAATAAACGGTCTTAGCCCAAGCAATCCAACTTCTGCACCCACGCTCTTAGTCACTAATCCATGATGTAAAATTATGGCTTGATAGGTTGAAATACCAGACTCTGTCTAGTGGGTAAAGATACCTTTTAATTTTCAAATATATATATTTAATATATATGCAAGTGCCTTCATATACACCTACAAATATGTATAAACTGATAAGTTTATATGTGTATGTCAGTTGTGAATCATTTTCTATGGTGTGTATATGTGGCATGATGCTGAAGATAAGTGAGTTTGATTTCGGCAGTCCACATTGGGAATAAGGCATCTTCATTTGCACTGCATTTGTGAAAATCATTCTATGAATGTTATGAAAAAAGTACAAATTTACTATCATGAACCTGGAAGCATTTTCACCTTTCCCCAATAACTAGTCTTCACTGTTATTCTCTGAAAATTGTACTTCCTCCATTCCTTTTAAGGTCTGATTTCTTCCAGTCATAGAAATGAACAGGCTGGGAATAAAAGACATTCCAGTCATCAAACCTATTCCCCAGTCAGGAGAACCACATTCCTCACTGTCTTCCTCCTGATGGGATTTAAGATCCCAGATGACATTTTTTACCCACAAAGATTTTCCCTTCCCCCAAGGTGATAGTTTGAGTCTGTTAAATGAGACAGTGAGTACTGTATGAAATTTTGCCAGCTGACCCTCTCAGATTATGGAAGATCATCAAAAAGGAGAGACGTAGGGAATATTTTCAAAGCTAAAGAGGGAAAGCAAAAAAATATGCCTCTTAAAGTTAAATTTCAAAAACTTTTTGAACTTAATATCTTGAAAAATGTGCCTAGCTTTTTCCCAGTTCTCTCCCTGCACGCTGCCGCCCAAAGAGAAAAATTTTATAGCAGACCACCTAAGTCACTCAGTTCACATAACATTTTGTTGTTGTTGTTCAGTCACTAAGTTGTGTCCGACATTTTGCGACCCCATGACTGCAGCATGCTAGGCCTCCCTGTCCTTCACCGTCTCCCAGAGTTTGCTCAAACTCATGTCCATTAAGTCACTGATATCCAACCATCTCATCCTCCACTGTCCCCTTCTCTTCCTGCCTTCAATCTTTCCCAGCATCAGGGTCTTTTCCAATCAGTCAGCTCTTTGCATCAGGTGGCCAAAGACTTGGAGTTTCAGCAGCAGTCCTTCCGATGAATATTCAGGGTTGATTTCCTTTAGGATTGACTTGTTTGATCTCCTTGCTGTTCAAGGGACTCTCAGTGTCATATAAGTAGCTGAGAAAGAGTTTAAAATATTGGTAGACATAATCTTCCTTCCTGGCATTTTCTTTCTTTTTTTTTTTTTTATTGTTTTTGCCATACAATGCCATGATATCACCATGGGTTTACATATGCTCCCCCTCCAGAACCCCCCTCCCTCCTCCCTCCCTCCTCCCTCTCCCCGGGAAATCTCGATGCACCAGCCCCTAGCATCAATCCTGGGCTGGCATTTTCTTTTCACCAAAAAAATGAAATCTTTAGGCTGAGGCTTTTGTTATAAAGAAGGGAAAATACCAAAGAACCCAGAAAGAGTAGAATTTAGCAACTCAAATTCTTCACTTTGAATTTCAAAATAAGTTATTGAGAGGGGAAGATACAATAGCATTGAAAGAGAAAGGTTTAGCTCTGCAAGGGCAAACCATGGAGCGTTAAGAGTTTATAATATAAATCATAAAGAAAGAAAAACATGTAATGATATATAAGCCAAATCTCTACCACACAAAGAGGAGACAAAAATCTTTGCTGGCTAGAGTTGAAGAGCTTAGGGAACATTTAGAGAGTGCCTTGTTGGTTTGTTGGTGCAAGATCTTGAGAAAGGAATTCTCACAGTTACCCCTCCAGGGGTCAAAATTCTTAGGAAACTGGTAGAGACCACCCTCCCTGGAAAGGAGTAGGGAGTACTCCTCTCAGAGTAGGGAGAACTAGTTCCCAACTTGAAAATTTGGACTCAGACAAGAAATACTCTTAGGGGGCTTTATTCCCATTACAGGGCAGCCAGAAGAGTTTGTACAGGGTACATGTTGGCAAAGGAAATTCTTTGAATTTTGTGTTTTAAGTGTTGTTACCTAGTTACTTGAATTGCCATGTTTAAGTTCATCTGAATTTTATAAATTGTTGCAACTATGAAAATTCATATTCACTACAATAATATTACCTAGACTAGACCGAGTAACTAATAGGTTTAAGCCATGCAATACCAAAGCCAAAGAAACTTAATGGACGGTTGACTTCAAAACTCCTTAGAAGGTAAACGTTTAGAAAGTATCAGTATTAAAAGAAGACCTCATAAAACACAGGTATGATTTCAAAAATCAAGAAATTTATGAGACTCCTATCACCATATATGAAGATTTTCACCACAATTTAGAAAGGGACCCTAAAGCAAAACCAAGTGCTGTCCAAGAGAGTCTTCCATTAATTGCTTGCATGTAGGACTTAGAATCATGGGTGTACCCTGTTTATTGCAGTTACTACTTTTAATATGTAATTTAGTAATTGAATTTCTCTCTGGTTGGGTTATACATATGCCAGCCTTCATCTCCAACCAGAGTAGAAGCTTGGTGATTTACAAAGTCTGATCTTGCCCTCTATGTAACCTGTATGGTGCCTTCTCTGAATCACCCTAGAGCTATTCCCCAATTGTCCCATAACCCTCACTTTCCAAAACAAAAAAGCTGCCCTCAGTCAACACCTCCACACGCTGTCTAGTACAGAGAGCTGTAGGTGCAAGGTCTCTCTTTTCCCTACCGTATCTTTTCATGCCATACTTTGTTCATATTTTACCCATAATTTTATTATCTTTATTATTCCCTTTCCTGAATGTACACACATACTCTTTTTAATAAAAATTTATAATGTTGTGATAGTTTCAAGTGTATAGCAAAGTGATTTAGTTTTTTATATATATGTATATATATATCTTCTTTTCAGATTATTTTCCATTTTAGGTTATTAAAGGATATTGACTGTAGTTCCCTGTGCTCTACAGTAGATCCTTGTTGTTTATCTATTTTGTATATATATATATAGTAGTGTGTATATGTCAACCCCAAACTCCTCATTCATCGTCCCCCCCTTCTCCTTTGGTAACCATAAGTTTGTTTTATATGCCTATGAGTCTATTTCTGTTTAGTAAATAAGCTCATTTGTCATTTTTCTTAGATTCCACATATGAGTGATATATGTTTATCTTTCTCTGCCTGACTTACTTCACTTAGTATGAGCATCTCTAGGTGCATCCATGTTGCAACAAATGGCATTATTTTACTCTTTTTATGGCTGAGCAATATTCTACTGTGTGTGTGTCTACACACATACCACACCTTTATTCATTCCTCTGTCAGGTTGCTTTCATGTCTTGGGTCTTGTACATAGTGTTGCTAGGAACACTGGGGTGCTTTATCTTTTCCAATTACAGTTTTTGTGTTTTCTGGATATATATCCAGGAGTGAGATTGCTGGATCATATGGTAATTTTATTTTTAGATTTTTAAGGAATCTCCATACTGTTTTCCATAGTGGCTGTACCAGTTTACATTCCCACCAACATGCACCTACACTGTTGACATACTTGCACCTTCTCTTTTTTCCCAACAACACCTTAATAGTACAGAAGAATTCCAGAGAAATAAGTGAAGTTGGTAGATTTTTACTTGGAAGATTAATTGGGAAGACAAGATCCCAACAGGACTTAGATATGAATCTTGGGATATCCCAGAAAAAAAAAAAAGTCATTGAGAAAGGACAGTATGGAAAACAGAAACTGGAATCACCCTAACTTCATATACAATCTAAGCTCCTGCATGGGTTACACAGGGTCCTAAGATTGAGGCTTCCCTGGTGGCTCAATGATAAAGAATCTGCCTGCAATGCAGGAGACCTGGGTTCGATCCCTGGGCTGGGAAGATCCCCTGGAGAAGGGAATGGCTACCCACTCCAATATGGTTGCCTAGAGAATCCCATGGACAGAGGGGCCTGGCAGGCCACAGTCCATGGAGTCACAGAGTTGGATACAACTGAGTGACTAACACACATATACACACATAGGATCTTCATGGAGGACAACCAGTACCTGCAGGGAGCTGGGATCCTGGGATGGGGGTAGGGCGGTGAATCCAATCATACCAACCAGCACATGTCACACACAGCCAGGTAGCTATGAGGGTGAGAAGACACCCTCCCCCCACCCCATGGTAAGTGATCAGTTTTCATGAAGCTATGAATTTTCATTGAGTACATGAGGAAAATGAACAAAGATAAAGTTAAATTGATTTTTAAATTAATGGGCAAGCATTATGCAGTTAAAATGTTCAATTGCATGTTGCAATCAACTAGTACCTGTAAGCATGAGGTCTGATTGTTCCTGGACTAATTTAACTGAAGATGCTCCTTGCCTTCTGAAATGCCTTCTTTGGTTATTCATTTTGTATTTGTGTAGCATCTGACAGCAATAAGCTATTTTTTAAAGCACTTTAAAATTAGCAGTCAAGAAAAAAAACAAAGGAAAATAAAGAGCTCAAAAATGATGAAAAAGCAAAGCAGAGTAAAGTACAATTGTCCCTGGGTATCTGCAGGAGATTTGTTTTAGGAGGCCACCTTGAATAAGAAATCCAAAGACGCTGAAGTCCCTTATATAAAATGGTGTAGTATTTGTATATAACCTACGCACATCCTCCCATATACTTTAAATTAGCAGTCCCCAACCTTTTTAGCACCAGGGACTGATTCTATGGAAGACACCACCTCTGCTAGTGAGGCCCAGTTCTTCACTAGCCACAAACCACTACTGGCCTGTGGCCTGAGGGTTGGGGACCCCTGCTTTAAATCATCAGATTACATGTAATATCTAATACCATGTAAATGCTATATAAACAGTTACTGATATGCAACAAATTCAAGTTTTGCTTTTGACACTTTTTGGAAATTTTTTAATAGTTTCCTCCAAGCTTGGCCTAATCCACAGGTGCAGAACCCACGGATAACGGAAGGCCGACTGTCCCCAGATGCATCCCAGTCATTTGTGTCCTGCACTCGCTAGAAGCTGGCCACAGACTTGATTCTGATGCTTACCCACCAGCGCAGAGAGAAATCAGACGTGGCTAACGTCTGTAATGTTTTGTAACATTTAAAAACAAGAAAGAAACCATATTCTCAGAGAAAACACACTGATCCAAAATGCTGAATGCAGAGAGGAATATCAGGATCAAAGGTCCCTTTGGTATCCTGACACTGAGTCTGGCACTGTGGTACCTGTCGCCTGCCTTACAGGCTGGTGGGCAGCTGGACAGAGCGCCAGGCTGTAGATGTAGTGCCACGGTGGTTCGTGTCCAGAGCTAGACTGGCTTATTCCAGAAGAGTCTGCGGAATTTAGAGGAGGAGGTAGGCGTGTGTCTTGAACTCAGCCTCTGCAGTAGGCCCCCCTCAGCTGACCGTGTGCCTGGAGCCCGGTGCTGTATGTGGAAGGCATCATGCAAAGTGGGCTGGTGAGTTCCAGCCCGCTCCCTGCTACCAAAGGGGTCCGGACCTTTTCTGAGAACCAGACCCTCCTCTCCTTCCCCTTTTTTTCTGTCTCTCCTCACTTCCCTTTCTTTGCTTCCCCTGTACATGGATGCCTTTGGGGAAACTGTTCCAATTGCTTCAATAACTATTTCCCACTCCTGGTGCTCCCCCATTCACACACAGACTAAACCCAGTCTTCATGGAGTTGAACCGCGGTTCCCTCTCAGAGTGATTCTGTACCTCGCTGTCTCCACCGTGTCAGGTGGCAGCCAGGATCAGAGTTCAGGTTCAGGAACCTGGCATGTGGAGTAGGTGAGGGAAGCAGGCCCAGAGCAAGCCCTTAGGAAACTGAAGAGGGAATTGCACCCCATCTCCGGCCAGCAATTGCCACTCCACTCCATCGGATCATAGCCGTGGAGAAATCTGTATCTTTATGTGAAATTCCTCACTTTAAAACTCCTGTGACAGAATCTAGAGCCTATTATACAGGCTGAAGGAAGTCAGAAAGAGAAAAATATCATATATTAGTACATATTTATGAAATCTAGAAGAATGGTACTAATGAACCAATTTTCAGGGCAGCAAAGATGGTGCAGACAAGGCAAACAGACCTGTAGACCCAGTGCGGGAAGGAGTGGGTGGGACGAAGTGAGAGAGTAGCTCTGAAACATGTCCACTACATACGTAAAATTAGAGAGCCAGTGGGAATTTGCTGAATGACACAGGGAGCTCAAATCTGGTGCTCACTGACAACCTCGAGGGGTGGGATGGATCGGGGGGAGGAGGGAGGCTCAGGAGGGAGGGGACATATGTTTACCTATGGCTCATTCATGTTGATGTTTGGCAGAAACCAACACAATATCATGAAGGAATTGTCCTCCAATTAAAAATAAATAAATTAAAATAAAATTTTTAAAAATCCCGTGATAGTCAATCAAGACAGTTTGGCTTATAGATTTTACTTTGCCACACCTGTTCCTCAACGTTTTTTTTTTCCTTTAATTCAGTTTTTAAGTGAAATCATGAAGGAGAGTCTAGAAATTACCTAAATCCCTCCAAAGGAAAGCAGTTTTTGTGGCTGTCACTCAAGAAACGCCAATGAACATAAAGAACAGTAATCTCACTCAAGGTAGACTCCATCTTGTGTTGTTAAGGCAAGTGAGGAACTGATGGGAACTGGGAGACAGCTTTACTCAAGACGAGCACAAGTAAGGGATCATATTTTTGTCGAGATGTTTGTCCCTTTTCATGTTAAACTTCAAAGATAACGATTGTTATTTTTAGTTGGTTTTATTTTTTCATACCTAAGATTCTGTGCTACTTCTGATTTCTTACCCTGTGTGACTAAGACTCCGAAAACATTTTTCATTGCCCTACAATATGAAGGCTTTGCGAGATCAGCTCAGAGACACATCCATACTGCTCTGTTCACCCAGCAGCCGTATCTGCAAATCTCTACCAAGCAAGTAACAGAGTTCTGACACAAACGGTAGATTTGTGTGACCAGCACTGCCTCTCTGGGTTGGTTTTCTCTTCCCCTTCTCAATCAATACCCACATAATTGATCAGATGGCACACCTGGCCCCTCTGATTCTCACAGTAAGACAGTTGGGACACCAGCATGTTATTGCTCAAACTGGCATTTTTCATAATCACCTCACACTAGTCAGAATGACTACTGTCATCAAAAAATCCACAAATGCTGGAGAGGGTATGGAAAGAAGGGACCCCTCTCCATAGGAACCCTCCTACATTGTTAGCAGGAATGTAAATTGGTACTGCCACTGTGGAAAACAGTGGAATGGAGTTCTTAAATGGAAATTCCTTTAAGAACTAAAAATAGAGCTAGCATATGTCCCTGCAATCCCACTCCTGGGCACGTATCTGGAGAAAAACATGATCCAAAAGGATGTTTGCACCCTAATGTTCATTGCAGCGCTGTTTACCATAGTCAAGACAAATGGACAGAGGAATGGATAAAGGAGATGTCACTGATATATACAGTGGTGTATTACTCAGCCATTAAAAGGAATGAAATAAAACCATTAGCAGCAACATGGATGGACTTAGAGAATGTCATACTGAGTGAAGTCAGACAGAAAAGGAGAAATATCATACGGCATCCCTGATATGTGAAGTCTACAAAAGAAAGAATACAAATGAACTTACTTACAAAACAGAAAGAGACTCACAGACTTAGAAAACAAACTTATGGTTGCTGGGGGGAAAGGACAGTTAGGGAGTTTGGAAAGTTTGAACATATACACTCCTATATATTCAGAATGGATAACCACAGACCTATTGTATAGCACCTGGAGCTCTACTCGAAGTTAAGTGCCAGCTTGGACATCAGCGGGGTTGGGGAAAGAATGAATACATGTATATGTGTGGCTGAGTCCCTTCGCTGTTCACCTGAAACCACCACAACACTGTTACACAGCTATAACCCAACACAAAATAAAAAGTTTAAAGTATTTTTTGAAAAAGGAAACCTAATATGTTGTCTTCCTCATAAAAAGCCAACTCCATCTGGTCTTGGGTATGATTCAGCACTAATTTTTATAATATCCAACTAAGAAGGAGTATAGCCACGTTTAGAAAAGATACTGCATAAAAGTGAATTGTGTGGCCGTAAGTTTCCCACTGCAGAATCCAGGCTGAAATGTGATAGTGAAAATCTAACTTGAGAAGAGTATACAGTGTCGGCTAAGAGTTTACACACACTCTGAGAGAGATGCTGGTCGCTGGAGAGTAAGTAGATGCTCCTACTCTAAGACTGCCTCTCAGAGAGAGCAAGAGTGTGGAGCCTGGGGGATTCTCTCAACAGCTGTGAGCTCCAGAGGATGGGGGTGGGGGAAGGCTTAGAAATACAAGGCCAAGTATAAGGAAAGATAAAAGATCTATTTTCTGGCATGGGGATTTAAAGAGGGAACCGCTCCCAGACTGCAACCCTCTTTATTAAGAGAAAATAACTAGAGATAAGCAGGATGTCATAGTTGAGATTTCTGGAAACTCAGCCATTCCCAGCATCATGGGATCTGTGAGTCCGTGGCCAATGGCAAGCAAAACAAGTAGCAGTTTGAACATAGAACTATTACTTTATGTAGAAGAGGAAGAGAAAGCAAACTGTCCTGTGGCTAAACATATGACCTGTTGGCCAAGAGATTCCTGCTTCCTTCCGTGATGTGTTCTCTTCACTCCACCACGCACACCCCACCCTCAAGCGGAAGGAAGCAAGAACCACCACTGCAGGCTTAGCCCTGGCAAGGACACTGGGCACCAGCAGGCTTCGTGCACAAGGCTTCCAAGCACTGGAGTACCTGGGCGGCCCACCTGCTACTGAAACAAGATGAAGGTTAGTACCAGTGGAAAGTGTTAGTTGCTCAGTCATGTCTGACTTTTGCGACCCCATGGACTGCAGCCCGCCAGGCTCCTCTGTCCATGGGATTCTCCAGGCAAGAATACTGGAGTGGGTTGCCATTCCCTTCTCCAGGGGATCTTCATAACCCAGGGATCAAACCCAGGTCTCCTGCCTTGAAGGCAGGTGCTTTACCATCTGAGCCACCAGGGAATGCCCTATGGGAAGGAGAAGGCAAATATTCCTTTTGTTTCTTGTCTTCCATCACTCGAGCCAATTAAAAAGTAAAAGTACCTGAAAAAAAAAGCAAGCAACAACAATCAGTTTTCCCAGTTTGTATAACCAAACAGTATTTCAGCAACCAATGATATTAAAAAAGAAAAATTACTACCATATGCCTCACATATTACTCCAGTAATTGAATTCTTTCATCAAGAGAGTTTATATGGCATTCTCTTGATGATGAAAGAATTTATTTCCTAGGAGAAAATTCTGGAAAAAATCATGTTAAGAATCATGCTGGCATAACTCAGTTTTATCTGAGTCTGGCTTCTGGCCTTAATTTTATCATTTCAGTCATGACTGGCAAATATTCCCAACCATCCCCTAAAACTGCACACAGCAAAGTAACATGGCATTTTAAAATTAAAATAGAAAATTCCTTTTATGATTTTGCAATTGCATTCATGGGATGGAATAGGATGGGATCACATGGGATGGAGGGGGTTGGCAGGAACAGATAGCAGCTTAATGCAGCATACGTTAAGGTCTAAAGAAACTCTACCCAGACCTTTATGATTTTGAACTCAGATAACTCAGGCTTTCCAAGCTTTCCAGGCTTTCCAGATGGCTTTGCCATTTCCGAGGCAAACCATTCAATATCACGGTAATCCAAGTCTATACCTCGACCAGTAGTGCTGAAGAAGCTAAAGTTGAATGGTTCTATGAAGACCTACAAGACTTTCTAGACCTAACACCCAAAAAAGATGTCGTTTTCACTATAGGGAACTGGAATGCAAAAGTAGTAAGTCAAAAAATACCTGGAGTAACAGGCGAATTTGGCCTTGGAGTACAAAATGAAACAGGACAAAGGCTAATAGAGTTTTGCCGAGAGAACGCACTGGTCATAGCAAATACCCTCTTCCAACAACACAAGAGAAGACTCTACACATGGACATCATCAGAAGGTCAATACTGAAATCAGGTTGATTATATGCTTTGCAGCCAAAGATGGAGAAGCTCTATAGAGTCAGCAAAAATGAGACTGGGAGCTGACTGTGGCTCAGATCATGAACTCCTTATTGCCAAATTCAGACTTAAATTGAAGAAAGTAGGGAAAAGCGTTAGACCATTCAGATATGACCTAAATCAAATCCCTTACAATTATACACTGAAAATGAGAAATAGATTCAAGGGATCAGATATGATAGAATGCCTGAAGAACTATGGGTGAAGGTTTGTGACACTGTACAGGAGGCAGGGATCAAGACCATCCCCAAGAAAAAGCAATGCAAAAAGGCAAAATGATTCTCTGTGGAGGCCTTCAAATAGCTGTGAAAAGAAGAGAAGCAAAAGGCAAAGGAGAAAAGGAAAGATATACCCACTTGAATGTAGACTTCCAAAGAGTAACAAGGAGAGATAAGAAACCCTTCCTCAGTGATCAATGCAAAGAAATAGAGGAAAACAACAGAATGGGAAAGACTAAAGATCTCTTCAAGAAAATTAGAGATACCAATGGAACACTTCATGCAAAGATGGGCACAATAAAGGACAGAAATGGTAGAGACCTAACAGAAGCAGAAGATATTAAGAAGAGGTGACAAGAATACACAGAAGAACTATACAAAAAAGATCTTCATGACCCAGATAATCATGACGGTGTGATCACTCACCTAGAGACAGACATCCTGGAATGCGAAGTCAAGTGGGCCTTGGGGAGCATCACTACAAACAAAGCTAGTGGAGGTGATAGAATTCCAGTTGAGCTATTTCTTTTTCTTTTTAATTGTTTTTGCCATACAATGCCATGATATCACCATGGGTTTACATATGCTCCCCCTCCAGAACCCCCCTCCCTCCTCCCTCCCCCCAGGAAATCTCAATGCACCAGCCCCGAGCATCAATCCTGGGCTGGCGATTGATTAGACATATGATAATTAACATGCTTCAATGCCATTCTCCCATTTCATCCCATCCTTTCCCTAATCCACAGAGTCCACGAGTCTATTCTATACATCTGCATTCCTTTTGCTGTCTCGCATGTTGGGTTCTCGTTACCGTCTTTCTAAATTCCATATATATGCATTAATATACCGTATTGTTGTTTTTGCTTCTGGCTTACTTCACTCTGGATAATCTAGGATCCAGGAATTGAGAGTGATGGTTGCATCTCATGCAGTGGTCCTCTCAGACTGCACCCCAAGAAACCGTGCTCTATACAACCTGAGGTTCTACAAAATGGTCTCAGAAATGGTCACCAGAGTGACACACACCCAGACAAGTCCTTGCCCTCTTTCCTGGGGCTTCTCACACAAGCGGAAAGAGAAAGTCCCTCAGCCGTATCTGACTCTGTGCGACCCCATGGACTGTAGCCCACCAGGCTCCTCTGTCCATAGGATTCTCCAGGCAAGAAGACTGCAGTGAGTTGCCATTCCTTTCTCCGGGGGATCTTCCTGACTCAGGGATTGAACCCAGGTCTCTTGCCTTTCAGGCACACTCTTGGCCATCTGAGCCATCAGATGATTTAAAAAAAAAATTGGGACTTTCAGTAATGAGATTCATAATGGAAGGAGAGAGAGAAGAGTGCCTTTTGATAGATTCATTCACAGAAAATCTGCAAAGTGAGGCTCCATTTTAGTAGTCTGGAAGATTTGTCTGCCTAGGGTTTGTTTCACCTGAAGTTGTAAATGTTCTGCCCTCATGGCCCACCCAGAGAGGACAGAACTGAACAGCTGGCCACACCTCAGAAAGCTAAGGAGCAAAGGGTGATAGCAGGGAGGAGGGGGTGGAGGACGTTAAGGAGGCAGGACCAGGGGAGGGAGAAAGAAGAGAGGTGTCGAAGGGGAAGGTTTGTTCCCCATGCTGCTGAGAAGAGTGGCTCCAGATCCGAGCCCATGGATCTCGAGGCCAGGATGGGTGAATGCCACAGGGGTGCACCTGACACCCCACCCCACCCCTCTGAGCTCCGTGGGGTTCAGCGTGCCCTGGGACAGGGTGGGTGATGCTGCTTGGCATATGCTATTAGGACCACTTCCTCTCACAGTTGGCTTGAAAGCATGTACATAGAAGGCTTCTACTTAAGATTTCAGTTCAGTTAAGTTGCTCAGTCGTGTCCGACTCTTTGTGATCCCATGAACTGCAGCATACCAGGCCTCCCTATCCATCACCAACCCCTGGAGTCCACCGAAACCCATGCCCATTGAGTCAGTGATGCCATCCAACCATCTCATCCTCTGTTGTCCCCTTCTCCTCCTGCCCTCAATCTTTCCCAGCATCAGGTCTACCTGAGTCAGCTCTTGGCATCAGGTGGCCAAAGTATTGGAGTTTCAGCTTCAACATCAGTCCTTCTGATGAACACCCAGAACTGATCTTTAGCATGGACTGATTGGATCTCCTTGCAGTCCAAGGGACTCTCAAGAATCTTCTCCAACACCACACTTCAAAAGCATCAATTCTTCAGCGCTCAGCTTTCTTTATAGTCCAAATCTAACATCCATACATGACCACTGGAAAAATCATAGCCTTGACTAGATGGACCTTTGTTGACAAAATAATGTCTCTGCTTTTCATTATGCTGTCTACATTTGTCATAACTTTCCTTCCAAGGAGTAAGCGTCTTTTAATTTCATAGCTGCAATCACCATCTGCAGTGATTTGGGAGCCCAGAAAAATAAAGTCAGCCACTGTTTCCATTGTTTCCCCATCTATCTGCCATGAAGTGATGGGACCAGATGCCATGATCTTTGTTATCTGAATGTTGAGCTTTAAGCCAACTTTTTCACTCTCCTCTTTAACTTTCATCAAGGGGCTCTTTAGTTCTTCTTCACTTTCTGCCATAAAGGTGGTGTCATCTGCATATTTGAGGTTATTGATATTTCTCCGGGAGATCTTGATTCCAGCTTGTGCTTCTTCCAGTCCAGCGTTTCTCAGGATGTATTCTGCATATAAGTTATATAAGCAGGGTGACAATATACAGCCTTAATATACTCCCTTTCCTATTTGGAACCAGTCTGTTGTTCTATGTCCAGTTCTAGCTGTTGCTTCCTGACCTGCATACAGGTTTCTCAAGAGGCAGGTCAGGTGGTCTGGTATTCCCACTTCTTTCAGAATTTTCCACAGTTTATTATGATCCACACAGTCAAAGGCTTTGGCATAGTCAATAAAGCAGAAATAGATGTTTTTCTGGAACTCTCTTGCTTTTTTGATGATCCAGCGGATGTTGGCAATTTGATCTCTGGTTCCTCTGCCTTTTCTAAAACCAGCTTGAATATCTGGAAGTTCACAGTTCATGTATTGCTGAAGCCTGGCTTGGAGAATTTTGAGCATTACTTTACTAGCATGTGAGATGAGCGCAATTGTGCAGTAGTCTGAGCATTCTTTGGCATTGCCTTTCTTTGAGATTGGAATGAAAACTGTCCTTTTCCAGTCCTATGGCCACTGCTGAGTTTTCCAAATTTGCTGGCATATTGAATGCAGCACTTTCACAGCATCATCTTTTAGGATTTGAAATAGCTCAACTGGAATTCCATCACCTCCTCTAGTTTTGTTTGTAGTGATGCTTCCTAAGGCCCATTTGACTTCACATTCCAAGATGTCTAGGTCTAGGTGAGTGATCACACCATCGTGATTATCTGGGTCATGAAGATCTTTTTGTACAGTTCTTTTGCCACCTCTTCTTAATATCTTCTGCTTCTGTTAGGTCCATACCATTTTTGTCCTTATTGAGCCCATCTTTGCATGAAATGTTCCCTTGGCATCTCTAATTTTCTTGAAGAGATCTCTAGTCTTTCCCATTCTATTGTTTTCCTCTATTTCTTTGCATTGATCGCTGAGGAAGGCTTTCTTATCTCTCTTTGCTCTTTTTGGAACTCTACATTCAAATGAGTATATCTTTCCTTTTCTCCTTTTGAGCTTTAAAAACGAAAGCTTAAAAATCCCACAATTTAACCCAGTCTAATTTCATGGAAAAGGAAATAGGAGTCTAGATTGAAACTGAATTGGCCTGTTGATGTGAAATTGATTTGAAATTTCAAATCAACCCTTGAAAGGCTTGTCCAAGGTCAGGAAGAGAACAAGTAGAAAGCCAGAGCCCAGAACTAGGACTCTGGGCTCCCAATCCATTGTCCCTGCCAGGTGGTCCGAAGATCCGAAGATCCTGGCACCCATCTCTGATGGTCACGGCCTGTCACTTAGGGGCGACGACCATCTGCTTTAACTGGGGAACCTCGCTTCTAGCTCATTGATGGGGGAGAGTGAGTTATTTGGATTTTGCAGTGAAACCTCTGCTTTAAAAGGAACCAAACCTTCATCTTCCAGCGTGACTAGCCACCTCTAAAAGCCATAGCATGCACGTGTGAGCCTCTGGCTCCCCCTGGTCCCCACATCCCCCCACGGCCTCTCCTGAGGCCTCCGCAGTCCGCGGAAACACCACTTGGCTGGTGACGATGCTGGAGCCTGTGTGCTGACCGCCAGTCGGAGCTTTCTCAAGTTCGCCACGTCGCCGTGACAGGACTGTGTCGAGGCCCAGATGCTTGGGCATAAATAAATAGCACATCTGGGACCGAGAAGGGGTCCAGCTGCGTGTGTTAGAAGAAACCGGGGTGAGAACAGGGCCAAATGATACACAGCTGGAAACTGTTAAGTTAGGAGCGAGGTGGGGGAGCAGTTGAAGCAGAGAGGGGAGGAAAGAAATGGAAAGGGGGGGGGGGGGGGGGGGGGAATCAAACCAGGGATCATGGCTCTCTGAAGGCTCTGAGTTATAAGTGCTGAGAAACAGACCCATGGTTTATACAACAGCTGAATTAAGAGCATTCCTACCAAATGGTAGTTTATAATAATTGATCTCAAAGAAGAGAGACAGGGGCAGGGAAACTTGACTCGTGGAAGTCCGGCTCTTCGCGCATCTATAAATGGCCTCGCGGTGAGCCGGGTGAAGGAGTTCAGCCCTCCATCGATGAGCACCCCGGGGCTCCCTGCCTGGGGTCGCCTGGCATCTGGGAAGCTCAGCGAGTTCGCAGACTCCGCAGGCAGCCTCAGCGGCATGCGCCCGCCCGTGGTGATCGTGCAGAGAATTAAAGCAGGAGGCGGCAAGGGGATGGGTGGGGAGTGCAGTGACCTCCCGTCAGTCAATCCCAGCCCTGAGGCCGCCGGCGGCTGATGAGATGAATCAGCGATGGCTGCAAGGGGGGGCCACACACCCACAGCCCACCAGAGACTAAAAGCTACCTTGGCATCACCACCAAGCAGAAGAGAGGAAGTCTGAGTAAAGGGGAAATTCAGCCCAAGAGAAGAGACAGGGAAACAATCCACTCCTCCTGCTCTTAATGGAAATCAAATGCATGGATTACCTCTTTAATGAGGCCTCGGTTTAATCTCCTGGATTAAAAACATCCCAAATGAGGCAATCATTAAGGGATGCCAGAATCCAGGCTTTTTAAACAAAGCCCAGTATTGCAGGGCAAAGCTTTTCTAGATCCTTCCAGTCCCTCCCAGCTCGTTCTTGTAGCAGATGATACCAAGTAAATCCTGATGTCTTAGAAAGGATCAAAGGCTTCTTCCAACCTGCTTGTGCTGCACTTTGTGGCTATAAAATGCAGGATTGCCGTCTTTTAAGGAAAGCAGATGACTAAACAGAATGGACCCCATGACAACTGTTATACTTGGTTTGGTTGAGGTTCCAGGTTTTCTGTATTCATAGGGAATCTGAAACTATAAATGACTTCCTTTGGGTCCTGGTTGGAAAAAGTTTCTAACTGGCAATGATTACACTTAGGAGAATTCTCAAAATGATTGAACAATAACAGAAGGACTAAGCTTGGAGGCTAATTTTAGTTTATAAGAATTCCAGTGGAGAGGGGAAACCAGTCAACCTTCACAGTATCATTTCTAGTGATTTTGAAAGCTCCAAATAAATAGTTAGGGAATATGGTTGGAAGTTGGTACAGTTGATCTATGCATTATTTAAAAACTTTTCTTCATTCATTCAAGAAATATTTATTGACTACTTTCTATAAACCAGGCATTATGCTGGAAGCTGAGGATACACTGTTGAATGAGACACAGCCCCTGTTCTCAGGGAGCTTGTAATCCATCAACCATTGTGACCGTAAACACTCAGCTGTTCATTCTGTTCAACATTAACTTCTTGGAGCATCAGTTGATTCTAAAGTAAAAAAGTCTGCACAGAACTGAATGTATCCCACGCCTCAAAATAAAAATAGAATTGTATTTAGAAAAATCTTAATTTTGTGATATTCTAAGAACTCAGAAACTGCATAATGGGAGGTAAGCCAGAATTCTTTCTATAGCCTGATAATTAATTTGCAGCATAAAATCTCCTACAAGAGACTCAAAACCAAAGTGGTATTTTGAAGAAGATGAATTAGGGAAGTTGATGGAAAGCATGTTTCCTAAAAGCATCTCATAGTTCAAAATCCACACGATTCAAAAGCAATCACAACCACAGATAGGTAGATATTACAGTTTGGGGGGCTCGGTGGCAAGAGTGCCATTTACCAGCTGAAATGGCAGGGCCATGTGGCAACAGCAGAAACACTATTTATAGTTTGTCTTCCTACCAGTTTGAAATTATACCATACTTGCCTTATTTGGGGAGTTTAGTTTGGGGGCCCTCCCAGATTTTTTTCCATCCTCTTCCCCCCAGGCAGTTGATCATATGGGCTACACCAATAAGTCTCCTTGCCCTCTGGCTTCCAGGCAGGTCCCACCAATGGACATCATGGTGATGAAGAGAGGGGTTTAGGTGTCTCTTCCCAGAACCCTCTGCCAGGTTACCACAGATCAGCTGTGTCTCTTTACCAAAGTCCCAGCTCCTGTCAGGCGACCCTCTCCACACCACTAACCCTCCCAAGGGGTGCAGTAACTGCTCCTTCCCCTCATCTTCAGGGCAGGAGGGGAGATTGGCACAGTTCCTCGAAGTTTCCCTACACCCTGCCAACGCCTTTGTCAACAGCTCTTTCATCCAATTTAAGCTTGCCATCTTTTGCTGTTGGGACCATGGCAAATCAAGGAGATTTGTATTATCTCAAATCTTGTACCTAAAGGGAGACTTTATTACTATCTTCACATTACATGATTTCAAATTTGCTTGATTCAAACTTGCATGAAAAAGCAATAAATTTCAAAAGATCCATAGGCCCATCTGCATCAGTAATAGGCTTGAAAATCAAGGTTGACAACAATCTGCCTTAAATCTCCCTCAGTAGCTTTAAACTATTGTCTTTTATGACTTTGGGGGGGGACCCTCCTTTTCTGCTTTATTTTTAGCTTAAATGGCAGACGTTAGGTTGTCCAGTAACAATTCCTTCTGACCTGGCTTCATTAATTTCTTGGCAAGAAGACGAAAAGACTTTACAGGCAGTGCATTTCAGACAGTCACCCCTCTGCCTTTCCAGTCACGGGCATCCCATTCCCAGGCCACAGTAATCTCTGACACATTCAGAAACAGACATGTGACATCTCTTCTTCCACTGAAGCAATGCACTGGGATGGATTTTTCTCTGGCTTGACTTTGCCATAATTTCAGCCCCTCTTGTTGGGTCACTGATTGGGTGGTAGACAACTTGGCTTTCACTGCAGCTCAGAGAAGCCAAAGCAGACAGTTTGGCTGTGGGGCAAATGGATATCTGTCACCAAGAGCCAAGTCTCATCTGCTGATTCATGGTCACGGCCCGGCATTTCAGCATTTGCCGCCTCCATCTGGAGCTCCCCATCCATGCATTCATTCCTGCACACTGGTGCCATTTCCACTTCATCACTTGCAAGGAAACGCATTCTGGAAGCATCGTGGGAAAGGGCAGTCAGCAATTTCCTGAGATGCATGTCCAAGGAATATGGACATGAATATGTATATATTCATATATATACATATATATATTCATATATGTGTGCATCATAGTCCAGGGACAGACAATGCCTGCCTTTGTGACTGGCAGCCATGTAGTGAACTAAGTGACAGCACTGAATTTAGAATCCTATCTGAATTTCAATCCTAGTTTCACCTCCTGCTAGCTGAGTAACATGGACTCATTGCTTAACCTTTCCAGTACTTACTTTTCTTCTCTGTTAACTGTGGATATTATTAGTACCTGGCTCAATGACTGTTGAGATTCCATGAAAGAGTATCAGTAAAGCTCTTAGCACATGCTGTGGCTCCGGGATCACTCAGTAAATGAGAGCGCTCATCCGGGAGCCCCTTGGTGGTTTTCTACTGCTCCATGAACCCCTTCAGATTCAACACATGCTCCCCCTTCCCCTGCCTAACAACCAACATGTAGATGCAGTTTCTCCCCTTGGTGTGTCTAGATTCTCTAATCACAGGGGTTACATCTTCCCATCGCATAGAGATCTCAGATGGATAAACCCACTAGTACAGGAAAAGGCAATGTCATAGGCACATAGGCTTTGCCCTTTTAAAAGCATTGTCTTTGGGGGGGTGAAGGGTTAGGCTGAGCTGGGTGCCTCTGAAACCTATCTGAATAATGGAAAGACAGAAAAACACCATTCAGTCTGTAAAACTGTCTAGTCACTTACCTTATCTACCTACAACTCCTCTATTGGAATCATATTTATCTACTTCTTATCTCCCCAAAAGTATGAGACTTAAATTTAATTCTTTGGATGAATGGATAACATTGAAGCATGCATACAAAGTCAATTCAGCCATGTCCAACTCTTTTTAATCCAATGGACTGTGGCCCACCAGGCTTCTCTGTCCATGGGATTCTCCAGGCAAAAATACTGGAGTGGGTTACCATTCCCTTCTCCAGAGGATCCTCCCAACCCAGGGATCGAACCTGAGTCTCATACATCTCCTGCATCGATGGGCACATTCTTTACCACTAGCGCCAACTGGGAAGCCTTATCATTTGAAGACTTATAAGCAGAGTGTTTAGACTTAGATCTTTAAAGAGCACTCTGGGAGCTGCATAAAGGATGGAGAGAAGGGGGCATAACTATCTCAGTGCTTCTGGAATGTTTGAGTGTGCCTGCTCAGCTGGTGATCTTGTGAAGATGCGCAGTCTTATTTGCAGGAGGCCTGGGGTAGGGCCGAGGTTCTGCAGTTCTAATCAGTGCTGCTGGTCCATGGTTCTTGGTCCCAAGAAGTCAAACCATTTAGTCCAGCCTCTGCCAGTCCAGGTTTGATGAAGGGCAGTGCCTGTGTGCTATCTTGCTCAGTACACCTCCTAGCACTGGGTCCAGTATAATCAGCATGCTTTGTAACTGCTTTCTGACAATGCTGATGTTGATCTATGACAGTGAAAAATAAAAAGAAATTACATTACTGAAAATGTGCCCCAAAGATTTCCAAATGCTGGGTATTTGTTTGAGAGTGAAGAAAAACAACCCAAGGTTTACTGACCTTAGTTTAGGTTTTGCTTTCCAACAGTTTCGGACTCTTTCTATGGGACCTCTAAATCAATTTTTTTCAACTGAATGTTTTTATTTAATGAAACATGGATTTTTAAGTTTATTGAAATGAAAAAAAAAAAAACCTGTCATCATAGTTCTATAATAACATTGACAGATCAATTCAATGCCCCTTGTAAAGAAGGCCTGAGTGTCAGAATGGTAAAAATCCTTTTTCTCAGTCAGCTCTTCTCTTCCAGATCTCTTGTGGGAACAACCATTGGGACTACATCCCCCCATTCTGTCACTCACACATCTCCATGTCACTCAAAGCACAAGGAGTTTGCTCGTCCAGGCAATGACTGGTCTGCCTCTTTCTTGGAGGACATCTGCAGTTTTATAGATCAGAGGTTCTCAAAGTGAGGTCCCTGTACCAGTAGCATTGGCCTCGCTTAGGAACTTGGTAGAAATGCAGATGCTCAGGGGACACCCCAGACCTCCTGAATCATATTTTGAAAATGACCCAGTGATCTCTGTTTCAATGAGTCCTCCAAGTGATCAAATTGAGAACTGCTGTCCTGCATTTGGGTTTCCGGGTGGAGAAACTTCAGCTGAGTGACCATCCTGATGATTTTCCCTACCTTTTGGAGAGGATCTGTGTCCTCCTGGTGAATCTCAGGGAAGGAGTTGAGCATTTGAGGTCAGCCGCTGCTAGAATCTCTGATTCTCATCTTCCCCCCCACAAACGATGGAAGAACACTCTCCAGCACTCTGCTGGAGAACAAGAATTTGAGGGTACAGAATCTTCTAATTCTTCCTACCCATAAGCAATAAATATGATGGCCTTTCAGGATGACCTTGATCTGACCTTGCAGGAGCCCTTCATGCGGGAGCAGGCATGGCTGTGACATAAATTGCATTCCAGGAAAAATGAAACATTTTAAACCTAGTTAAAACTAATCCCCAAATCAGCAGAGCTGCAGCATATGTACTTTTTTAGACATTGGGGTAGGGAGGCTTTTTCCCCACTGGGATTATGTCTTTTTGACATTCCTAGAAGCCGAGTGTTTAAACAACAGAGTCAGCTATGTTCTTCCTGGCTGCAAAGCAACAGTGGTGGTTTCATGCCAGACCTTAATCTAGAACTGCATTCAGGGACAAATGTGAAAAGAGGGAGCTGATCCCCAGACTCAAGTCACCCCCAACCACCAGGCCTCAAGGTTATTCTCAGTCTGTTCAGTAACAAAAATTCTGGCCCGAGCTTTACTTCCCAGGGGCACTAACATTGGAGACACTTCCAAAGGATGATAGATTTCACTAATGAAGACATCAAAGAAGGGATAGGAGCCACTGTTTTTATAAAGAATGTCCCATCTTCTTGGGTTTACATAAATAAAACAACCCCTGACTCCCCAAAGAAGCTCAGCCCCAAAGCTAAGAAGGCAACTGAGAAAGCCTGAGCCCAAAACAGAGCTGCTGAAAGTGGGCTTGCTCATAAACTCCAGGAGGAACTGGGCTGGCTGTCAAAATATGCTTCTGCCTTTTTAGCTCACTAGAATTGAAAGACAAATAAAAGCAGATGGGCTGATGAAGCAGGAGAAAGAGAAAGGTTTCCTTAGGAGAAGGTTTGGGGTGTTAGAGACAAGGTAAGTGGATATAAAGGGGATCAGGAGGCATACCCAGCTCCAGCTGCTCATAAAGAGAAGATTAGGAAGAAAAGTGATGGAATCTAACAGAGACAGCTAGAACGATCCCTCACCCCATCCTCGCCCACAAAGGGATCCCAGGTTTAGGAAACTGTTGAGAGAGGCAGGCTCTTACAGCTACAGAAAGAAAGTCCATAAAGAGAGCAATCAGAGAAACCACATGCAGGGGCCTGCGGCAGCAGTGGTTACAGAAATCTTGGATTTGAGAAGGGAAGATCCATCTAAAATACTCAGGAGAAATACTGGGTTAGTTTCAAGATGGAACCGTTAGCACAAGTGACAATACAGACAACACCTGTGACCTGAAAGAAATGCCCAAGAAATCCATGGAATCCCCACAAAGGCACAATGAAAATGAGACATTTTAAAAAGACACCAAGCAGTTCAAAAGTAGATCAGGTGCAAGCCCCAGGTTACATATTGGTCTACCAGAACTACACCCCCTAGGCTGGATTATCCAACTCATGATATGAAGGTGGAAAACCTTTTCTTTTTTGAATGATAGATACTGGAAAGATCCAGAAATCTTTGATTTCTTAGCTCTCAGGATGAGGTTGGAGAAGAAATGGCAACCCACTCCAGTACTCTTGCCTGGAAAATCCCATGGATGGAGAAGCCTGGTAGGCTACAATCCATGGGGTTGTAAAGAGTTGGACATGGCTGAGCAACTTCACTTTTCTGCTTTCTTTCAGGATGAGGTACCTTCAAGAAAAAAAATCTAGAGGTTAATAATAGAAAAACACTCCGAAAGTTTCTAAGTTTTACTTTGCTTCGTGGGAGAGAAATAGACTTTGAATTAGGCTTGGTGACTGGGGCTGCCTCTGATGTAAATCTCTGAACTCAGCAAGAAACCAGGAATGTTTCAACGTCCAGTCTCTAAAGAAGAAAATGGTCTTTTCATGTGGATTTCACTCCTGCTCGTCCACCCACTCCACACATGCTAAACTAGTGCCATAAGTAATCTCTCTACGGATGTTGTCTCCCAGCTGAGTTTAAGTTCATAGCTCATGGATTATGGAAAAGTGCCCTGGGTAGACTGGATGGCACTCTGAAAAGGGGGAAACCGAAAGTTTTTCTATGTACTCTCTTTCTCAGAGCTTTTACTATGATCTTCGGGATATTAAATATAGAATTTGGCTAGGTATACCTGTGCTGGAAAATGAGCTTTTGATTATGTTCCTCTAGAAGATGGTAATATTCTCTAAAAGAAAGTAACTCTAACTTTAGGTGTCTGAGAGACTTTGGATTGGATTAATTCACTTCACGGAGAAGGCAATGGCAACCCACTCCAGTACTCTTACCTGGAAAATCCCATGGACAGAGGAGCCTGGTAGGCTGCAGTCCATGGGGTCTCAAAGAGTCGGACACGACTGAGCGACTTCACTTTCACTTTTCACTTTCATGCATTGGAGAAGGAAATGGCAACCCACTCCAGTGTTCTTGCCTGGAGAATCCCAGGGACGGGGGAGCCTGGTGGGCTGAGTCAATCACGACTGAAGCGACTTAGCAGCAGCAGCAGCAATTCACTTCACAGACAGTAAAGGAATGATACATCCTTCACTTAAAGGAACCCCATCTACGAGAACCTCTGAGAATCTTCTTGGCCCAGTCTGAGCCAAACACACCTGAGCAGCAAAGCTCCAGTCATTAAGCCAAAGACACCCCAGAAAACCTTCAAAGCACATTTTGTCATATTCCCGATTTCCTGATTTCCAACTCTCTTCCCCATTCTCTGGCCGCTTTCTACTGAGCCCTGGCTCTCCCATTCTCTTCCCAATTTCCAGTCACTTTCAGCTGGCACAGGACTGTGCTGTCCAATGTGGTAACCATGATGGCCACTGGACACTCGAAACATGGTTTTTCTGAATTGAGGTTTGTGATAAGATTTAAAGCACATGCTGGATTTTGAAGACAGCATTACAAAAATGTAAAATATGTCACTGATAATTTTTGTTTTGATTACACATTGAAATAATATTCGTGTATATTGATTAAATATATTAAAAAATAATTTCATCAGTTTCTTCTCCTTTTTCAGTGTGGCTACTAGCAATTTTTAAATTACATATTACATATGTGGTTCACACATTTCTAATACAGGCCTAATACCCTGGGCCCCAGACATCTCATGCTCACATCCTACTCCTGATTCCCTAAAACACCCAAACCAACCTAACTTTTCTTCTCCTGGGTAAGCACAGATTTCAGTGTTCTTAGTTGGAGAACTGTTTTATAAATGAGCCATATGGTGCTAAGGGTTAACTATGCTTAGCATAGTCACATGTTAGGGCTGCCACATGTATTTTTTGAATACCTACTGTGTGTATAGATTGTACTTGAACCAACTGGGCTTATTAAGGAAGCATCAGCTAGCCCTGTCATCCAACAGCTAACAATCTAGTTGGCTGTCACCATTTGATGACAGTAATCTGAAATATTGACCTATCTTCTCCTAAAAGAATAAGTCAAACAGGAAATCTAGGCACAGTGGTATAATCATGGAAACTACTTGTATTATGGTCATAGAGGAAGTTCCATGGAGCCTTTCAATTCATACCACATGTCTCTGCGTACTTCCAGCCCACTGAATTATCAAGCAGTTGGAAATCTTTTTTTTTTTTTTCCTTTTTGTCCCTGACAAGAATGACAGGTTCTGCATTTCTCTGGTGTAAATAGTATTCTGAAGAAAGATAAGTGACTTCAGCCAAGTTCAAAAAATAAAAACGAAATGGCAAAATACCTTCTACTTCGTCTCTTCTGTTTGAAGACACAGGAGTCTGGTCTACCTTGCAACTTCATCTCCATATCTACTCACAGAAAAATCAGAACAGAACCAATTAAATAAGAGACCCACTCCGAGAGGAAACACAGTCTGAGAAAATGATTCTTCCTTCCCTTTTTTCCTTTTATTGAGGAAGCCAGTCATGTCAGGCCAAAGATAATTTCGTTTATAAATCGTACATTTTAACCACACAAATTTTAGCCCAAATTAGGAATGGGATTTAGTTTCAATTCTCTGTCCTTTGAACTTGATTGTTTTAAAAGAGGAATGTTTTGCTTGAAGCAGTTGGTATTTGCAGCCCAAACACTTTCTGCTCACTGCTGTCCACAGGGCTGCCTTTGGATATAAATGTCTGTAACAGATCACAGTTTGGGGCTTAAAATATCCATGTTCATCCCAAAGTGTTTATTTTCTTTCTCCTGCTACAGACGCTGTAGTCAATTTCTTTTCCAACCATTTTTATCTCAAAGAAAACAAGTTCCATCATTTGAAAGTGTATCTTATGCCATAAAACCAGGTCAATATTAAGAGAAGAATTGTAATCACATAGATCAGTATCAGTCACAAAACACAGGATTTAAAGTGGAGAAAGATGAGATCTTATCAATCACAGTGGTTAATTACAAAGAAAAGAGAAAGCAGAGCCCAAGTTTCAGTGTAGAGATCTTATTTATTGGGATTTGTGCACTGAGACTGTGTTCCAGGAGCAGAATGAACAATTCTGCCTACCTGAAGCTACCATAGTTAAGCTGGATTCCCAGATTCTGATTATAATCAATCATTGATTTATTTTCCATGTCATGACAAATGTTCCTAGCCTGAACACATGTACACTTTCTCATGTCTCCTTATTTCAATGATCTATACACTCTTCCCTCTGCCTAATATGCTTCTCTTCACACCACTTCCCGACCCATCCATGCCTACCAACCCACAGGTCCTCCCATCTCCCAATTCAAACAGAATCCCCTCTGAGGAGCCTTCCCTGATGTACCTTCCAACCACCCCTAGGCAGAGACAGGTACCCCAGTATGCTCCCTCCTCATGCCCATTGCACAAATTCCGCTGCTGTAGCACTTCTCACTGGTTTGATTATTATTTGCCCATAGGTCCTCCCAGGATGGTAAACTCTTAAGATAGGAAGTGGGTCTTGTTTACTGAGGTATCACTAGGGCCTGGTATAGTGCCTGGAACCAGCCATGCTCAGCCAGTCTTTTTTGAATGAATAAAGTCAACACTTCATTCATACTTTCTTCTATGCTCTGGAGTATAATAGTACTGAGGGCAATTCAAGAGGATAATTAGACAAAAATCCCTTCCCTATGGAGTCCAGAATTTCAAGAAGCGGTACCCAACCAGCATCATGATGGAGCAGGTGATGATTAAGCTCTAGGGTAGGAGGGAGATTGCTGCAGGGTTGAGGGCAGGAAACCCACAGTGGCCACGAATAATAGCCAGAGTCCAGTGTGAATGCTCATTCACTCATTCAATAAATATTTATTGTGGGCCAGATGCTGATTTAGGGGCTAAGAATGCACCAGGGAATGAAACAGAATTTGCTGCCCTCATGGAGCTTGGACAGCAAGGAGATCAAACCAGTCCATCCTAAAGGAAATCAACCCCAAATATTCATTGGAAGGACTGATGCTGAAGCTGAAGCTTCAATACTTTGGCCACCTGATGTAAAGAGCCAACTCACTGGAAAAGTCCCTGATGCTGGAAAGATTGAGGGCAAGAAGAGAAGGGGACAACAGAGGATGAGATGGTTGGGTGGCATCACTGACTCAATGGACATGAGTTTGAATAAACTCTGGGAGACGGTGAAGGAGAAGGAAGACTGGCATGCTACATACAATCCATAGGGCCGCAAAGAGCCGGACAAGACAGAGTGACTGACCAACAACAACGTGGAGCTTGCTTTTTGTCAAGGGGAGACAGGCCAACGAATTCAAACAATCCCCAAGAAGGCACATGCTAGCCCAATAAGGGCAACAGAGACTTCAGATTCTGTTAATTTGCTTCTTCCCGCCTTGTACATTATGAGCTGGCTACTCTGTTCAGTTGACATAAAAAATGGAAGACCCATTTGCAAATGCCTCTGTGCTCACATTTGGACTTATCCTTGCAGCATTCACACTCCCAAACAGCTACTTCCTTCTCCAATTCTCCTTCCTTTCTCCAGGGAGTTGCCCAGGTGACCAGCCTGCCCAGGTCAGTTCACAGGTAGTACTGGGGTTTGGGCTGTATAATTGACACTGGTCTTCACTTTCAGTTTCTAGGCTCTGTAATACTGAGGAATCAAGAAGGGGATGTGGTGTGATGCTTGTGGCAGGCTTCTGGCTTCTTACTTCTTTAGACATATTTTTGAGCATCCTAGTGATTGTCACTGAGCACACCAAGATAAATAAACTACCTATTCATTCAACAAATATTTAATAAGAACCTACAAGAGTCCAGGAAGTAAGTCTATCACTGGTGATTCAGTGGCAAGCAAAAGAGATGAGGTCCCTGTCCCCATGGAGATTGCAGTGTAGTCAGAGGGACAGATATAAAAAGTGTCAGTCCAATGACAACTCGCTTACTCTTGAGAATTGGTGGAGTAAAAATCTTCCCTTTGCTTTCATATACATTTTCTTCTTACTTTTCTTCTGTTTCTCTGGTTATGTCTCTTTGCCTCCTTTATCCCACTTTTTCCTCTTTTTTGTTTCTAAAGCTCATTGTTGTTCAGTCGCTCAGTTGTGTCCAACTCTCACACCAGGCTTCCCTGTCCATCACCATCTCATGGCGTTTGCTCAGCCTCGTGTCCACTGAGTCAGGGATGCCATCCAACCAATGAGTCAGCTCTTCACATCTGGTGGCCAAACTATTGGAGCTTCAGCTTCAACATCAGTCTTTCCAATGAATATTAAGGGTTGATTTCCTTTAGGATTGACTGCTTTGATCTCCTTGCAGTCCAAGGGACTCTCAAGAGTCTTCTCCAACACCGCAGTTCAAAAGCATCAATTCTTTGATGCTCAGCCTTCTTTATAGTCCAACTCTCACATCCATACATGACTACTGGAAAAACCATAGCTTTGACTAGATGGACCTTTGTCAGCAAAGTGATGTCTCTGCATTTTAATATGCTGTGTCTAGGTTTGTCATAGCTTTTATTCCAAGGAGCAAGCGTCTTTTAATTTCATGGCTGCAGTCACCGTTCACAGTGATTCTGGAGCCCAAGAAAATAAAATCTGTCACTGTTTCCTTTGTTATCCCATCTGTTTGCCATGAAGTGATGAGACCAGACACCATGATCTTGAGGACCCTCAGATGTCTCCAGGTGAGACCTCGCCTTAGAGCATTTGGCTTCGGTCTTATGTATGAAACTTCCCACTAGAAATCCTCACTTATTTGTCTTCAAAATTCTCAAATGCAATACATTTAAGTTCAATTTATTATCCCTATGCCACTCTTAACCCATAGCATGCTTACCAATTATTCCCCCAAGTCTTGGAACCACCCTGTTAATTTTGTATCTCAGTGGCAAAAACAACTTTCCCCGTGGACACCCACCAGAAAGCCAAGGGTTGGGCTTTTTTGCTTCCCTCTGTCTTCCTCCCACATTCAGTCAGATTTCAAGTCCTGTGGAGTCTGCTTCCCTAACATCTCCCAAACCTCCCCCTCCTCTACTTCGCCTTCACTACCACCCTTTCCATTTCTGGTAGGGATTACCCTACATGTTCTCCATTTCATCCCAAACCCCCTGATCTGCCTTTATGTGGCCACAGAGTCATCTCTGCACAATCAAATCTAAGCAAAACCTTCCATGGTCCCCAGGTTATTTTAGGAAATATTTGTAAGCTTCTTTTCATGGCACACACAGTTTTGCATTTCTCTCCAGCCCCGTCTCTTGCTTATTGTCATGCTTGAAGTACTTGTGGTTCGCCAAATGTGCTACTCTCTTCCCCACAAAAAATTGTTTTTAAACCTCTATCTGCTAGGAACATCCTTTACCCACTTCTTTGTCTGGTTAAATCTCACACACTCTTCAAGACTCAGCTCAGAACTTACTTCAGGAAGACTTTTGTATCAACTTGTATATTTTCAACTTCAGCTAACAGAATATCAAACTAGATATTTATTATAGAATAAAGTAGAGATTCTTAGATTCTGCCATTCCAGAACTAGTTCATTTAGCAGCTGAGCCCTAGGCTGCCTTTTCTTTGTCTCCATTTCAGAATGCACACCTTGACTCCAAACATGAAATCACACAAAATTACATCCAAAGTCAGAAAAAAATAAGAGCATCTCTTTGAACATCTCTTTTATTTTTAAGCAGAAAAGAAAATCTTTCCCAGGAGACGTCTCTTCTGGTCCCTTTGAGTAAAGTACAGGTCACTATCTCACCCTGGTCAAATCACTGGCAAAGGGAGAAGAGTTACTATGGGTTTATCTGTGACTGGAGGAGAAGCCCCTTTTCTCTGAGCGCATTACTGAACAAAGTCCCTATTCTGCCCACCAAGTCCCTTCAGTCGTGTCTGATTCTTTGCAACCCTATGAACTGTAGCCTGCCAGGCTTCTCTGTCCATGGGATTTTTCATGCAAGAACACTGGAGTGGATTGCCATGCCTTCCTCTAGGGGATCTTCCCCACCCAGGGATAGAACACGTGTCTCTTATGTCTCTGGGCAGGCTATCAGGTTCTATAGGCAAGAATGAATGACAGAAATGGAGGTTGGTAGGCTAATGACAGTTTTGGCTATTCTTCCTCTCCTATAGTTCTTTGCTCACCACTCCCTCACCAGAATGAATTAGGTTCTTGTCAAGTACTCTGTCATTGTGTTTTCCAAACTGTTTTGCAGTGTTGATTTAGTTATCTGTCTCCTTATACAGACCTCCATACAGTTTATTCATATTTGATTTCTCAACACCTAGTAAAGGCCTAGTGCATAACAGGTACTCAGTAAAAATTAATTTCTGAATGACTGAGTGCTTGAGTTAATTAGTAAGATGTCCAGGACACTTTCCACATGGTTCCATTAGTACTAATAATTTGACCCATGCAATTTCTATTGTTTTATTGCTTTTGTAGCTCAACCCTGTGGTTGGCTACCCTCTGCAGCAGCAACCAAATGACCACTTTCTTCATTAAAAGGAGTCAATGTCTGTTGACTCCCAAAAGGATCATGTTGGGGTTGAACCATTTTTTCCTATTATTCTGTTAGTGTCTGCCAAGCCAGCAGGGATCAACACCATCTATCAGCTTCCCATCTTTGGGGTGGAACTTCAAAGGCAAGATTTTTTTTCTGGGTCAAATTGACCTGTAACTTTCATCTTATTCACACTAACCCTCCATCTGCAGAACTGCCATCATCTCTGCAAAGTGGCCAACAGCATCTCTTTCAGTGCCTTAGCAAATATTTATTGAGGGAGCTAGTGAATGAATCATTTAACTGACTTGTGTGTAATCTTCAAAAACAGCCATAACAGACAAGAGTTCTTATTTAAAAGGTATGTGCCACAGCGGAAACACCTTTAAAAATAACCAAATTAGCAGCTTTTATCAATGTTGACATTCTGTTCACAAACTAATTACCTGCTTATGTAACTGACCTTATTAAGGGATGTTGACACCTTCTTAAGTTATCTTTGGAAACCAGAATCGTACCCAAATACAATTACCATCTCACCAGTTTTAAAAGCTGCCATTTTGATGTGGCCAGAATTCCCTATTGACCTCAGAAATCCAACTTAAATCCTGCAGTTGGAAGAAGAAGAAATGTGAATCAAATCAATAGATGAATCACGAGTAAAATGGCCATCAACTAACTTGGGCATGAAAATAAAAATAGAAGTGTCAACAGAAGCAGGCATTGCTAATCTTCTAATGTAAGATAAACATTAGCTGGTTGGTGGAAAATTTGTTTTGGGCACTTATATGGAAGATGGTTCCTTAGTAAACCAAAGAACTACGGGACAATGTAGATATTGCTCTTGTCAATATCCCATGTGACAATAAGCATTATCCCTGTGGCAGAAATCACAGCCATCCCCTCAGCACAGTCAAAACATGGAAGAGAATACTCTATTAAACGGTAGCGTCCATGAACACAAAGTCAAGGAATCCTGCCACAGACTACCAGGCAGGAGTATATCTTGATGGAGGTCTCGTGATCAGGACTTGCCAAAGACTCAGTGAGACCCAAATGTCATTACAGCCATTAGGTGTGGTAACTCCCCCTGGAATGGAATGGCGTCCTCATGAGAACGGGGCCAGGCACAGCTTCAACAGCTCAGCAACTGGAAAGGGGGCTTACGTGGCACAAGATGTAAACCAACCTATGAAGCCAAGGAACAGAACTGCCAGTAAACACTGCCTCCAACAACAAACCAAAGGCTGATCTTGGCTCACCGAGATCATAAACTCCTAGAGAGTGGAAACTGTTAGATGATGGCAATATTATTCATGAGTAGTATTAAAGTTGAGCTAACTCTGAAATGCACATTCAGAAAATTGTCACGAGAGCGGCAAACTATTATACATAGAAAATGGATTGACAACAAGTTCCTACTGCATAACACAGAGAACTATAGTCAGTATGCTGTGATAAACCAGAAAGGCAAAGAATATGAAAAAGATGCACATATATGTAAAGCTGAATCACTATGTTGTACAGCGTAAATTAAGACAACGCTGTAAATCAACTATGCTTCAATAAAATAAATTTAAAGGAGCAAAAATGTTTCCCGTGAAGATGAGCTTTAGAACTTATGTAATCCAAACTCCTCCTTTAACATAAGAGGAAATCAAGGTTTAAAGAGGGAAGGGACTTGCCTGGTCTCAAACAGCTCTCTCTGGGAGAGATAGGACTGAACTTCTGGACCCTTAACTCCAACCACATCCCACTTTAACTCTGCGCCAGAAAGTTCCCCCAACATTGTTATGTCTTTCAACCAAACTTGATGAACAAATCATGTCAATCATCATTGTGTAATAGCTCCTGGTTTTATGGAGCTTAACACATAATTTGGAAGAAGGGACTTCTGTAAGAAAAAGAATACAAAATAAGGAATATGAAATTTGGTACAAATGTGAATATTTCTTCAGACTGAGAGAAGAAAGGACAACAAATTACAAATATAGCAAAGCTAACGAATAACACAAGTATTACTAAATCTGTAAATGTAAGATAATACTCTTATGAATTAATTGCCTGGCACATTTCTATAAAACTTTCTTGTTCCACAGTTTTTGGCTCCATACTCTCATTATCACTCCTCATATAATAATAATTGTGCAATCTTCTCCAGAGAGAAAGTAGAAAATTTACTCTTTCTTCTAAAAACAAACAAAAAAAAATATTTACTGTCAATGGTTCAGAAAAGTTATTCTGAAATTCACATATTATTATTGGCAATTTTGTACTAACTTTTAGGGTTTTCAAGTCTGGAAAACTATCTAGCTGCTTTCAAAAATGAGCCATAAGATTTCAGGACATTTCTTAGCTAATCTTAAATACTTTTAGAATTCATGACACACATTCAGTAGAGAAAATGCACTTTAAAATGGTTGTTGTGTTGTAACGAGCTACATAATTGTACAACAAATTAGTCGTATGCTACACAATGATTCAAAGATGAATATGTGTAAGAGTTTTGTTCAGGGGTACACTTGTTTCCACAGGCTGTCTCTTATATGCTGTTTTATCTGAAATCACCAGATAAAATCTCTTCATCAGAACAAAAGATATTATTACATTCATAAAAGCACAATCTTCTAGGCATACAGAAAACACAACTTTGCATTTAGAATGGACTCTCCATTTGCAGTATTTATGAGACCCTCATTATAATATTTTTAAATGTAAGGCGCATTTATCAGTGTACACCCCACATCATTTAAGTATACATCTGACTGAGCAGAGAGCTTCCATTTTGAACAGAGTCAATAAGTGCTGAATTCTCTCATTACAATCTTATTCATCTGGTGATTCAAAGACTGCATCACAGACATGTCTAGATACACTTGAAATCTTTTCACCTTCTTTCTGGTGTCAGGTCTGGACACTGAAGGACACACGGGTGATGCAGGGCAGCCTCTTGCACAGTGAGTGGGGGAGAATTTCAGAAAATCACTGACACCAGGAGATCTAGCAACAACTTCACTCTACATGCAAGTGACTGAAAACCACATAAATATAAGCCACTTGTATCTGCAAGGCTACATCCTCTTATCGACATCCCTAAAGGTTCAGGCCATGATAAAGTCACCTGACCCAAGGCAAAGTCAGAGAGGGAAAAGGCAGTGCTCTTAACTTACTGTGGTTAAAATGCCATTTTGAAATATTCACAAAAACTATAATCATGTGAACACCAAGCTGGAGATCCTCACACACCCTTGGAATGGAGCTCATACATGAGGACCCTTGAAGCTTCAGCTTTATGAATTTCCTGGCCCTTGTGCTTCTGTGCGCCCACCTCTGTCTCATCTCCATGCAGAGACAGGGAGAAAATCAGCCAAGCCAGCTTTAAGTGTGAAGGGCATGGACTGATCAGATGTTCTGATGGGACGTGTGTTCGTTTTGTGGGGCTCCCATAAGAGCACTTGCGTACTAAGTGTCTCAAAATGACACGAATTGGTTGCCTCACTGTTCTGGAGGCCAGAAGTCTGAGTTGAAGATGTCAGCAGGGCTGTGTTCTCTCTGATGGCTCTAGCGAAGAATTCTTCTTTGCCTCCTCCTCCTCCTCCCCTGGAACCCATGGCATGCTTGCCTTGAAGATGCACCACTTCAGACCCTGCCTGCAAAGTTGTATGTGTGTGTGTGTGTGTCCTTTTTCTTCTTCTCATAAAAACACCAGTCATACTGACTGAGGAGCCCACCCTAATCCAATGTGGTGGTCGTGGTGATTTAGTCTCTAAGTCGTGTCCGACTCTTGCAACCCCATGGACAGTAGCCTACCAGGTTCCTCTATCCATGGGCTTCTCCAGGCAAAAATACTAGAGTGGATTTCCATTTTCCTTCTCCAGGGGATCTTCCCAACCCAAGAATCGAACCCAGGTCCCCTGCATTGCAGTCAGATTCTTTACCAACTGAGCTACAAGGGAAATCCAACGTGACTCCATCTTAATTACATCTGCAACAACCTTATTTCCAAATCAGATCATGTTGCATGGGACTAGGAGTTAAGACTTCAACATATCTTGTTTGGGGAACATAATCAACCCGCATCAGAAAGGATGCAATGCTCTCCTCACGATGCATTGACCAGCTGTGTGATCCTAAGCAGCTAAAACTTGTGATTCAATAAGCATCAGTCAGCACCAAGCACATGCTGGGGATCCGAAGAAGGGAACAGTCAGGCCGCCACTCTTACTGAGCCCCCAGACTAGGAGAGACACGAGAACCGATAACACACTGCAGGCTGGCCATCGCCACTGCAGACACACGTGACCTGTGTGATTGCCCGCTGAGGAGAGAACAGGCCGGAGGGCTTCTGCAGCATACCGTCTATTTGAATTGCCTTTAAGAATGACTGGATGTTCAAGACAGACAAGAGAGGGGAAGAAAGTCCAGGCAGCGGTCCTGATACATGAAAAGGCTTGGGTTGAGGGGAAAGGGTACGTCTGGGGAGAAGTGCGTGTGATTTTGTATGGTTGGAAGCAAGGCGGTACTTTACAGCAGCAGATTAGATCAGAAAAGTAGAGGGAGCTAGTCATGAAAGCCTTGTGAACCACGATAAGGAGTCTTTATAGTACAAAGGGGAACAAGAGAGGTACAAGAAGGAAGATAAAGTGATTGGATTTGCATTTCAGAGAGATAGCTGTGGCATCAGTGTGGAGGGTGGATGAGACAGAAGAGGAAAGTGGGGGATCTCGCTCTCTGAGACCCTTCCCAGGACGATATCCAAGTTCATGTCTTCTTTAATCTCAACAAGCTTCCAAATACACTTGAAAGCTGTGGGAACTGGGACCCAGTGGGGGGAAGGACCACTCATAGCTCAGTCAGGCTAATGCACGCTTGATCCATGGGCTCAAACCACAGCTATCATCCTAGGAGGCGGAGAAGACAATGGCACCCCACTCCAGTACTCTTGCCTGGAAAATCCCATGGACAGAGGAGCCTGGTAGGCTGCAGTCCATGGGGTCACAGAGAGTCAGACACAACTGAGCAACTTCACTTTCACTTTCCACTTTCATGCATTGGAGAAGGAAATGGCAACCCACTCCAGTGTTCTTGCCTGGAGAATCCCAGGGACGGGGGAGCCTGGTGGGCTGCTGTCTATGGGGTCGCACAGAGTCAGACAGGACTGAGGCGACTTAGCAGCAGCAGCAGCAGCATCCTAGGAGGAGGCAGCCAGAGCTTGACCCAAGGCAGGAAGAAGCATGACAAAGAGGAGAGGACAGACGCAAAGGACAGACTAGAACTAGAGTTCCATGTGAGTGTGTGTAGAGTAAGAGAAAAGGGGAAATCCACTGCCTCTTAGAGTCCTACTTGCTCAATTTTTATGGTCCCTGCAGCCTGAAGGGACATGCTCACCCATGACAGAACACCCCAAGGAGACCAAAAAGCACGAGACCACCTGAGCATCACCTTAAAGGAGAGGTTTGGTTTTGTCTCCTTGGCTTCTCCTCCTGGAATCCTCACACTATAATAAAATGAATCTGGATCTTTACAGGGATCAGACAGGGAACGGGAAAATTCCAGGGAGGAAGAAGAAGTGCAGGGAAGAGTCCAGTGCCTTGGAAACAGGTGTGTACGTGCATATGTGTGTGTGTGTGTGTGTGTGTGTGCACATATGTGAGCCAGAGTTAAAAGAACCAAGGCTGCTCTTTTCTCTTGGTTTATCCTTGCAATTTTGTTTGCCTTTTCTTTTCTTTTCTTTCCTCTGGTCTATTCCTTTCTGGGACATTCTCTGAAAGACTTTGGGTGAAGTATCTTCCCCAACACTGGCCTGAGTGTGAAGGGTCAGGCGCCCCAAGCTCAAAACCCAGGGAGGACCTCAGGGAGTGGGCTGGGTCTCCTACTGGCCCCACCTTTGGAGTGGGTTAAAGTTCATACCTGATTAGTTTTATATTCCATACATGTGTAACATGCATCAGATTAACTGTTATAAGGTTTATTATGTTGTGGTAATCAATCATCTTCACAAATCCTCAATCTTTATCCTTTCTGCTCAAAAATTCATCTCCTCACAAAGGTTAAGAGTTGGGGAACTTCAGTTTTTATCCTGCCTTTTCATTCATTCATGCATCTATAAATCATCCTTCACTTATTAAATGTAGGTATTAAGAAACTCTTCTGTGCAGTCCTAAGTGGTGCTAGTGATAAAGAATCCGCCTGCCAATGCAGGAGACCCAAGAGACCTGGGTCCGATCTCTGGGTTGGGAAGATTCCCTGGAGTAGGAAATGGCAACCCTCTCTAGTATTCTTGCCTGGAGAATCCCATGGACTGAGGAGCCTGGCAGGTTATAGTCCATGGGGTCACAAACGGCTGGACGTGACTGAGCGACTCACACTAACTATAAGAGGCCCTCAGGCAGTGTTTGTTGGATAAATGGATGGATGAAGCAGAGCCCACCTTTAAGAATAGGAACACAAGGTAAAGGACGGCTAAACAACATGAGTGATGTCATGTGGAGCTAGGGTCCTAGGCTGGCTCTCTTATGGTCTTCTGCACTCAACTGGTCCAAGAGTAGGGAAGACAAATACATTCCCGCCTGCATGTCTATACTGCCTGGAACACTGAGTCAAGCAGGATTCTAATGCTGCAGTTTATCAACAATGAACGTGGTGGTCCATTAATTATGTCTATCTCAGAAAAGGAAGCAGGAAATAGAGGTAAGCGTATCTGCAACTGTTTTCCTGGAAACCACTTATGGGGCTGAACTTGCTGGTGTGGGTCAAATTATCTCAGCTGTAGAAGGAAGTAAGCCACAGGGAAAGGCAGGACTTGACAGCATTTTTGAAATGCCATTTACCACCTGTGCGGGCTATGATTATACCAAGGCTGACAGTCGTGTGATTAAACGTCCTGAGATGATTAGTCTGAATACACTTTGGGCTCCTGACTTTTTTCCCATTGACTTTCAATGGGTAATAATAACACAGCGATAAATTCTATGTAGAAAAAGGGCACAGGGGGACTTCTACGCCCACCGTAACCAGGTTTGTGTTCCCCTCTGACAGTGGCCACATTTCACTAAATTAGGACTTGGGCTAGCTTCCTTTTCATTCCTATGGTACGATTTTTTTTTTTCCAACAGATGGCTTGGCTTGAGGCAAAGCACCCGAAGCCTGATGAAACCTCGTCTGACAGTAATTGAATATAAAAACTAAGCCTTCAAGTTTTGAAGCATGCCGCGAGTAATTCAGCCTTGTTACAGCAAACCTGAAAACTGAGGGGTCTCTTATTACCATAAACTATATCTTGCAAAATCATTTTCTATTTGTCCAAGACCAATCACCTCTTTCTCCAGGAGAAAGGAGAGAGCCACTTTCCTCCAGTCAGTTTTAGCTGACTAACATTCTGCAAGATTTTAGGATTTGCATAGCTCAGAGGCTGAAACAACACAATATAAATGAGTTGTTTAACTTCTCAAGACTTCCCCCTCAAAGGTCACAGAGTCTCTCGCTGGAAGGAAGTCAAGAGCCTGCAGCCTTATTTTACAAAACTTTAATTTATGCACTGGACTTGCTTGGGGATACTGTCATACTTGTCATTGCCAGGTTGACACCTGGACCCAAACCATGAGTGTGTTTATTTCATTTTTTAAATGTATTGCCGATAGTTAAAATTCGGTTATATTGTTGCTATTCTTGATTTTGTTGGTTGTTTATCCAGTCACTTTGCTAAACTTTATAAGTTTAATAATTGATCTGTAGATTACTTTGAATTTTCTTTTTTTTTTAATTAAGAAGGTATGATAACACATTTACAGGAGACTTGGAAAATATAGAACAAGATTACATACAGTTTCACTATATATTACAATTATTTTTTTTAAGATTTTTAGTTGGAGTTTCAATATCAAACTCTCAAAAATTAATAGAATGAATATACAGGAAAGCAGAAGGATATAGTAAACCTGAAAAGCACGGTGAACCAACTCAACATATAATTAAGATTTATACAATTTTTACACAATAGTAGGATACAAATTCTATTCAAGTTCCCATAGACTATAAACCAGGAGACACTAGAACATATCCAGGGACAGAAAACAAGGTACAAAAATTTCATGGTCTGAAGTTACTGAAATCATATGAAGTCTGTTCTCTTATCACTGTGCAATTATGTTAGAAATCAATATCAAAAGATATTTGAAAATAACCCACATATTTTCAAATGCAATGCAA
Source organism: Antilocapra americana (assembly GCA_007570785.1). Taxonomy (NCBI): domain Eukaryota; kingdom Metazoa; phylum Chordata; class Mammalia; order Artiodactyla; family Antilocapridae; genus Antilocapra; species Antilocapra americana. The sequence continues at coordinate 2,807,086 of ML661887.1, read as the reverse complement.
CATTTACCAAGAAAGATCTTTGACTTAGCCATTGAAAGCCTCGATAAAGTTAGACTGAAAAAAAACACAGAGGGTGACTGCAGAGTTTTCCTTTGAATTTTCTACACAGACAACTTCAGATGCTGCTAGTATGACTTTTATGATGCCAGCGTTATACTTATTCAACTAGTTATGACTACTACTATAACATGAAATAGAACTAGAAATAGTAAGCCCTCTAGTCTTCATCCTGATGTTAAAAGGAATGTTTTCAGTACTTCTTTTTTTATGATTTTGCTGTTGGAGAGCTTTTATAGACTTTTTTTTAAGTTAGTGAGATTTTTTCCTATTGAGCTTTCCTCCTAGCTGCTAAGAGTTTATATCATGAACACGTGATGAATTTTAGCAATCTATTTACAGTAACTATTGATATAATTGTATCTTTTTCCTCTTTTAATTTTTTTGGCCATACCACGTGCTTGTGGGATCTTAGTTCCCTGACCAGGGATTGAACCCCCACCATCACAGTGGATGTGCTGAGTCCTAACTACAGGACTGGCAGGGAGTTCCCATCCCCTTTATTTTAATATGTAGTAAATCATATTAATTGAGCTTCTAATGCTTAACTTTATATCTTTGGGATAAATCCAACTAACTCATGACATATTATTACCTTCCTACATCGCTGAATTCAGTTTGCTAATATTTTTTGTGTAGAATGCTGGTGCCCATGTCTGTAAGTGACACTAGGCTGTAATTCTCTTTTCCTGTACTATCCTTGCCAAGTTTGATATTGTTACTGTGCTAGACTCATATTCTGAAATAATTTTTATAAAATCAAGATTTTTTTCAATGTTTGATAACACTTAGTAAAACTGTAAAATTGTTTTTAAAAACACAATAAAACTGTAAAAAATATTATCTATATTTTGTGGCAATATTTAATATTACTGAATGAATATTTTTATTTATTATAAAACTACTCAGATTTTATGTCTCAGAAATCACTTTTGGTCAGTTGTATGCTTCTAAGATTTGTCAGTTTAATCTAAATTATTTAATTTAGAGGCATTAAATTGTTCAAAGACTATATTTTCTTTTAATATATGCAACATCTGTAGTCAGATTTTTTTTGTATTTCTAATGTTATTAACTTGTGGCTCTTCTCTCTCTTTTTCATTATGTTTTCAGAGTGTGTCAATTTTGTTAACCTTTCAAAAAAACCTTTGATTTTGTGACTCTTCTTTATTATGTGTTCATTTTCTGCTTTAACCCTGTGTTATTTTTTTCCTTTTATTTTTTTGAATGTATTTTAGTCCTTTTTCCTAACTTCTTTATATATTTAATTAATCTATTTTCTACCATAATTTTTGTCTGTTTTTTATACTATAAATTTCCCTCTAAATATAGCTTTAGTGGAAACCTAAAATTTTTGATAATATCTTTAATATGATTCAGTTCTAAATATGCTTTAATTCTCCTTGTTATTTCTCCTTTGGCCTTGGAATGTTTAGAAATATGGCTTTTAAGTTATAAATAATTGGAAAATTTCAGTTATAGATTGTTTTGTAGCTTAATTAAGCTTGCCTAAAGAATTCCATGGACAGAGGAGCCTGGAGGGCTATCGTCCATGGAATTGCAGAGCTAGACATGACTGAGTGACTAATAAAAGTGTAATCTGACATAATCAAGTAAGATTTATTTCAGGAATGGAAGGTTAATTTAACATTCCAAATCAATCCCTGTGACTCACTAAACTAATAGAATAAAGGAGAAAAATTACATGTTTCTTTCAATAGGTACAGAAAGAAAGTAAAAGCATTAGTGGCTCCGTTGTGTTCAACTCTGCGACCCTGAGGACTGTAGCCCAGGCTCCTCTGTCCATGGGACTCTCCAGGTAAGAATACTGGGGTGGGTGGACATTTCCTTTTCTAGCGGATCTCCCCCATCCAGAGATCAAACCTGGGTCCCCTACATTGCAGGCAGATTCTTTACTGTCTGAGCCACCAGGGAAGGCCCGGGTACAGAGAAAACATTTAACAAAAGTCAACACTCATTCACTATAAAACCTACTAATAACTAGGCATAGATACAAATTTCCTGTAAAGTGGATTTACCTACAGCAAGTGGCACAATTATTTCTTTGGATTATTAAGCTATCTGATAATTATTATCAAACCCACCTTTTTTTTCTTCATTCTGTGTTTTGGGAGCTTGGACTCTGCATATCACATTTCCCTTGGCCAGCAAGCTCCCTGTTAGGCTTAAGGGGACACGAGAGAGGGGCTGCTACTCTGAAGAAGGAAGAAGGGGCTTTCTCTTTCCTATTTCCTTCCTGTTCGTTTGTGTTAAGGCAGCCAGAGTTCCTCAGCCTGGAAGCGCCGGTTGCCTCCAGTTGGCAGGGTTTTTCATACTACAGAATCTGTCTCACCATGCCCCGTCAGAGCTCACAGCACCAGCCCTGGTTGCCCCTCCTCACAGGTCTGTAAGCAGCTCCAAGGGGCTCTCTTCAAGGTCCTCAAGCACTGGGCAGGCAATGCCCTGTCTCCAGGGGTCTGCAGCCAACTCCATAGGGTCCGCTATCTAAGCTTTTGGGTTTTACTACTATCCGTCTCTTTGCCTTTGTTTTCGATGCACAAGGGTAGCAGCTGCTTCTTGCCTTTACAATCTCTGGGATATTCAGTACTTAATGTCATCTCTTCGCCTTTTCTCTTCTCCAAAACATGGATGACAACTCTTTAAATTAAATTCCCTCTCTTAAAATAACTTGTATGGTTTCTGTATTCTAACTGACCTTGACTGATAAATACCTGATGGTAAAATAATGGAAGCTTCTCCTGGAGACATGGAATTAACAAGGATATCTGATGACATCTCATCTATAAAACATCATCGTGGAGGTTCTAGCCAGTGCAGTAAGAAAAGAAAAAAAAAGTAAAAAGGTATAACAATTAGAAAAGAAGAAATAACAGTATTTTGATAATACGATGGTATACATGTGTGCAAGGAGATCAAACCAGCCAATCCTAAAGGAAATTAGTCCTGAATATTCATTGGAAGGACTGATGCTGAAGCTGAAGGTCTAATACTTTGGCCACCTGATACAAAGAACTAACTCATTAGAAAATACCCTGATGCTGGGATAGATTGAAGGCAGGAGGAGGAAGGGACGACAGAGGATGAGATGGTTGGATGGCATCACCAACTCAATGGATGTGAGTTTGAGCAAGATCTGGGAGCAGGTGATGGACAGGAAAGCCTGGTGTGCTGCAGTCCATGGGGTCACAGAGTCACACATGACTGAGCAACTGAACTGAACTGATCCATCTGTGCACGTGTGCTAAGTCATTTTGGTTGTGTCCAACTCTTTGCAATCCTATGGACTGTAGCCCACCAGGCTCCTCTATCCAAGGGATTCTGCAGGCAAGAATACTGGAGTGAGTTGCCATGCCCTCCTCCAGGGGATCTTCCTGACTCGGGGATTGAACCCATGTCTCTTACATCTCCTGCACTGGAGGCAGATTCTTTACCACTCACACCACCTGGGAATAGAAAACACAAAGTACCTTGGAAACTATGAATAAGTAGATTTAGTCAGATTAGGATTATATACATATGTATACATGAATATAGATAGATAAATAGTTAGATAGATAGATCAAGGTCAATAATTGTAAAATTATATTTCCAAATACACTGGCAACAAATTATTAGAAAATAGAATTTTTTAAAAGATAATTCTTACAATAGTATCTGAATCCCCTCATATCTATAAATCTAGCAAAAGATATAAAAACCATTGATGACAAAAATTTTAGAAGACTTAAATAAACTAAAGGATTCCTACCCACTGACCAGCTACTGCTGCTGCTGAGTCGCTTCAGTCATGTCCGACTCTGTGTGACCCCATATACAGCAGCCCACCAGGCTCCCCCGTCCCTGGGATTCTCCAGGCAAGAACACTGGAGTGGGTTGCCATTTCCTTTTCCAATGCATGAGAGTGAAAAGTGAAAGGGAAGTCGTTCAGTCGTGCCTGACTCCTAGCAACCCGGTGGACTGCAGCCTACCAGGCTCCTCCGTCCATGGGATTTTCCAGGCAAGAACACTGGAATGGGTTGCCATTGCCTTCTCCAACCCACTGACCAGGAATACCTGCTTTATATTTACATTGCTTCGGGTAAAAAGTAAACTTCTACTGTGCTAAATCCAATGAAATTTAGATATCTATTTGTTACAGTAGCTAGTATTATTCTAATTTAAATGGTTTGGCTGAAAATGCCAGTATGATATGATTTTCCTCAAAGGTTAATTAACTAAATGTGCAACCCATAAAAATAAGGTTTTTATTAGGTTCCATTTCAAAGAGATTTAATTAAAAATCACCCTGTCATTCCCCAGCTTTCACTCTGCCCATTTCAGAGGCCGAGAGGCTTTTCTATTTGTTAGTCCTCAGAGGTGGGTTGAGCCAAACTTGTCCCAAGACCATTCTCAAGTCCAAGGGAGGAAACTCTGGAAAGAACACCTCTTTCATCATCTGTCTTTCCTTAATCTCTTTGCTGTGCTGTGCTTCACCGCTCAGTGGTGTCTGACTCTGCAACACTGTGGACAGTAGCCTATCAGGCTCCTCTGTCCATGGGACTCTCCAGGCAAGAATACTGCAGTGAGCTGCCATGCCCTTCTCCAGGGATCTTCCCGACCCAGGGATCAAACCGGCACATCTTATGTCTCCTGCATTGGCGGGCGGGCCTTTCATCTAGCGCCACCTAGAGTATCAGAGGTAAATCCACCAGCCTTGCCCACTGGTGCTTTTCAGATCTGCTCTAACCTCAGCTTCTGGTTGGATGGTGAGCGGAAGCGTTAATTCTTTCGCCCTCTCCCAGCAGGCAGGGATCTGACCCAGTAAATCCCGCTGATTTACTGGTTTGTCAGAGACTGGAAGATCATTCAGATCCATTTTAAGCCACATTCATGCTGATAAGTAAACAGGGAAACCAGTCTGTAAAGAAGCCAGAAGGCAGTGCTTATTCCTGGAGAATATCAGGGGTCAGAGGGCATTGGAGTGAAAGAATCCGAGACTGACAGTTTTCCACTCCCTTGGAGCCTCACTATACTTCCTGCAAATGAGGCTCATGAGACGCCTATAGGCTTTCACTAAATCCCTTTTTCTTTACAATTATTCAGGCTGGCTTCTGTTGTTTGTAACATAGATGCTGATTGAGACACAGAGTGTTATGACAGTATTTAGCCAGGAGTCTGAGGGAGAGATGAATCCCTGTCTCTTCTCAGTTATGCTTGTGGTAGAGTATAATTCTCTAAATATTAAAAACCTAATTTTCATATAGATAGATAAGTAAGCCCTTGTCATACTTTTATTCAATTCATTAATAAAGGAGCAGGCAGGATGACAATGCTGGATCAAAGGAGAATATGAGAAGGCAGGCCTCTGCAGTCAGTGGGGGAGGAATAGAGGGCTGCGGTAGGTTTGCAAACCCAGATACAAAACTGGTTAATACCCAAGAGAGCAGCAAAACCATAATATTTGGAATTGTCTTTTCTACCAGACAGAATATAAAATCATCATCCTCTCACACATACTGTAAAATGTCTGAGGTCAAATCAATCATATAAATTATATTACATTCCCCCAAAGTGGGAGGGGATCCCTAGACAAGCTTCTGTGTGAAAACACAGATGACTTGGCCCAGCGCCCCAGAAAGTCTGATTCAGTAGGTCTTAGGCTAGGCCTGAGAATCTGCATTTTAACAAGTTCACAGGTGCCACCATTAGCAAACCACACTTTGGGTAACATGGCCTTAGATGACATTAAAAGGTCATGAAGTCATCATTTTGCTTACTTCCAAGTTTTGAGTAACTTTTCTAAACTCTACTCAAAGTCCCCAAGGGAGATCTAAACCTCCAGATGAAGAAAAGTAAAGTAAGGCAAATAGCACTTCACTCTTGGCTGAAGATTTGAGCTCAAAATCGAGTGGAGGGCTTAGATGAACACAGCTGGCTTGTACAGAGGAGTCTTTCTTTTCTGTGTAGGTAGGTCACACTCTGAACCAGTCACACTGGACCGGAATAGCCATTTTCCCTCCAACTCATGTTTGAGTCCCTGGTATTATGATTGCAATGCAGGGGAAAATCTTATTTAAGCCACACTACCCAGAGATGGAGGAGAAGGAATTAAAGAAAGAGGGAGAGAGTAAATTCCTTTCAAAATCAGGAACCAGGCTGACCTAGGCAGCCTTCCCGGGAGGCCTTCTGCTGATGTTCCAGCAGAGAAGAGAGCTTCAGCTGGGAGAGGACAGGCAATCAGGCCTTGTCCCAAAGGAGCAGTCTTGACTCTGCTTGCTATCCTGGCTCCAGGGAATAATGTTGCCAGATAAATTACAGGACAATTGACTAAATTTGAATGTCAGATAAGCAATGAGAAATTTTTAGTGTAAGTATGTCTCCAGTAAGCACAGAACATATTAACACTAAAAAAAAAAATTAGTGTTTAATCCAATATTCAAATTTGACTGGGCATCCTATATTTTCATTTGGTGCTATAGTAACACCAACTTTATATGGCTATTGTGAGGATTAAATGAGATAATGAAAGTAAAATATTTAAAACACAGGAAGCATTTGATCTTTGTTCCTTGAAAACATCTTTCCAGTGGTTACAGAAGATAGGTCTTAGAGAGAGAGGGTTAGCTGCCAGTACTGGACAGCAGGTGTTATGGACTTGTGCCCCAGCCCCAACCCCTCACCAAAGTCCATACATTGAGTCCTCACTCTCAGCACTGTGGAGTAATGTGACTGTGTTTGGAGAAATGTCCTTTAAAGAGGTTGTTAAGTTAATATGAGATGGTTAGGTTAATACAGAGCTTCCCTTGAGGCTCAGCAGGTAAAGAATCCGCGTGCAATGCAGGAGACCTGGGTTCGATCCCTGGGTTGGGAAGGTCCCCTGGAGAAGGGAAAGGCTACCCATTCCAGTATTCTGGCTGGAGAATTCCGTGGACTGTATAGTCCATGGGGTCACAAAGAGTTGGTCACGACTGAGCGACTTTCACTTTCACTTGAGTTAATTTGGGGCTGTTAGGATGAATCCTAATGCAATCTGATTGGTGTCTGTATAAGAAGAAATTTGGACACAAAAAAAGAGGCACTAAGGATTCAGGTACACACAGAAAAGATCAGGCAAGGACACCACAAGAAGGAGGCTGTCTGCAGCCACGGAAAGAGGCCCCAGGAGAAGCCAAACCTGCTGACACCTTGATCTTTGATTTCCAGTCTCCAAAACTGTGAGAAAATAGATTTCTGTTGTTGAAGACACCCAGCAAACTAGCCCTAGCAAACTAACGGAGCTGGGTTCAAACTCCAGTGATCACGCCCCAGGGGTTAAGCGGTACCTAACCACTAGACAACACCACTTACACTGTGACGTCGGCATAGATTCATCCTGACATTTAAAGTTAACTATTGGCTGTGACGGTAAATGCATCTGTTTCCACCATCCCCTTCACCCATTATCTCCTCCAAGGTTCACACTCACTGTCCCAGTTGAGTTTAGCTTATCAAATAATCTAGGTCATTCTCTACTTCACCTTCCACCACTCCTTTAACATTCCTGGCTGCCAAGTACCCCTTACTGAGAACGACAGGTGTCACCATCTGATGGCTGCTGACATGCAGAGTGGCACTCAATCGCTGGTCACCGCACTGCCGCTGTGGCTGCTGGACGAACCTGCGAGTGACTGTATGCATGGTGTCCCCCTGGCTGTCACTCCTAGACTCTCCCGGAACCTGTCTGTTCTCCAGCCATGCTGTATCCACCCAGCCCTCTGCACCCCCGCGGCCAGCGTGAATGCTCTGTGACTGGCCCGGGTTAGTTGTGACAGTGTGTGTGCACATGTGTGTGTGTGTGTGAGCGTAATAGAAGTAGGGGGGATTACAGGGAGTGCCCACATTCTTGTCTGATTGCTCAGTACTTTTATACAATCACAGGCTGTAACAGGCAACAGTATGGACTGTTTCAGTTCCCCCAGTCTTACCAGCGTAAATATGCCTACAGGCTATGCATGAAACATTTCCAATGAAAGTTGGAAATAAACATCTCCCTAGAATGTTGAATGCTTTCATTCTTGAATTGAAAACCAGAGTAAAGGCTAAAACTGGACTAGAAGACAACAAATTATTTAGCTCTGCTAATAATTTGGGAAATGTGTTGTCCAAGAGAAAATAGCCTTTTGCCTGCTAGCTGACTTCTCACTTGTCCAAAGTACCTATTATGGGTTGAATTGCAATCCCCTGCAAAACACAAAATAGGTTCATGTTCTGACCCCTAGTGCCTTAGAAGGTGACTTTATTTGGAAATAGACTTAATTACTTAAGTTGAGATGAGGTCATACTGGAGTAGGATGGACCCACAGTACAACTGTGTCTTTATATGAAAAGGTGAGGCAGAGGCCCAGGGAAAATGGTGCCTGATGACAGAAAAAGTTACTGCAGTGATGTAATCCAAGGATGCCAAGGACTGATGGCACCCTTGACTACCAGAAGTTGGAAAGAGGCAAGGAAGGATGTTACCCAGAGTCTCAGAGAGAGCATAGACCTGCTTTTATCAAGATTTTGGATTCTGGCCTTCAGGACTGTGAGGTACCTTGAATTTAAGCTGCACATTTTTAGCCTTACAAATGCTGTAACAAAGAACCAACACAATTTTAACCCTGATTTTTTTTTTTTTTTTTTGCTGGAAGCATATGTAAAGTTAAAGATTCACAAGCTCACTTTCATCTGTTTTCATTATAATCTTTGCTAGATTATTCGTTTGAACCATTATGAGATATATCTGTCATAAGCAATTAAAACACAGTCTTATCAGAACAGCAACAAAAAAGTGTGTGGTTCTTTGTTACAGCCACCTTAGGAAACTAACACAGTGCCCCTTTGCTTTTACGGGCTTGTAGGGGTCAAAATATCTTCAGTGGTTTTGTAAAATTTTACAAATTGTTCTGTTAGTTATCTGTTGCTGAGTAACAAACAAACAAAAGCTTAGGAGCTTAAGATAACAAATTATGACTTTATCTCAACAGTATGAATCAGAACTCAGAAAGGACTCAAAGGACAGCTCATTTCTGCTCCACAGTGTCTGAGGTTTCCCCTGGGATGACTTGAATGCTGGGGGCAAGAACGTCTGTGAGGCTGTCAAGTCTCTCTCCTCCTCCCTTTCAGGGTTTGCTGGCATGGATTCCCCAGAACATGGTGGCCTCAGGGTAGCCTGAAACACCCTTGGAGAGCTCAGGACTCTGAAAGCATGTTCTAAGAGGCTAAGCTGCCAGTTCTCATGAAAGCTAAGGGCAGAACTGTCGTAGCACCTCATCTGCCACACCCTATTGATCAGAGCTCTCTGTGACACCCTTTAGAGTGTCCAGGAGGAGAAACAAACCCTCTCACTCAAAAGAGGAACGGTCAGAGAATTTGCAGCCATCCTTATTTCACGTTACATGTAACTCTAAAACAGGTATGCACACAGGGCAGTTTTTTCTTATGACAGTGGAGTGTAGCCCCACTGTGTCTGGCTTCAAAAAAAGAGTGGGGAAGTTTGATAGGAGAAGTGTTGGATCTGAGTGAGATGCAGTCCTCTCCGATGGGCCGCTGTCTTTTCCACTGCTTGAACTTTATGCAATGCCAGAAAGAGTCAAAACAATCTGGAAAATCAAAATGCAAATCCCAAAAGAAGATAAGAAGCTTTGATTTCAACTCCCAAATTATATGGTGTGAAGAACTTCAAGAAATACTGGGCAGAAACTACAGTGGGGTAGGTGGGAGGGACCACCATTCCCGTCTTATCTGAGGAACTGTCATTTCCTTCCTCCTGATAGGGTAGAAAGCCATCTAAACTAGGACCTGCTGTTTCATCTTCCCTCTACACTTCCTTTGTGAGAGAGCAGGGAAGGAACAGAGGTAGGCAGCAGGGACAGGAAGAACTGCTTCTAAACACATCGTCCTGCTCCCCAGCTCTGGGGTCAGGTAGACCTGGATTGGAACCCCAACTCTGCTCCTTCTTCCTTGTATCACCTTGGGAAGTCACCTCACATCTCTAAGCCTCCATGTCTTCACCTGCAAAACAGGTATAATGTTGCTGGATTTGTGGGATTTCTATAATCAATAAATTAGATCATGTTGGAAAATGCACGTAAAGTAATCAGCATAGGGTGTGACATGGAGAAATAAGTGTTCGACCCATGCTTTGTGTTATGGTCATCACTCTCGTCTTTGTCATTATCATCTTTAGGATCCTGTGATTAAAGATGAAAATCGAAAGGAATTGACCAATATGAAAACAGTGGCTCACTTTGAGGGGGTTGGTTTTCTAACCTTTTATAAGTTTTCTAATTTTCTAACTCTAAAATGAACATACATTTATTTTTCTAAACAGGAGAAAAACTGATGTTATCTTTTAAAGCTGATCAATATGTCCTTTTAGTACTCCCTTGAGCTCACACTGCTCAAAGCTCTCTTCCTATTTCTCACCTCTCCTTGCCCAGAGGAGTGGATTATACAGACTGCAAGCACCCTTAGCAGTGGGTCCCCACCAGTCCCTTCTTGAATGGTAACCACAGCTTCCTAGGAGTCTGGAAGCTGCAGAGAATAGAACACCCCTCCCCACCCTGATGCTTTCCAGATTTGGCCACAGATTCTCAAGACTCCAGAGAGAAACACAGGTTCCAAACTGCCTTAGGTGACCAGCAAATGTGAAACAAAACACATGACCCCAACCAGAGCCAGCACTAGGGTGGGGGGAGTGAGGAACTTCAGGCGCAAAGTATAACTGAACATTCTCCAAGACACTGGGAGTCAGCGCCCCCACCCCCATTCTTCACCCTGGGCACCTCACTCCCCCAACCCTAGTGCCAGTTGTGAGCCCGACATCACCTTGCCCAGGAAGACACCAGAACCCCAAACAGTTCCCACCCCACCCCTCCCCAACCCCTAGAGGAGAAAAAGGGTTGACCAGACCGTTTATTGTGGCAGGAGTACATGTAGACACTTGACAGAAGAACTACAGTCCAGAAACCAGGGAATGTATGCCCTGGAGGGAGCACGTGTGCCTTGGGTTCCGACCCACACGGAGACTGTGTTGTCATATCTTGTCTAGCTCCTGGGGTTGCCATGGCCTCTGGCAGGGTCAGCCTGTCTCCTGGACTGCACAGTGTGTGCCCTTTCTCTACCCATGATGTTCTGCAGGGCAACTCCTGGGGCCAAACCAAACGGCTCTCATCTCCAGGAGCTGACATCATCTCTCCTTTCTTCATGAAGGGGTGCTGGGCTTCCAACAGTCTTGACCTTCTCTTCTCTGTCTGCAGGAACCGCTGCTCTGTCAACTACAAAGCTCTGGGGTATCATTATTTCTTTCGGAGCATCACAGACTGTCCCCCTCCCCATCGCAGCTCTCTGTCTGCAGGACAGCAGACCCCCTACTCCAGGAGCCTTCAGGCTCCAGAGCACACCTTCTGGCTTTTTCTGTGATGTTTTTGGTTTGTGTTGTTCAGTATGATTTTCAGTATTGAACTGAAAGTGGTAGATGATTACTTTCTGCTAATTATTTTCTGCCTGGTCTCCTAGACTCTTTTCAGTTATTCCCTCCAAAATTTCAGCATTAAGTAATTTGGTGCTTCTTATTTGTCTAATAAACTCCCCACTCAGGTATCTATGTGGCTAACTGGGACCTCCCCTTGTCTTTACCTTGTTTCCCTCTCTTCTTTTCAGACATCATTTTTTTAACTCTTTTTATAAATGATTTTTTAATTTAAAAAAAATTTTTTTAATTAAAAAAATTTTTATTGGAGCATAGTTGATTTACAATGTTGTGTTAGTTTCAGGTATAAAGCAAAGTGAGTCAGCTGTATACATACATATCCACTTAAGATCCTGGCATCTGGTCCAATCATTTCATGGCAAATAGATGGGGGCAATATGGAAGTGGCAGATTTTATTTTCTTGAGCTCCAAAATCACTGGGGACAGTGACTGCAGCCATGAAATTAAGAGATGCTTACTCCTTGGAAGAAAAGCTATGACAGTCCTAGAGAGCATATTAAAGAGCAGAGACATCACTTTGCTGACAAAGGTCCGTACAGTCAAAGCCATGGTTTTTCCAGTAGTCATGTATGGATGTGAGAGTTGGACCATAAAGAAGGCTGAGCACCAAAGGACTGATGTTTTCAAGCTGTGGTGCTGGAGAAGACTCTCTCAAGTCCTTTGGACAGCAAAGAGATCCAGCCAGCCAATGCTAAAGGAAATCAGTCTTGAATATTCATTGGAAGGACTGATGCTAAAGCTGAAGCTCCAATACTTTGGCCACCTGATGCGAAGAGCTGACTCATTGGAAAAGACCCTGATGCTGGGAAAGATTGAAGGTGGGAGGAGAAGGGACCACAGAGGATGAGATGGCTGGATGGCATCACCAACTCGATGGACATGAGTTTAAACAAACTTCGGGAGATGTGAGGGACAGGGAAGCCTGGCAAGCTGCAGTTCATGGGGTCACAAAGAATCAGACATGACTTAGCGACTCAACAACAACAACTCTTTTTTAGATTCTATTCCCATATAGGTAATTACAGAGTATTGATAGAGTTAACTCTGCTGTACAGTAGGTCCTTATTAATTATCTATTTTACGCATAGTAATGTGCATGTGTCAGCCCCAATCTCCCAATTCATCTCCCTCTCCCTTACCTTTGGTAACATAAGTTTGTTTTCTACATCTGTGACTCAATTTCTGTTTTGTAGGTAAGTTCATTTGTACCCCTTTATAGATTCTGCACACACACAAAAATGATATCATATGATAATCATCTTTGTCTGACTCACTTCATTCAGTATGATAAGGTCTAGGTGCATCATGTTGCTGCAAATGACATTATTTCATTCTTTTTCAGGGCTAAGTAATATTCCATTGTATATATGCACCACTTCTTCTTTATCCACTCCCCTCTTAATGAACACTTAGGCTGCTTCTATATGTTGCTTCTGAACCTCTGTTCTCTCCTCCAGCTTGGCCCATGTTTCTGCTCCATGAGCCACCCCCACCTCCTGGAGTCAAATAAGAATAGACTAATAAAAAGAAAATCTGATTTCTCCAAAGACATACAGATGGCCAACAGGCACATGAAAATATGCTCGACATCATTAATTATTAGAAAAATGCAAATAAAAGCTACAGTGAGGCACTACCTCACACCAGTCAGAATGGCCATCATTAAAAAGTCTACAAATAACACATGCTGGAGAGGGTGTAGTGAAAAGGGAACCCTCTACACTGTAAACCCTTCAACATACTCTGTAAATTGGTACAACCCTATGGAAAACAGTAAAAAATTAAAATATAGAATTGCTGCATGATCCAGCAATCCCACTTCTGGACATATATCAGGAGAAAACTCTAATCTGAAAAGATACTTACACCCTTTTGTTCATAGCAACACTATTCCCAATAGCCAAGACATGGATGCAAATGTCCATTGACAGATGACTGAATAAAGAAAATGTGGTACATGTAAACAATGGAATACTACTCAGCCACAGAAAGGAATGAAATAATACCATTTGCAGCAACATAGAATGACCTAGAATGAAGTGAAGTCAAAAAGAGAAAAGCAAATATACAGTATCACTTATATGTGGAATCTAAAATATGACACAAATGATCTTATTCACAAGACAGTAACAGGTTCACAGACATAGAAAATAATCTTATGGTTACCAAAGGGGAAAGAGGGTTGGGGAGGCATAACGTAAGAGCTTGGAATTAGCAGATACAAATGACTTTATATAAAATAGATTACCAACCAGGACCTATTACTGTATAACACAGGGAACTATACTCAATATCTTGTAATAACCTATAATGGAATGCATGCTCAGTCACTCAGTCATGTGTGACTCTTTTGTGACCCCATGGACTGTAGATTGCCAGGCTTCTGTATCCACAGAGTTTTCCAGCCAAGAATACTGGAGTGGGTTGCCATTTCCTCCTCCAGGGGATCTTCCCAACTCAGGGATAAAACCTACATCTCCTGTGTCTCCTGAATTGGCAGGTGGGTTCTTTACCACTGAGCCACCTTGGGAGCCCTGTAATAATGGAAAGGAGTATCTATCTATCTATATGAATCACTTTGCCATACACCAAAGACTAATATGAGCTTATAAATCACCTATACTTCAATAAAAACTAAAGTAAATTAAAAACAAAAAGAAAGTCTAATTATTCTGTCTTTGGCATGCTTTGTGAATTCCTGTCAATAACTAGCAATTTAGCAGGTGTCACTTTTAATAAAGATCATCTTTACCAATTCTCTTTCCTCTAACTGGCTTTCCAGGATGGCCCTTGATAGTGAAGTAACTCAGTCATGTCTGACTCTTTGCGACACAGTGGAACAGTCTATGGAATTCTCCAGGCCAGAATACTGGAGTGGGTAGCTGTGCCCTTCTGCAGGGGAATCTTCCCGACCCAGGGACTGAACCCAGGTATCCCACATTGCAGGCAGATTCTTTACCAGCTGGGCCACCAGGAGAAGTACATGCAAGAAGGTGTCATTCTTCTTGTCTTTTCTGCTGTGCTTGTTGACCTTACTCAGCAATGAATGACACTTAGGTCTCAGGAAGTGTGTCCTAAAGCTTTGCATGTCATGGCCAAGCTCTGAAGGATTCCTCCCCTGTTTCTACATGGCCACAGAACACAGACATTTAACTGGAGTCTATGGCCACATTTTGTCTTACTAATGGTGAAACAACCCAATGCCATCACACTCCCCCTTTGTTTGGCAGTTGCCATGTTTTAGCAGTCAGCATTATTATCTGAAAAATCATCTCTTTCTCTTACACTCAGACCCCCAGATACATGTAGCTACGTTGAAAGATGTATGAGCTAATTGAAAGACAGAGGGTCTCCCAGGGTAAAATTTACAGAGGACATTTTATTCTGATTCTTGAGCCTGTCTGAGTCAAATCCTTTTTTCCACTTGGTTGTGTTTGTCCATAAAGGAGAGTACAACCTAGTGAGTAATGGAGAACCTGAGAGTCTACTCGAAGCCTCCAAGAATTACCTTCTACCCACAGCATGAGAAGAGGTAGTTGGTGCCATGATGTTAGATTGGTATCTGGCCAAAATTATCAATGTCATTGTAAGAGGATCATCTTATTGGTCATTTAAGGATGACAGTGTATTTGGTTTCCTTAACTCCAAATCGAGATGAGTGGTTTATAAATTGCTTTCCCCCAGTAAACAAACTCATGTCTCTAGAAAAAAAATTAAAGAAGATTTGTGTGGATGAAGAAGTATCCCCGGGCAGAAAAGTACAAACAGACCATACTTATATGACCCTGAATAAATGGCTAAAAAAGGACCAAATCTATCTGGAGTGATGACTAGTCATCTGATGTCAGACTCTGCCCGGAGCAACTGAATAAAGTGGGATTTTTACTCCATAACTGATTCTGGCCCATTACAAACATGGCTGGTTTTGCTGCTCCATAGCTGCTGCTTCTAAACTCTGCTTATGTGACCCAACTTAGATGATTCAGCATCTATTGTTCCATCAGGTTACTCTAAAAACATTTATTGAGGACCTCCCTGGTGGTCTAAGGTTAAGACTTGCACTTCCACACTTAAGAACCCACATGCCCTGCAGTGTGGAAAAAAAAATTGCAAAACCATTTATTGATCCCTATTCTATTCATAGCACTGTATCGGATTAAGTAGAAATGTACAGGTGAAAGAGCTATAGTATACTCTCAAAGATGTTAGAGCAACCAGGGAGCTATACAAGCAGACAAATAATTAAAAGACAATAAAGAAAGTTAATATTGTCATTAAAGAGCTGTAAGAAAGAACAAAGGAAGCAGTTAACTCTGCCTTGATGATGCTCATTTTGACCTGAATGGTTGTTAAGGTTATTTGTCTAACAGGGGATTTGTGATTTTCCAAGCAGGGGTTCCAGTGTGCTGCGTTCCCTCAACTCAAGTTCAAATCACACGGTGCCTTTATTTAAGGCAAACTGGTGAATCCCTCCCTGCACTCAATCTGTAAAATGCCAGGGAAAGACATCATTGTGCAAAGGAAGGAAGCTGTGTTTGGAAAGGGAGGCTGGGGTGTCATGGAAAGAGGTCTGGAGTTTCCCTGCTCCGAGAAAACTGGCTTAGCCTTCTTGGCTATGTTAGGTTTTTCTGAGGCAAAAACTAGTTGTCCAGTTGGGGCCTGCTGGGGTATTTCACATGAGGCAGAATTGGTTCCTTGAGGGGTTAGCCCAGCCTGACCTCAGCTAGAAGCCCCTCTCAAGACCCTTTGTTTTCTTCAGCCAGTAAGTGTGTTTACTTACATGTCAGTGGACCCAAAACAAATGTTGAAGGCCAAATTCACGAACAACATGCAAAACTACCAAGTCCTTTGCTAAAGAATACCTCTCTTAAGAACACATTCCCCATTGGAAAATCCAAATATGCAGATCACAAAGGTGAACAAAAACAGTTCAAGGGAAAAACAAGGCATTCTACTCCTTTGAAAGAAGAATATATAACCCAGATAATATAAAAAGGTAAAGTTTGTAAGAAAATTGCCTTTTACATGAAATCAGTTCATGGATTTTATCTGCAATCCAAGCATATTTTCTAAGTCTGAGTTGTGTCAAAACATGGCTGATTGAATAATAGGCCACTTAAGAAGAATGATTATCTTGGGCTGGTTTCCACCAACATGCTAATAGTCATGTTTGTATTGTGTTTGCAGTTGTCCAAGCACTTTTGTATCCATGACCTTGCTTCATCCTCACAGCAAACCTCTAAGAAAGTTAAGGCAACTATTTTATTCTCGCTTGTTACATGAGAAAACCAAGGTGTGAGCACAGCAAGCAAGACCCATGAGCCTGGAGTGGTCCTAACGCAGTAGCTCACCAAACTTTCCACTCCCTATGCTATCTCCTGGGACGAGTGCCAGCTGTTTATGGAACTAAGCATCCCATGGGGACAAGAAAACTCTCAGCCTTCTCATTAATTCAATTATTTGTTCATTCATTTAACAAACCCTCACTGAGTGCTTCCTGGGTCTGGAAGATCCCCTGGAGAAGGGATAGGCTACCCACTCCAGTATTCTTCAGCTTCCCTTTTGGCTCAGCCAGTAGAGAATCTGCCTGCAAGGCAGGAGACCCGGGTTCTCTCCCCGGGTTTGGAAGATCCTCTGGAGAAGGGAAAGGTTACCCACTCCAGTATTCTGGCCTGGAGAATTCCATGGACAGTCCATGGGGTCACAAAGAGTCGGACACGACTGAGCAACTTTCACTTTCTTTCACTGAGTGCTGCTGAGCAGGAGATAAAGTGGTGACATGACACAGCCCCAGCCTCATCCAAATCAAAGTCAACTGCAGAAGACACAGAACTAAACAAATACTTTTAATAATGAAAGTGCAGTGATGCAATAACAGGGCAGCCAGAACTCACTGCCCTAAACTCAGCACCCACACTGTATGTAGCATTCGGCTGTCCCTGGGCTCTGCTGCCTTTTATAAAATGATAACAACCATCCACAAAGTGCTAGTACATGCCAGGTACTACTGCATTTGGCTTAGATGCATACTCTCATTGAATTCTTGCTGTGACTCCTACAAACAGATACTGGGACTGCATTTTATAGAGGAGGACCCTGGAACTCAGGGAGTGTGTTTGTCATGGATTGCTGCATTAAAAACTACCCCTCAAGTTGGTGACTTAAAACAACCAAGTATATTGTGTTGCTATATTGTGTAAATACATAGTTAATCATATTGTAGTCTTCAAAGCATTAGTACACATGTGATTTATTTCATTCAAGATATATGTACACATAGATATTTTAATTTTCCTTCCATAAGGGAGAAAATTGTGATTCATAGAGCATAAATGACTCATGGATTTGTGTTAAGTCGTTATAATTTTTAGTGTCAACATTAATGACATTTTAGTGTTGGAGCGTAGATGGTTTTCTCACGCTCACCCCAGATGGAGCCTGGATTCCAGTTTTCTGCCTGCAAATCCCAGGAAGCCTCAGTGCTGTGATTATCCTTTTCACTGATATCTGTCTGTTTTCTATTTCTATGAAGCCCTCATGGGCACCTTTTAATCTCCACTCATCCATGTGAGGCACCATCAGAAGATTTAAAACCTCCTAAATCCTTTCACAGGGGTCCTCAGCCCACCTCTGCCCTGCCAGTTTCTGGGTGTAACTGAAGCACCAAGGCCACCATGATGAAAAGACTGGGGACGAGGAGAGAAGAGAAGCTCCCAGAACTTCAGAAAGCCCCTCTGTGTGTTGGGGGCACATCCCACTGTCCCACCCAAGGATCACAAGGTGGCCTTGGCAAGCTGAAGTGGAAACGAGTCTACCCAGGACTCAGAGCAAATGTTGATCTTCATTCATTCTTTTGCAAATAGCTCTGGCCCTTCTTCTCTGTGGTCCTCAATCACAACCAACCCCTAAGAACCCCCTTACTGTGTTTCAAACCCACACTGCGTCTCCTGGTTGACACAACAGCCCCCTTAGTGGGTGGTTCCCCTAGTTTCCACCCCTCAATTCACTCCTCACAGAATCTAGAATAAGCTTTCTAAACTCAAATCTGATATTGAAACTCTTCTGCTTGAAAATTTTCATTTCATTCTCACAAGTCTCAGCATTTAGCTGTATTCCTTATTGGAGAGGGGCTTCCCTGATAGCTCAGCTAGTAAAGAATCCACCTGCAATGCAAGGCACCCCAGTTCCTGGGTCGGGAAGATCTGCTAGAGAAGGGATAGGCTACCCACTCCAGTATTCTTTGACTTCCCTTGTGGCTCAGCTGGTAAAGAATCCACTTGCAATGTGGGAAACCTGGGTCTGATCCCTGGATTGGGAAGATCCCCTGGAGAAGGGAATGGCTACCCACTCCAGTATTCTGGCCTGGAGAATTCCATGGACGGTACAGCCCATGGGGTCTCAAAGAGTCGGACATGACCGAGAAACTTTCACTTTCACTCATTGGAGAAGGCAAGGCCTCGCTGATCAGGCTCCTCCCCTTCCCTCACCAGCCTCACATCATCACTTCTGCCCCAACCACACTGACCTGGCATGGCCAGTGTCTCTTGAGTACCATGCACTCTCTCATTTTCTGACTGCTCTTGCCCCCACCCTCTTCCACCATTTCCCTAGTCAATACAGCCATTCCTGCGGAAGCTTTCCCTATTTCCAGCTCTGGACTGGGTCTCCTTCCTTTGTCATCCCTTGATGTGCCTTGTGCCATCACTTATGTTGTTACTGTGTCAGTGCCAGGAGAACAGAGCTTGAATTTGCCTTGTCTTTTCTGTCCACCATGGCCAGCCTGGTATTACAACCCAGAGTAGTGACTTAAAATTTTATTGAAATAATGAGTGAACAAATGTGCCCCCCTGCTCCTATGTTCCTGGGATTCCAGGCCTCAGCGGCTTTTACTCATCAACCCACAGATCACTGAGGTTCCTTCAGTCCTAATAACTCCAGGGAGATTAGCCAGTTATTGGTGGGGACCTCCCACAACTTGAGGCAACCTATTCATTCATTTGTTCCATCAACAGACATTTGTGCCAGGCATGTTCTGGGTGCTGGAATAGAGTCAAAGATGAGTTAAGCACATAAAAGTTCAGACCAAAATGAGTCCTTAGTCTGGTGTCTTGAGCTTATGCTATTTCAGACAGTTCCTCGGGGAAATAATAGGCTCATGTTTATAAAGTACCTTAATAAAGATACCACCTTGGTATTACTACTCTTTCTCAAATACATCTGGTCTTTAGTCACTGTAACATTACCAGCCTGTGCTAGAATATTACCATCTTCTACTGTTCCATTTTGTTTTATTGCTTAAGTTTTGGAGTATGTGGCTCATAGCTAGCAATATCCCCCTCTGAATTGATGACAGCATACATACCAGCCGCAGTGTTATTGTTTGGAATTGTTTTTGAGATGGTAATAATTTTAGGAGTTACTGTTAAAAAGTGATATAGGTCAGTAATATAATCAGCAATATACTGTAACATTTTATGACCCTTCCTCCATTCCCTTCTAGTTAAAACATAAAAATATAAATATTCTTCTGAGGGACTAAGGGGTTTGTGAGCTTCTATAGGATTTTAAGTCATCTTCATTAGAGTTTATACAGTTTATTCTCTATGCTGCCTCAGCCCATGGGAACACAGGAAATGTCTCAGTAAGACAACATTGACTTTTTCTAGTCCAATAGATATATTCATTTATTCAAGTATTTGTTTATTCTCCCACTAGTTTGAATATTTCTGTTGTTTGTTGTTCAGTCATTAAGTTGTGTCTGAGCCTTTGTGACTCCATGGACTGTAGCCTGCCAGGCTTCTCTGGGATTCTGTCCATTCTCTATCCATGGGATTTCCCAGGCAAGAATACTGGAGCGGGTTGCCATTTCCTTCCCCAGGGACCTTCTAAACCCAGGGGTTGAACTCACATCTCCTTCATTAGCAGGTAGACTCTTTACTGCTGAGCTGCCAGGGATAACATTGATTCAGTCTAGTCAGCTCCCATATGCCCTGATGCAAAACCCACATCTCTGGGACAGCTGATTGTACTACATCATTTTATAGAAGGGACTTGGCATCCGTGGATTTTGGTGTCCAAGAATGGGGGTGGGAGTGGTGCAGGTCCTGGAACTAATTCCCTGCAATACCCAAGGTCAAATGTACTTACTATCTGCCAGGAGCTAAAGTAAATGCTCTCCATCTACTACCCAGAGCAGCCTTTAAAAATTGGTGCTCTTGTTATCCCATTTTACAGAGGAGGATGCTGAGACTGAACAAGGTCAGATAAGCTATCCAAGGTCACATGAGTCCTAAGCGGCAGGGGAGGAATTCGACTTCAGGTCATCTGACTCAACAGTTCACATCTTTAATCAGTACACCTTTCTCAGTTTCCTTAGTTCCAGAAATATCTGAGGTGACGTAATAAACATTCAGTACACAAGATGACAAATCAGTGCAGTACAGAGATAAGAGGAAACTTAAGGTAGGAACAAATAAGATGGACTTGGAATTAGCACACAAAATATACACTCGAGAGTCCTGTGTACTTTGAAGAAGAAAGCAGCTAGTTTGTCTCTACATTTCTCAAACAAGGACATATATTCACTTACACATTTTATAGTATTCATAAAATGAAAAACTAGGTTCTTGGGGGAAAGAAGTCTCTGTGTTGGGACTGAGTTGTTTTTATTGTTCAGTTGCTCAGTTATGTCCAACTCTTGGCAACCCTGTGGACTGCAGAACGCCAGGCTTCCCTGTCCTTGACCACTTCCTTGCTCAAACTCATATCCATTGAGGCAGTTATGCCATCCGACCATCTCATCCTCTGTACTGAGACTTAGAACTTCTCACTTGAGGCTCTTAAAAAGGTCTGTGTGATGTAATGATAGCCTGTCACCAGCCACAGCACCCTGGAGCAAATTTGACAACAGTTCCATGAGGCCATTTCATGGATCCGCTTGTAACACATCTCAGTGCTGTGAAGAAGCTGAACCTCATAACCCAGGTGAAAAGGAACCAAATCCAGATTTTACAGCTTTCCAACGGCCAAGCTGAAGCCCAGGAGGCAGAGTTCCATAAACACATTTTCTAACACCACGGGTGCAGGCATTCTAGGGCACCACTAAAGGCAAGCCCATGGTCTTCCCCTGGGTATCTAAGTACTGATAGACACTGATAAAGTAAATAACTAACAAGGACCTCGAAGCTTCTATGGAGAATGAGAAGCATTTTGAGAACAGGCACCTCGTACAGACACCCCATCCCTCTCCTGTGCAGAGCAAGACACAGGAGAATCCCGAGTAGGGCTCAGATTCTCTCTGAAATTATTTTAGACGCATCAGGGTACTGTGCGTGACTGAGCCCCCAAAGCCTTACTCCACAGAGTATACCTGTAATCATTTCAACCTAGAACAAATTCAATCAGCTATTAACAAACTCCAACTGCAGTCATTAAAAAAATCAATAAATACACTGATCAAGCCAGATACTGAACTTTAAGCAATGTCACTTCCTGGAAACCCTTCCAAGATACACCAGTAGCTAAACACATTGACTTGTCAGGACAGGTTAGTTAGATATTGGAAGATATTAAAAACATGGTCGGTGGGATGCAATCCCAGCATCTTGAACAATTTTTTTCCACCTGCTTTGAAAGCAGCTGCCAGGACCCAGGACTGGCATCCTAGAACCTTAGAGCCAATTTTGCCACTTGGAAAGAACAATCTCATTCCAGGGCACTCAGTGGAAGTATGGGGCAGACTGTGCTGCTGTGCTTTAAAGCACTGAATTCTCTGAACTCTTCTGGACCTATATCCAATCAGGAAAATATGATATGGGCTTCCCTGGAGGCTCAGACAGTACAGCATCAACCTGCAATGCAGAAGACCCGGGTTCGGTCCCCGGGTCAGGAAGATACTCTGGAGAAGGGAATGGCTACCCACTTCAGTATTCTTTCCTGGAGAATTCCATGGACAGAGAAACCTGGAGGGCTACAGTCCTTGGAGTCACAAAGAGTCAGACATAACTGAGCGACAAACACACACAAAATATTATATGTGTGTGTCTGTGCTGTGTGTGTGTGTACATGTGTGCTAAGTCGCTACAGTCATGCCCAACTCTTTGTGACCCTATGGACTGTAGCCCATCAGGCTCCTCCGTCCATGGGATTCTCCAGGCAAGAATACTGGAATGGGTTGCCATGCTCTTCTCCAGGGGATCTTCCCAACCCAGGGAGCAGACCTGTGTCTCTTAGGTCTTCTGTATTGGCAGGTGGTTCTCACCACTAGTGCCACCTGGAAAGTATATATATATACACACACACACACTTATATACACATATAAACACACATATACACATATGTATGTATATATATATCATTTATAGTACTAGATTATGTGTATCAATTTCAGTTCAATTTAGTCACTCAGTTATGTCCGACTCTTTGCGACCCCATGTATCAATTACCATACAAGCAATACAAAATGGTCATTAAGAGAGACATTAGGTGACCCCCACTCCTAGGTATATATCCAGAGAAAACTCTAATTCAAAAAGATACACATACCCCAGTGTTCAGTTCAGTTCAGTCACTCAGTCATGTCCGACTCTTTGCAACCCCATGAACTACAGCACTCCAGGCCTCCCTGTCCATCACTAACTCCCAGAGTTTATCCAAACTCATGTCCATTGAGTTGGTGATGCCATCCAATCATCTCATCCTCTGTCATCCCCTTATCCTCCTGCCCTCAACCTTTCCCAGCATCAGGGTCTTTTCAAATGAGTCAGCTCTTCACATGAGGTGGCCAAAGTATTGGAGTTTCAGCTGATGTTGATGAACACCCAGAACTGATCTTTAGCATGGACTGATTGGATCTCCTTGCAGTCCAAGGGACTCTCAAGAATCTTCTCCAACACCACACTTCAAAAGCATCAATTCTTCAGCGCTCAGCTTTCTTTATAGTCCAACTCTAACATCCATACATGACTACTGGAAAAACCATAGCTTTGACTAGATAGACCTTTGTTGGCAAAGTAATGTCTCCGCTTTTTAATATGCTGTCTAGGTTAGTCATAACTTTCTTTCCAAGGAGTAAGCATCTTTCAATTTCATGGCTGCAATCACTGTCTGCAGTGATTTGGGAGCCCAGAAAAATAAAGTCAGCCACTGTTTCCCCATCTATTTGCCATGAAGTGATGGGACCAGATGCCATGATCTTAGTTTTCTGAATGTTGAACTTTAAGCCAACTTTTGCACTCTCCTCTTTCACTTTCATCAAGAGGCTCTTTATTTCCTCTTCAATTTCTGCCATAAGGGTGGTGTGATCTGCATATCTGAGGTTATTGATATTTCACCCGGCAATCTTGATTCCAGCTTCTGCTTCATCCAACCCAGCATTTCTCATGATGTACTCTGAATATAAGTTAAATAAGCAAGGTGACAATATACAGCCTTGACATACACCTTTTCCTATTTGGCATCAGTCTGTTGTTTCATGTCCAGTTCTAACTGTTGCTTCCTGACCTGCATACAGGTTTCTCAAGAGGCAGGTCAGGTGGTTCAGTATTCCCATCTCTTTCAGAGTTTTCCACAGTTTATTGTGATCCACACAGTCAAAGGCTTTGGCATAGTCAATAAAGCAGAAATAGATGGTTTTCTGGAACTCTCTTGCTTTTTCAATGATCCAGCAGATGTTGGCAATTTGATCTCTGGTTCCTCTGCCTTTTCTAACACCAGCTTGAACATCTGGAAGTTCACGGTTCACATATTGCTGAAGCCTGGCCTGGAGAATTTTGAGCATTACTTTACCAGCGAGTGAGATGAATGCAGTTGTGCAATAGTTTGAGCATTGTTTAGCATTGCCTTTCTTTAGGACTGGAATGAAAACTGACCTTTTCCAGCCCTGTGGCCACAGCTGAGTTTTCCAACTGCTGACACATTGAGTGCAGCACTTTCACAGCATCTCACAGCAGCACTGTTCACAATAGCCAAGATATTGAAGGAACATAAGTGTCCATCAACAGATGAATGAATAAAGATGTTGTATGTATACACAATACCATAAAACAGAATGAAACAATGTCATTTGCAGAAACATGGATGGACCTAGAGATTATCATACTAAGTGAAGTAAGTCAAAGACAAATATCATCCAATATCATGTATATGTGGAATCTAAAAAATGATAGAAATGAACTTTTTAATGGAACAGAAAAAGACTCACAGATATAGAAAGCAAACTTAAATTTTGTTGTTTAGTCACTAAGTCATGTCTGATGCTTCTTGACCCATGGACTGCAGTATGCCAAGCTTCCCTGTCCTTCACTATCCCCTGGAGTTGGCTCAAACTCATGCCCATTGAGTGGGTAATACCACCCAACTGTATCATCCTCTGCCACCCCCTTCTCCTCCTGCCCTCAGTCTTTCCCAGCATCAGGGTCTTTGGTAAATTATGGTTATCAAAGGGGAAATGTAGGGGCAGGATAAATTGCATCAGGGTCTTTCCAATGAATCCACTCTTCGCATCGGTGGCCAAAGTATTGAAGCTTCAGCTTCAGCATCAGTCCTTCCAATGAATATTCAGTGTTGATTTCCTTTAGGATGGACTGGTTTGATCTCCTTGGTATCCAAGGGACTCTCAAGAATCTTCTCCAACACCACAATTCAAAAGGATTAATTATTCAGTGCTCAGCCTTCTTTATGGTCCAGTTCACATCCATACATGACTACTGGAAAAACCATAGCTTTGACTAGATGGACCTTTGTGTGAGAAGTGGTATCTCTATTTTTTAATTCGCTGTCTAGGTTTGTCATAGATTTTCTTCCACGGAGCAAGTGTCTTTTAATTTCATGGCTGCAGTCACCATCCACAGTGATTTTGGAGCCCAAGAAAATAAAGTCTGTCACTGTTTCCATATTTTCCCCATCTATTAGTCATGAGGAGATGGGACTGGAGGCCATGATCTTAGTTTTTGGAATGTTGAGTTTTAAGCCAGCTTTTTCATTCTCCTCTTCCACCTTCATCAAGGGGCTCTTTAGTTCCTCTTTGATTTCTGCCTTTAAAGAATCGTCTGCATATCTGAGGTTACCGATATTTCTCCCAGCAATCTGGATTCCAGCCTGAGTTTCATCCAGCCAGGTATTTTGCGTGATATACTCTGCATATAAGTTAAACAGCTGCATATAAGTTAAATAAGTAGGGTGACAATATATAGCCTTGACGTACTCCTTTCCCAATTTTGAACCAATTTGTTGTTCCATGTTCAGGTCTAACTGTTGTTTCTTGACCTGCAGGTTTCTCAGGAGGCAATAAAGTCTTAAAAATAAAAATTAAATAGTAAGAGTAGAAAGTGATTTTTTAAACAGAAGAAAATGCCCCAAAGTTCTAAAAAGGAATTTCCAAGTGCCCAAGAGTATTAATGAAAAAGACCCCTGCCCAAGCATATCCTAATAAAATTTTTCATTGGTGAGACTAGATGCCTAAAGACAAAGGAGAAATACATTAAACCTTCTGTGATGTACACTGAGCAAGTCTCTCAACTGGCCCACTACACGTCAAGTGGCCTCTGACAGACCTGATTCATGCAAAACAAAATTCATCCCACCATAACTGGCAAGCAAAGAAACCAGGAGAACCTGCCGTTAAAACTAAATAACTTGGTACATGATTTACAGTTGACCAAATTTTAGAATTTCCTATCTCTATTATTGATTATACATTGATTCTTTCATTCATGAAGTAAGTTTCAGAACATCAAGAGACAGTCTGGTTTCAGAGCCCTTTATCCACTGTTGTATGTAATGCTTAAATGACATTTAGATTCTGCCCACATTGAGTTCAGGCTTCTGCTCAGTGAAAAAAACCATTTTTGGAAACAGTCCCAGGACCCAGATCTGGGATCGCTTGTACAGTGTTGCAAGTGGAGCGTGCAAGAAATGCCGGGAGCCAAATCTTAGCCCTCTAGTGAATTTTCAGGTTATAATCCCAGGAAGCAGATTATAGAGCTATGGTGAAATTTACTTAAAACCACTACCCATGGGGAAATAGTCATGAACTCGAACCTTGACAAAATCCCTTACAGCTTTCTCCTCATACAAAGACACATAAGAAAAGAACAAGCAATCAAGGATCCTAAACAGTTTCGAGCAAATATTTTTTCTCTCTTTTTGCTAACACTGCTGCCACATACAGGAAACATTTGGCCTTCATTGCTGAAAGGCGGTGGCCGCGACTAGCGTTTTCTATCAGAGGATTTCGTTTTGTTATAAGTTGCAGACACAGGCACATTAAAGGCTGCTACACTACCGCGGTGACACACGAGAAGCTTGTTTGAAAGTGGTGAGCTCACGCTTATGTTTCAATTTAATTCTAATTTTAATAACTTTTTCATCATCAGATTCTATGTAAGCATTTCCTAATTCATTTATCTCTAAAATGCCAGCTTTTCTTGTACCTTCTGTATACAGCATATTCATACCAGTTTAATACTCTCTAATATATATTAAAATTACATATAGTATATAATATATATTATATAGATAATATATTATATATATTATAGATTTATATAAAATTATATATAATATACACATGTATTGCATAATATAAATATATGATGTAGTATAATATATTTATATTATATTATACTACATAATATATTATGTAGTATAATATATTTATATTATATAATATATTTATTATATAATAAATATTATAAAATGCATATATTATATGTAATATATAATCATTAAATTATATTATGTTACTTTATATGGCTAAGAGTACTCTGCAGATGTGATTAAATTAATGATTTTGAGGGGAGAGGATTATCCTGGATTTTCCAGCTGGGCCCAATGATGTAATCACAAGGATTTTTGTCAGAAGGAAGCAGAGGGAGACACTCCTACGGAAGAGAAGGCAATGTGATGACAGTGGTGGAGGCTGGAGTGATGAGTTATATTAAATATATAATTAATATACTTTATGTATGTTATATTATAATCATACATATTATTGTCAATTATTATATAATATATAACATATTATATAATATGTATTATCTACTAATATATATTAATATATATTTAGCATAATATACATAAATATATAATATATATTTATTTATATATTTATATATAATAAATATAAATACATATATCATATATAAATTATAAATTTAACATAATTTAAATTTTAGATTTAAAAAATATATATTTTATAATATTACATATCATATAATTTATATATTATAAATATAATTATAAATT